>JARBWK010000006.1:124856642-124995476 GCA_030556195.1 Anolis apletophallus | reverse complement strand
GATGCAGGTGAGGAAGGAAGAAGGGAGGTGCTGGCAAAGGCTTGCCAGCAGCTGCTTCTAAGTCGAACAAGGCGGAGGAGGGAATTCCACATGTGTAGCGGCTCTGCCCTCCTCCGCTCGCTCCGCTCAGACGCTGCGGCTGGCGAGCCTTGCCAGCACACCCCTCCTTCCTTCCTCGCCTGCATCCAAAGACGACCATCCAAAGAAGACTCTCGCATGTTGGCATCCGTCCTGACACCTCCATGCCGGCATGGGAGGAAGAGGCGGAGAGCTTGGTGCCTGCCCCGCCTCCACCTTCCTTCTGCCTTCCCTAATGGAGGCTTCCTTGCAACAGCGACGCACACACCTTCCAGCCAAGGCAGCCCCTGCTTCGAGGCAGAGTCGTCTTAAGCGGCGATTATATCCCTAACTCTGTATTTTGTGATGATAAGTTGAAGGTCGTTTTATAGCCCTAGTCGCTTAGTACCGAATATACGGTACTCATGTATAAGTTGGTATCATATATTAGTTGAAGATATTATAGTTTTGATATGACCGGTGGATAAGTTGAGGGTCATTCCATGGAGAGTAGAGAACATCAATGCCATCTCAGGGGGCTAGTTGTCCCTGGCCACCATTGCCCTTTTCCCCACTCAAGCATTCAAAAAAGCCAGAAGCTGCGGAGGAAGTAGATTCTCCCTTGGATAGATTAAGATCTCCCCTTACTCTGCTTTCATCTGAGAAGGGGAAAGTTCCTTTTTCTATAAGAGTTAAGCTACAGTACTTGCATTAATGCTGCGTGGATATTAACCTGGGTTTTGGGGCTGATTTTTGACTAAAGTTTCTGGACTTTGACATACGAGTCATGCATAGTATATATTCCGAAGAATAGTGTACCCTTTAATCCTGACACATCTTCCTTACAGCAGACATCTTACATAGTCACCTTTCTGGAGTGCAAGTGATGCAAATCTTCAAGACATGGCATGATAAACTTGAATACTACAGATTTCTGTCTTATCATGAATGAAGTAGCATTGCAAATGGGAGCTGTCGCTCTTGCTATAAACAAGAGTGGTTGAACAAACCACAGACCTTTATTGTGATGTGCAAACCATGAACTTTGGCTTGTGTCTCTCCAGACACTGTGTCATAATCTAAAAACAACTGTAGCTTACTGTTGATGAGGACAATCCAGAATTGTTAGTTCATGTGCCACAATAAACAAAGCATGAAAAGAAGGTCTGGGTTAGTTTAGTAGCTCACACTTGTAGAACAAGCCAAGTGGTAGCAACCGAGGACATGCATTTAATTTAGAAATTCTTATTTATTGTATTGATCCCTTCAGTATGGTATATGTAGCCATTGTCTTGAAACAAATCTCAGAAGATTAAAAAAAGTTGACTGCAGAAACATTGCAGAAGGCATCTCTTCATCAGTAATGAAGCATAACACTGAACTGTATCTCCTTTGAGAGAGCATGAAATATCAGAATAAAGAATAAAGAATGCTGTGTCTTTCTACATAGCTGGTGGGGAAAGTTGTTTGTTGTTCTTGAGCGTTCCTACAGCTGTTTGACTCCTCTTGTTCCCTTGATCAAGGATGGTATTTACCACATAGATTTTTATCTACAGGGCATCTTTGATTCACTAATCAACACTGAATCTTTTATACATTCTAACTTTCTCAGTTCTAGCTTGCATTGTCTTGTGCCCAAGAATTTTCTTTATCTTTGATGCAAATCTCAAATTTTCATTGGCTGTGGAGGCCAGCCAAAATATGTGGGCTCCGGCTTTAGCAGGCTTTGGCTTGCAGGAGGAAAAATGATTTCTTAGGAGCATTCCACATGTGTTTTCTGATACACTTCTATTTGTTTTTATTCTGGTTCACAACAGTCCCAACTGGCATGATGAAGAATGGTCCAAAACAGCAAGAATTTATTTATTTATTATTTAAAACATTTATATTCCACCCTTCTCACCCTGCAGGAGACTCAGGGTGGCACAACATATATACGGCAAACATTCAGTGCTGGGACATAAAACCATAAATATATACAAACATTAATATCACTTATATCCATTTTAAAATCTGTTGCTTAAAAACCATCTCAGGACACTATTCTATTATTGCCTCATTGCACTGCCCCAAAGGCTTGGTCTCACAGCCAACTCACTATCCTTCTGAAGGACAGGAGGGAGAGGGCTAATTTAATATTGCGAGGAAGGGAGTTCTATAACCAAGGGCCAATCACTGAGAAGACTCTGTATTCCATCCCCACCAAATGTGCCTGTGACGGTGGCGGGACCGAGAGCAGGGCCTCCCCAGAAGATCTTAATCTTCGTGGTGGTTTGTAAAGGGAGATGCATTTGGACAGAAGATACTAAGCTGGAGAAAACCATATTAAACATACCAATTATTACCCTCCAAAACATTATAGTGAGTTATTTGTCATTTCCAGATCATATTCCATCAAGGTAGCCTACAGACCTAAGCCAGGTTTGGTGGATACCAAATGCATCACTTTCCCAGGCAATTTCCCTTAGGAATTTTCAAACATGGGTTATTCAATGGCAAGGCATATTGAATTGATTCTGTTGGTGTCTATAGACCACACATGACAAACTCAATGCTAAACGGTGACTGTGTCCTCCTCCAGGAAATAGCCCCCCCAGGCTTTCGAGCCTTCCACCGCCCAAGACCTATAGGTCGAGGTGGGGGTAGGACTGGTTGTGAAGGACGCGGTTACCACTTCTGTTCTCCAAACACCGGAGTTGACCGGCATAGAATGCCTGGGGGCAACCCTTGGAGAGGAAGTAAAGACGGGGATCCTGGTCGTCTACCGGGCCCCCGGGGCCCCCAAAGAAGCCACTTCCGCCTTACAGGATCTGATCGTGGACTGGGCCTTGAAGTTTCCCCGGCTTCTTATACTGGGCGACTTCAATTTCCATCCGGACACAGTCCCCCTCTCACCCGCTGCACGAGAATTCCTTATGCACATGGATGCCCTCGACCTCTCCAGGACAGCCACTGGTCCCACCCACCAAGCTGGCCATGCACTGGACTTGATTTTCAGTCAGGGTCTTGCATTACAACTTCGTGATACCAGAGCAGTGCCCTGGTCGGACCACCTGACCGTGAGGGTAGAGGTCAACATCCCCTCGCAACGCTACCAGAGCCTAGGCCTATTCTGGCCCGCCAAAGAGCGCGATGACCCCAAAGGCATTTGCAGCGGCGCTGGAACCCTTGGAAGTCCCCGGAGGATCTCTGTCAGATCTGGTCGCCAGATGGGATAGTGTGCTCTCTAGGGCCATTGACCAGATAGCCCCAAGGCGCCCCTTCCGCCCAAGGAAAACCTGCTCTCCATGGTTTACAACACACCTGAAGCAGATAAAACATCGGAGGAAGCAACTTGAATGTTCCTGGCGACGAAAGCCGAGCGCAGAAAACAGAGCCGCTTATAGAGCCCAGCACAGGCTATATGAACTCGAGATCAAAAAGGCAAAGAGATCCCATAACGCAGCCCAGATTTCTGCCGCGGGCTCCCACTCGGCGCAGATCTTCAAAGTTGTCCGAGCCTCCTCGCCCCCACAAGGGAACCCAACAACTCGGCGTTAACTGCTGACGACTTCCAAAGACACTTCATTGAAAAAAATCGCGGCCCTTCGGAAGGACTTACCATCGATCCCCGAGGAAGATGGCCCGAGGTCCCAGCCCCCCACTCGGACAACTGGACAGCGTCTCTCAGAGTTCAGCCCTCTAACAATGGAGGAGGTGAGAAAGCTGGTGACCGGGGCGAGAGCGACGACCTGCCCAACGGATCCCTGCCCATCACATCTAATCAAGTCCAATATTGACATTCTGTCCGGCGCTCTGAGGGACCTGGTGAATCTCTCTCGAAACAAGCACTTTCCCGGACTCCTGAAAGAGGCGAGAGTCACCCCCTCTTGAAAAAGACATCGCTTGATCCCGAAGTCCCTGCTAACTACCGCCCGGTTGCCAACCTACCCTTCCTGGGCAAGCTCCTTGAACGAGCAGAAGAAAGCCAATTCGGGCCTTCTTAGATCAGTCCGGGGGCCTGGACCCGTCCCAGTCGGGCTTCCGCGCGGGCCACGGAGTGGAGTCCGTTCTCGTGGCAATTACTGATGACATCCGCCGTCAACTGGACCGGGGAGGCTCGGCAATCCTAGTCCTTTTGGACCTTACGGCGGCCTTTGATACCGTCGATCACGACCTGCTTCTCCATCGCCTGGCGGCCTCCGGGCTCAAGACAGGGCTCTGTCCTGGCTGGAATCGTTCCTGCGAGGCCGCTCGCAGCGGGTCGAGTGGCAGGGTCAAGTCTCTCTGAAAAACGTATTGGAGTGTGGAGTTCCTCAGGGCGCCATTCTATCTCCCACCCTCTTTAACATCTACATCCAGCCCCTGGCCAGCATCGCTAGGAGCCATGGGTTCTCCTGCTACCAATACGCAGACGACACGCAGCTGCTCCTGAAGCTCGACCCGGGGTCATCGTCAGTACCGGACAGTTTCAGCCTCGGACTGAGGGCGGTGACGAACTGGCTCAGAGCATATAGACTCAAGATTAACCCGGCTAAAACGGAGATCCTCTGGCCTGGCCGTCCCGACCCCCCGCCCTCCACTCCCACTCTTCGAGGGCGAGTCCTTGGCTCCTGCCCGGCGGTAAAAAGCCTGGGAGTGATCCTAGACGAAAATCTCACGATGGAGGCACAGATCCAGGCGGCAACAAAGGCGCCTTCTTCCACCTCCGCAGGGCCCGACGGCTGGCCCCTACCTTCCACCAGAGGCCTTGAGGACGGTGGTCCACGCCACCGTCGTCTCGCGCCTCGACTACTGCAACGCCCTATATGTGGGCCTCCCCCAGATAACAACTAAGAGGCTGAAACGCATCCATAACGCCGCAGCTAGACTCATTTCTGGGTCATCAGTGAGGGATCACATCTCCCCCATTCTTAAAGAACTTCACTGGCTGCCCCTGGAGTTTAGAGCCCTTTACAAACTTCTGGTGCTCACCTTCAAAGCCCGGCACTACATTGGGCCTTCCTATCTGAGCGACCGGCTGACGGCCCAATGCAGCGAGAGGCCAGCTCGCTCCATCAACGGTGACCGCCTGATTACTCCTGGAGTGCGGGAGGCCAGACTGGCGGAAACTCGGCGGAGAGCCTTCTCCGTCGCGGCCCCCGTGACTTGGAACTCACTGCCGCCCGCCCTCAGAGCCTCTCTGACTCTATCTGGATTCCGGCCAGCCTTGAAGACCTGGCTTTTTCGCCTAGCGTTTGGGACTGGCTCGGTTCCTTGAACTACCTGAGCCACCCCTCCCGGTTATCCTCCATGTTTTTTTTTTTTAAACTGTTGTACACTGTTTTAACTGTTGTAAGTCGCCCGGAGCACCGTCGGTGGAGGGCGACTCACAAATATTAAAGTATTATTATTATTATTATAAATCCGGCATGCTATACCATTCTTTGTGGCAGTTCAGATTCTGGACTACAACTCTAGTGTTCCTCATCATTAGACATCATTAGTACAGCCGTTGTGATTTGTGATGCAATAATATCTGGAAGGCTTCAGTTTGTTCTGTTTAGTCCAAATAGTGGGGATTGGATTTAGATGGATACAGGGCTCATGGATATGTCTGACTTTAAAATGACCTTTAATCTTTCCCAATCTCAGAGCCACAAGTGTTGTTAGATTTCAATTCCCATTATTCCCTGTCCAGTTAAAAGTGATACGAATAAAATCCCAAATGGTAAAAACTAAAGAGTACCCACCACTATGTAAAATGAATTATAGCCAGCCCTCTGTTGTCCAGGGATTCATTGTCCAAAGATTGAACAGTCCTTTGAAGGTTGACGTGTCCCTCCGTGAAAACGAGTTTGACACTCCGGTATAGCCCAAAGACACCTTCACAGTGAAAGGCTGTATTATTAGCTTGTGAAATTGTCTCATAACTATCACTGTTGCTCTCACTTCTAAAAGTCTTCACAACAGCTTTCGAAGGAGAATTCCCCTTAGGTATGAAGAGCAGGTTCTGAAAGTATGGAATAATTCAACATAAGAGCTGAACTTACCACTAACGTAAATGCAAATTGCCGAACTCTTCATGCACAGAAGACATTTGTGAGAAATAAATGTACCATATGTGAAATTGGGGAAGTGAAGAACCTACTTGCTGTTGTTGAACGAGTTTGCCTGCTGTTCCCTTGTGCCTTGGGATCATCTTTACCTGAGTTTATGCAAATTTAATGGGCACTTGTCTCAACTGACAATGAAGTGCCTGCTCGAAGAGGGAATTCGATAGCATAGGCTGACAGGTGCCAGAAGTTAAAATACAGAGTGAAAGAACTGCATCAGAGAGAGTTAACTTGAGCAGCCCTGAACGGTCCCTTTAATGCATATCACTACCATATACCACCACTTAACAAATAATGGAATAAGGGTGAAGTGCAATTTTATGGTATGAGTCTTCTCTGTTGACCAGGAATGGAAAGAAGATTATATTTGAAAACTGTATCCTGGCAACAAAAATCTTGAACCAGTGAGAATTTTTATCATTCAGAAATTTCTCTGCTCAAAAGTCGCACAGTAATTTTCGCAGAGGAAACCAAATCTTCTGCACAGAAAATAATATGTTTGTGCCAAAATATTATTTTATGTGCAAAACAAATACTGTATTTTCTGATATATAAGACTACTTTTTAACCCAAGAAAATCTTCTTAAAAGTAAGGGGTCGCCTTGTACGCGGGAGTCGTTTTATAGAGCGGGTGCTGAAACTTCCAATCTGGATTGGAGAATCTGTGGTGGGGGAAGCTCAAAAATGGCAGTGGCCGTGTCTGTCACAATGCAGGGTCTCGGCCCAGCCCCTTAATTACACACACAGAGACGGTAATCAGCTAACTATTTATTGAATAATGGAAAACAGGTGAAAAGGTAAATTGTCCATAAAAGTATCAAAAAGTTCAATCAAAATGGTAAAGAGTTCGTAGATAAATCCAAAGGCAAAACTTGGCAAAAGCTCCGCGAAAACAATGCGGATCCAGCAACTAGGTCCGTGGCAAATCAACAAGGCAAAGTTCAGAAACAAGGCCCAAGAAACTTCTTGGCAAGGCACGAGCCTAAATCCTGGCTCCGTGGATCTTCACTCGCTTCACTCCCTTCAAATCAGAAGTGGCCGAGCAACTGAGGATCCGTTCCCACGGATCCTATACTTAATTCCCTTGGTGAGACCCCGACGCTCTAGGCTTCGGTGCCAATCTGTACTACGGGACCTAGCGCTCCTCTGGGGCGCTCTAGGCTTCGGTGCCATTCCCTCCTACTGGACTCAATGCTCTGTCTCCTATCAAAGCTCCGTCCTTGCCTCCCAGCACCTGGGTCGCTATCTTCATGAGAGCCAGACTCCCTTTCAGCTTCCATGGGCTCATCCTCCGCTATCTCCCTAACCCTTTCTTGCGATCCGAAACCACCTGGTTTCTCATACTGATTATCTGAATCAGCACTTTCAGTGTCAGCCTGACTTTCCCAGCTTTCATACCCATCAGGCCAGCCATCATCCCATTCCAAGCTCTCTGTGGGAGATGAAGGCCCAGCTACCTCATCATCCCCTTCATCCATGTCCTCATCAGCTGCAATTGGCCCTAATGCAATCGGGACCCCCGGGGCCGCCCCCAGGCACGAAAGAGAACAGGGTTGCTACAGTGTCCCTGCCATATGCAACGACTGTATGAAAGCATTAAGGGCAATGCTGTACAAGTATGGTAGAAGAAAATCCATTCATCAGGATTCGTGGACTTAGTGTGGTCCCGATGGTGAGGTGAAGGGGTGTCTCACCAGGAAGGTGTAAGTGAAGAGTGGAGCAAGCTGCAGGCGTCCGGGGCACCCAGGGTATGGAAAAAAGAGATAGAGTGGCTCTGGGCCCAGAAAAACACACCTCTTTTACCTGTCTGGCCCGCTCTTGTATCCTATTACCGTACCTCCTTCTCTGTCTCTCAGATCTCGCTCCTGAAGACTGCAGTGAAGCGGTGCAGGTGTGCATGTGTGAGATCTGAGAGGCAGAGAAGGAGGTACACTAATAGGAAAATTACCATATTGAAATCAAATCTGATGCTTTTTAAATTTTTATTTGGTGTGCATTGGAAGAGGGGTAGTCTTATACGGCAAGTATATCCCAAACTCTATATTTTAACTGGAAAAGTTGGGTGTCGTCTTATACACCCAGTTGTCTTATACGCTGGAAAATTTGGTACTTGTTCTGTGCAAAACTTCATGCAGATAAAGTCTTGAACTCTGAAAATTGAACAAGCGCATTGCTGGATTGTGTGACTTTATCCTCCTCCCCTCTTTTTGGATCTTTGTGTTATTATACTGAAGTATGCCCCTCTATGCAGGGGCAAATTATTTTTTTTTAAAAAGCAAACAGAAATTGGTTAAAAATTATTTTATTTGTCCCTGTATCAATTTGCAGGTTCCACCAGTCCATCCAGTGGAAGCAAAAGGGGCATCATGTCACTTCTGGTTTAATTTTTAACCGATTTCTGTTTGCTTTTTTTATTAAAATATTATTTTATTTTACTGTTAGGTGTAACATAAGAGGTTTTGGATTATGAGGGCATTTGAGGGCATTTTGTTGCAGTTTTAACATTTTGAATGTGTTTGGAGAGATGGGAAAAGGGAAGTGCAGCCTTGCTTTGTCCCACACCCTGTATAAAATTAAGCATTTTATGCCGTTTAGGCGGGCATGTAAGATTCACCTCTTCCGGCTGGCTTTCCAGGTATAGGCCCAGCGGGTCCCCCAAGCCATGCCAATGTTGCCAGACCGTCTTAATTATTTTAACTGTGTTTTTAATGATGTTTTATTGTGTATTTTTATCTTGTATTTTGTATCGCATTTTAGAGTGTATATGTTTATTGTACATTGTCTTGCTTTCTGGCTGTAAGCCGCCCCGAGCCTATTTGGGAGTGACAGCATAAAAGCCGAGTAAATAAATAAATAATTAAATAAATAAGCTGTAAAACATAAACACCGATTTCACTGGCATCCTTAATGTGGAGTCAGGCAAACTACAGTAGTCCCTAGATGTAGCGAGTAGAGCCGCATTTCTCAAACAGTGGATTGGGACCCTGGGGGGGGGGGGTTGCAAGGGGATGTCCAAGGGGTTGCCAAAGACCAGCAGAAAACATAGTATTTGACGTTGGTCATGGGGGTTTTGTGTGGGAAATTTGGCCCAGTTCTATTGTTGGTGGGGTTAAGAATGCTCTTTGATTGAAGGTGAACTATAAATCCCAGCAACTACAACTCCCAAATGTCAAGTCTGTTTTCCTCAAGCTTCACCAGTGTTCACATTTGGGCATGTTGAGTATTTGCACCAGATTTGGTCCAGATCCATCATTGTTTGAATCCTTAGTGGTGCTGTATTAGGTGTTCACAGCATTACGAAGGTTGAAATCCACTGGAGTAGAGGAAAAGTGAAGATTATTTCAATGCTGTTCTGCATTGTAAAAAAACCCCCCTCCTTTACAGTGTTAATACAGTCGTCCCTTGGTATTTGCTGGAGTGTGATTCTAGGCCCCCTATGGAGGCCAAAATCCATTGACACTCGAGTCCCGTTTTCCAGAGGAGCTAAAAGAGGCGGTGGTCAGTCCATTGCTGAAGAAGCCCGGATTAGACCCCGCGGCTCCCTCCAATTACCGCCCAGTGTCGAACCTTCCGTACCTGGGCAAGGTGATTGAGAGGGCAGCAATGGACCAGCTGCAGACCTTCTTGGATGACGCAACCTGGCTAGACCCCTTCCAGTCCGGCTTCCGTTCAGGCCATGGGACGGAGACTGTCCTGGTCTCCATCACAGACCTACTCCGCTGCCACTTGGACCGAGGTGGATCGGCGCTGCTCGTGTTATTGGACCTCACGGCAGCGTTTGATACCGTCGATTACCAACTTTTGATACACCGCCTGGCGGTGGCGGGGTGAGGGGACAGCCCTCAACTGGCTGTCCTCCTTCCTCCAACGCCGCCAGCAGCGAGTGAAGTGGGGAGGGGCGGTCTCCGGAGGCTCCCCGCTGAGTTGCGGGGTGCCTCAGGGGGCGATCCTCTCCCCGCTGTTATTTAACATCTCTATGCGACCACTCGCCCAACTGGTCCGGAGTTTTGGGCTGGAGTGTCATCAGTACGCTGATGATACCCAGCTCATTCTGAGGTTGGACCCGGGGCAGTCTCTGTACCCGATAATTTCCATCTTTGCCTTGAAGCCGTTACTGGATGGCTGCGAGCCAGTAAGTTGAAGGTGAACCCGGCGAAGACGGAGATCTTGTGGCTGGGCCGCCCGGGGGGGGGGGGAGTGACCCAGTTGCCAACTTTCGATGGTGTGGCCCTCTGCCCTCAGCCATCGGTAAAAGTCTGGGGTCCGGCTGGACGCCCACCTGTCCATGGAGGAGCAGATTGGCTGCACCTGCAGGACAGCATTCTACCACCTACGGTTGGCTAAGCGCCTGGCTCCCTACCTCTCCCAACGCGACCTTGCTACGGTGATCCAAGCCACGGTCATCTCGAGGCTCGATTACTGTAATGCGCTCTACATTGGCCTTCCCTTGTCGATGGTCCGGAAGCTTAAGCTAGTGCAGCACGCCGCAGCCCGCCTCCTCCTGGGTGCTGCAAGATCTGACCGCGCGACCCCACTCCTGCGCGAGCTGCACTGGCTTCCGATTGAATTCGGGTCCTCTTCAAGGTGTTAGTTCTCACCTTTAAGGCCATCTATGGTTTGGGGCCAGTGTACCTGAGGGAGCGACTTACCCCTTATGTGCCCGCGAGATCACTGCGCTCTGAGGAGCTTAACCTCCTTGAGGTGCCTTCCCTTGGAACCTGCAGACTGGCCACTACACGGCGGAGGGCATTCTCTGTAGCTGCCCCAAGTCTCTGGAACGGCCTCCCGGAGGAGATCCGCGCCATCGCGCTCTTCTGCCCTTCCGCAAGGCCTTGAAGACTTGGCTCTTTAGGAAGGCGTTTGGCCCTTAACTCAACCACACTGTGTGCCATGCCGCCTATTCCCCCAGATTCTTATCTCGTCCCCCCAGCCTTCGCTGAGGGCTAGTGTTTTTAATATGTTTTAACTGCTTTGATGTTTAATGTGTTTTTAACTGTTTAATCTGTTTTATTACTCACGGTGTTTATGCTTCTTCTGTAAACCGCTCTGAGCTCCGGAGTGAGCGGTATACTAAATCGAAGTTAATAAATAAATAAAATAAATAAATATGCAATGGTATAGTAAAATGTTGAGCCTTATATAAGACAAAGACAAAGATTTATTTTTTGGATTAAAAAAATATCAAGCCATGGATGGTTGGAATCCATGAACATGGAGGGCTGGCTTCCTCGAATCTTGGAGTAGGGACTCATGGCCAACAGTAGTGTTGGATTGGCAAAACCCACTCCCAATTGGAAAAGAGCTGGTGTCTTGTGATTACTAATTTTCATTAGAGTTTAGAAAAATGGCTAGAATTTATAAAGTCCTGGCTATGGAGTCCTGGCACATTCCAAAATGATCAAAATCAAATACTCGTTCCTAGTACTTAGTGCCCTGAGCATCCGAAATGTCTTGTAAAGGAACTGTTGAAGTATGAAGTGGAATTTGGTAGGCTTTGCCTCAGCCAGCTGGCTTGCTTGAAAAACCCTTTACTGCCCAAAAGCTTGTATCAGGGATAAATAGCAGGTTTTCAGCTATTTGATTGAGAAGCAGAAATTGTATTTCTGCTTTGGGCTAACTACCTTGTCTGCACAACAGCTGATGTGTGTGGGGAGTAGATATAAATATACAGAAGCTTTACCACAGTTTCTGAACCAAAATATACCCTGCAGTATAATAAAGTGCCACTCGGGCTCGTGTAACAGTATCTTTACTTCTATTCAAAAGATCAAACAAGGTAACAATATATACAGCAGTCTCTCTGAATTCATACAGAGAACAGAGGGAAATAAACAGTTCTTTTAAACAGTCTTTTGAAATTTGCTTCATGCCTTAGAAATGATCAGGCTTCCATTTTCTTCTTGGCTGTTTCCAGTCATCGCTCTCTTCACTCGCTAAGGTGAAAGTAGCAGTTAAAACCATTTGTCCCAGCAGCAAGCCAGAGACAGTAGCCAATCAGAATTCTGGCTCGTGCCATGCTCAGCCAATAAGCTACCGACATATGCCTCTCCAGTCAACCCACCACATCATGGTGCCTTTTTACAAATCCCCACATGATAAACTAACATGCTGGGGCAACTTTCTTCTGCTTTTTCTGCAGCATATACAAGTAGCATATATTGAGCATCTTCTAAGAAGTGCCCATATTTTTATGTTCTTGAACTTCAGACTTGGAAAGCATTTCATCTTCTGTATTGGTGAAACCTAGTATATAGCAAATCGTTTTGCAAATTAAGACCACAAGAGTTGGAGACCACAAAGAATGCCTGGTTTCCTGTTTGCCAACACATATCCATTCGTCATGTTTGCCACATCAACAACTCAGAAAGGAAGATGGAAGAAAACCCCTCTTTTTTCCTTTCGGAGTGACAAAAATGCATAATATTATACTTTCTACAGTTACCAAATTCAAACTTCTTGCAGTCTTGAGTCTGTTTTCCACACTTACCTGATATCTCTAGCGAGTTTACAAGCAGTAAATGAGGGCAATGCATTATTATAAGATAATCTGGGAATGGCAGAGGAGAAAGAGTCACGTGCATTGAACAAAATGTCTTTTAAAAATACAGTAGAATGCCTGTATCTGCAGGGATACGTTCCTAAACTTCGTGTTGATAGGCAAAGCATGGATAATAGGGAACACTATTTAAAAGAAGGACTTCCAGCCCAAGAATCCCAGTGACACCAGAGGACCTTGAGAAGACATATACATGTCATCACTTATGGGGAAATGAAACTGCAGGTATCAATCCTGTAGATATGGAGGTCTTACTGTATTGCAAACACAAATCTGTTGCTGTACTGCTGTTCATATAGTGCCACAAGTGTATATGTGACCGTATAAATTCCGTGGATATAGCTGTGTTAATCTGATGCAATGGGGAAGACAAAAAATTGTGGGGCAGAGAATGAAGAGAATGTTTACTATGACACAAGCCAGCATAGCAAAGGCGAAAGCAGAGCAAAGAATGAGCAGCTGGCACTTCAGGAGTTGGTTGACTCTAGTTTTGGCCTCATGGCTTTTCCATCACCTCAATGACAGTAGCTTTTCTTTTCTTTCAATTTCACTAGTTGGCTGAAACTAGGGTGAAGCCTTATTGGCCACATGGATAGACTGGGGGCTAAATTTGTCATGCTTCTGTATTGATGAAACCTAGTATATAACATGTCATCTTAGTTTACAATAAAGAGTCATATAATAATAATCAGAAAGGTTTTGAAGAGCAAATTAAATGGCGGAAATACGATCAAGGCTATCACTACCTGGGTCATCCCCGTCATTAGATACACTGCTGGAATTGTGAACTGGACACAAGCAGAGCTGGATGATCTGGACAGAAAAACAAGAAAACTGATGACAATCCACTACTCATTACATCTGTGTAGTGATGTTGATAGGTTTTACCTGCCCAGAAAATCAGGAGGCAGAGGGCATCTGCAAGTGAAACTAATGGTAGAAGAAGAGAAACATGCACTGGCAGATTATGTAAAAGGCAGTCAAGAACCAACTTAGAGGGAAATCAATAGTAGTAAACTGCTTAAAGTGCAAAAGACAAAGCGTGAATACCATAAAAACACAATCCAGAGCAGAAGAGAAAACTGGCAAAAGAAGGCTCTCCATGGACAGTTCCTGGGAAAATTGAGAGCCAAATTGACAAAGAAAAACATGGATGTGGCTCACAAGTGGAACTTTGAAAAAGGAGATGGAGGGACTGATTCTGGCCGCCCAAGAACAAGCCCTTAGAACCAATGCCATCAAAGCCAGATTTGAAAAGTCGATGACAGATCCCAAATGTAGACTCTGCAAGGAAGCAGATGAAACAATAGATCACATTCTCAGTTGCTGCAAGAAGATCGTGCAGACAGACTACAAGCAGAGGCATAACACCGTTGCTCAGATGATTAATTGGAACTTGGGCCACAAATACAATTTGCCTGCAAACAAAGAACTGGTGGGATCACAAGCCTGAAAAAGTTACAGAGAATGAAAACGTCAAGCTACTCTGGGATTTCCGGATTCAGACCGACAGAGTTTTGGAGCACAATACTCCTGACTTCATGATCGTGTTAAAAAACAAAGTATGGATTGTCGATGTTGCAATCCCAGATGACAGCGGGGTTGAAGAGAAACAACTAGAAAAGCTGACACGATATGAGGATTTAAAGATTGAACTGCAGAAACTCTGGCACAAGCCAGTAAAGGTGGTCCAAGTGGTGATCAGCACACTGGGTGCAGTGCCTAAAAACCTTGGCCTTAAACACAGTTGGCACTGACAAAATTACCATCTGCCAGCTGCAGAAGTCCACCTTACTGGGATGTGCATGCATTATTCGCCGATACATCACACAGTCCTAGACACTTGGGAAGCGTCTGACATGTGATCCAATACAACAGCAAGCAGAGTGATCTTATTTGCTGTGGACTCATCTTGTGTTTGAAATAATAATAATAATAATAATAATAATACTTTATTTATATTCTGCCCTATCTCCCCAGAGGGACTCAGAGCAGATTCCAAACATAAAAGGCAAACATTCAATGCCTGAACACAACAATACATCCATAGTAAAAAAAATTGGCAACCCAACATGTAAAAACAAATTACGACTTAACAAATTAAATTAAATTTAAAAACGCAACTTGTTATATCAGACATAAGACAAACATTAAACATCAAATAGAAGCATCCATTTCCCAGTTCCTTGGGGGCAAATAGATTGATTATTGCTCAAGATATCTGAAACAAAAAAAATCCTTTGATACTGAAACTCTTATGTAAAAGTGGAGGTTCCTCACATTTCCAAACTACTGTGGGAACTTTAGAAAATAGAAAATAGAAGTGGTTTTATTTTAAATGAATGTACTTTTATGACTCTCATTTCGTACCATTGTTGAAACAATTTTTTTTAAATGAAATAACAATTTTTTTTAAATGAAATAAAGCAGTGATACACACACACACACACACACATATATATATATATATATATAGAGAGAGAGAGAGAGAGTGAGTAATGGTCTAAAGATAGGGATGTCATTTCCAAGTCACAGCATCTCCAATGTTGTGATGGAAAACAGGTTCTAGGTTTTTTCAAGGGCTGTTTTTCTTCTCTATCTTACAATGCCCCAAAAGCCCTCTTGCCACTCTCAGGTTTTCACAAGCTCAAAAAAATCTCATCTAAATTAAAGTTTCAGCTTTGAAATATGTGTGAGCATGGGGTTGCTATATTGTTGGTTTCAGAGACTGAAATCCTTTGCGTTATTTCCAAATGGAATAGATTTCTTGACCCAATTATTGAATGATGAGTCAACACTGGTAAAATCTCATGGATCCAGTCTAGTTAAAACTAAAAATAGATGTAGGCTTTGACCCAATCATTGAGCAGAATAGTGAATATATTTATGAGCTGGTGGTATAGGTGTGGCTAGCATCTGCAGACGTATCTGCAATTCCTAATGGTTCCTACTTCCCAAAATATGTTCTTAGATATACAGTAGGTGTCATGGGTGGCAGCTCTGCTATGTTTCTATTCCCATTCTGAGCTGTTTTCAAAACGGGAAATGCCTTGTTCAAAACGGGAAATGCCTGAAACAGCCTGAGTAAGATTTGTTGATAAATACTGATAGAAATACCAGCTGCCATCTTTTCTTACTTCCTCCCCCAGCATCTACATCCAAGTATAGTATAAGGCAGGGGTGCTCACACTTTTTCAGCATGCGAGCTACTTATAAAACAACCAAGTCAAAATGATCTACCTACGCACTACAAAAATGTAATGCCTCTAAGGCAGGAAGGAAAGCCATGCCAAAAGCGGGCAAAACTACAACAACTGAGCAGCACGTAACAATTGCAAGACAAAGAAACAAAAGCTACCTCAGTCAGTCAGTCAGTCACGTTTATTGAGTAACCGTCAGGTCATTTCAAATAAAAGCTCCCACAGCAGAGTAGTATACAAAATAAGGATAAAATCAGTACCTAATGTACAAGGCAAACAATGTAACACATTAAAAACTAAACTTATTGCAATTGTCTTGCGTCAACGCATAGGAAGGGAAACTATTAGCATAGGATACTTAGGAGGCCCGGTGATCATTTGATGTGACGCTTATTACCGCTGTACCGCGGGCTGTTCCATGCCGCCTACTGGAACTCATCCCCCGCACAGTTGACTCCAATAGACTCCATGTACCGCTGTCTCTTTTTATATGCTCTACATAGGTAAGCAGCTACCTTATACACCGTTTGAAGGTTAGAGTCTGAGAGGAGGAAGTTAATTTTAAAGGTAGAGGGCCAGAATGTCCTTTTGGATAGTAAATAGCTAAGGTATTTCTCCCTCTCCTCTGCATATATGGGACAGATCAACAAAATGTGGACTAGATCCTCGACTTCTGGTAGGCCGCAGACACAGACTCTGTCCCTATAGGGTGTGGCAGCATATCTGCCGGCCCTCACCATAGACTCGAATTGCTCGAACCTAGCTCTAGTTAGGGCAATCCTAAGGTGAGGTAGGAGCGGGCGAGCCAGATACGGGGCAGTAACAAAGTGCTTGGGTTGTTGGGCTAACCAGTGCATGGATTTGACCCTAGCCAAATGGGCTAGGTCATCTTGGGCACATATATCGAGTACCCTCTGCTTCACCCGGTTCATCATTGAAGTCACTCTGATGTTCGACGGATCCACCTGGAGCCCCTGTAGGTTGAGATATGTCATTATGGAGCCCCCCCATGTTTTCTAAATAAATACAATGCAACACTAAGGGTAAATACACACTAAAGAAAGTACATGAGTAAAGCACAGAGTGTCAACAGAGCTGACTAGGGTCAGATAAATCCAATGTAACCAGAAAGGTGCTGTGCGATATAGCACTGCATAAATAGCAAGGTCAGCAGGTGTGGGCACTCATGTCAGTATGGCTAAATACCTGAAGTCATGAGGTTCTCAAAAGCCGACCAGTGCCTCACCGATAAAGGGGAAAAAAGGGGTCACATAGGAATATAAATCACAGTGGATGACTCACTCCCAGCAGGGTGGCTCCCTAAAGTCGACACCTCCACACTGAAAAAAGGACGCAGGAGGTAAATCACAACTTCCAAAGTTCACATGTAGTCCGTAGCAAAGCACAATATCCGCAGATCTCGCGATGGGGTGTGAATCACACAATGTCTCGTTAGTAACAGGGAGCGGGATGCGGAAGAGGCAAAAAATTGCATGCTCCTAGTGTCCACGATGGGTAGCTAACTCCCAATCGGGTGGCTCCCCAAGCAAATGACCAAACAGCTGATAAAGGACACACAGGGTGCAAAATATCACCCAACGTTCAAGTCCGTAAACAAACGTCGAAACCGCAGATCTCGCGATGGAGCGTAAATCCCACAGAGTCCCGCTGCTGCTAAAGGGAGGGGGAACCCCTGCGTACTTCTTATGTCCAAATAAAGTCAATGCTGCGTAACCAGTGACAAGGGGCGAAACCCGGAAGTACAGGCTTCAATGAGATCCCTTAAACGCGGTAAAAGTAAACAAAAGTAAGGCAAAAATCTATATAAAGATAGTGCCCGCGGTGCAAGCGGCGGCTCTGGAGTCCCACAACGTAATCCACAGAAAAGTAGAGGGGGAAGAACGGTGCTCAACGATAACGCCACCTCCTTAGATGCCCCGATGAGGAAACCTAGAATGCCTTGAAATCTTGAAATCTCTTCTGCTGCGATTGACCACTACTGCCTCCATGATCAACCAGTAGATCGCGATCGACGTAATGAGCACCCCTGGTATAAGGGATTTGCAACTGTGTTGAGCGTAATTTTCATCCCTGCCATCTTGGTGGACCAGATCAGCAAACCACATCCCCTAAAAATGGGGGAAAACTTTCTTTTTCTGGATAATTTGACACTACCCCCACCACATCCATGCCTCGAAAACCAAATGTCAGCCATCACTTCCAATTTTGTCATTGTTTCCAGTTTCATTTTTGGCAAATTTGGGGGGGGGGGGTGTAACAATTTTTAAAGATATTTGTAAGATAATCAGGGCAAAAACTGCATTTCCCCTAGTTTTGACCTGAAATTCATCCCCAAATAATGTTTTTGTATATCTTCAGAGTTATGGGTGGCTTAAGGTTTTGAACTTTGGACGCCAAAGGACAACTTGAAGCCTTCAGCTTGCACTTTGGCCACCCTAGTATCAGTGTTCACTCGGAAGTGAGTACCATTGCATTGAGGTACACATGTGAAGAGCTTGACTGGCAAAAGGCTTGAGCAATCCAATATATAGTCTTTATGTTACTGCTTCACATGGGGCCCCTGGTGGTGCATGTCCACGCATGGGGAAGTGGAGCTGACAGAGGGAGCTCAACCCGCTCTCCCTGGATTCAAACCGCTGATCTATCGTTCTTCAGTCTTACCTGCACAAGGGTTTAACCCATTATGCCACTGGGGGCTCCTGACCTTTGACTGACTATCACTGACTGAAGAATGATTGATCAGCGGTTCGAATATGGAAAGAGCAGGTTGAGCTTCCTCTGTCAGCTCCAGCTCCCCATGTGGGGACATGAGAGAAGTCTCCCACAAGGATGGAAAAACATCAAACATCTGGGCACCCCCTGGGCAATGTCCTTGCAGATGTCCAATTCTCTCACACCAGAAGTGACTTGCAGTTTCTCAAGTCGCTCCTGACACAAAAAAAACTCCTACTTCACACAGTCCCTACTTCTACTGTTTCTATCAGTAGATGACGCGCTTTTTGGAATTGAAATCACAGTGAAATTATATCTGCTTTTCAAAATATTAAACATTTAGACTTATATGCAGTGTTGCACTAGTTTCCTAGCCCTCTCCTCTTGAATAATTTTTCAGGGTTTCATAGAGGGAAAACGAGACATTGACCACTTCTTTTTCCATCTTTGGAAGCTGAAGTGTCAGCAGACTCACTGGTTTGGGTCCAGCCCTTTAAAAACAGCAGCTTGTTTTATAAGATGCAACATCAGCAAACTGCATTTTTTAATTATCAAATCAGTCTTGGTATGAGAATGTTTTTGAAAAAAAAAACCCTTGTGAAACTCTAGCAGCCTCATTGTTCCAAAGTCCAAGTATTTTGCCATGGAGAGTTCTGAGAGGTTTGACCTCATCAAAGCATGGCATTTGGCATCTCTTCTGAATTGTTAATAGCACTGCTTTCTTTGTTTGAGCTTGGAGCTTTGTAGGCTTGGTCACAAGGCTCTGCACTTCTTTAGAATAGTTGTGTCAATCTTATCTAAATCTTATCTTGACATTACATTACGACCCCCATATCTGCGGGACCTGTGTTTCCAGTTTCATTTATCAACATCTGACAACATCTCTAGGCATTTTCTAGGTCATCCAGTACAACTGTATGGCATTCTTGGGCCAGAAGTCTTTCATTTCAGTATTATCGGCTGTTTTACATATCCACACAAAATCTGAGATATCCCACGTATATACAATGTTTCCTCATTTATCTTGGGTTCCGTTTCAGGAACCCCCGCAATAAGTGAAAAATCGCAAGGAAGGGACACTATACTGTATATGTACAGTATAGCTCTGCCCACTCCTCTCTCCCCCTCCTCTCCCTCCCCCCTCCTTCCTCTCCTTTCTGGAGCCACCCTTCTCCCTCCCTCCCTGCTTCCCCACTGACATGGGGCTCTCACCTGGTCACCCGAGGAAGAGCGACCGGGAAGAAGCCCCAGCGGAAGCTGCCTTGGCGGCCCTTGCCACGCCCCGTGCCACTTTGGCAAATGGGTTTATAGATCTGTGTATACAGTGTTCCCTCAGTACTTGTATTGGTAGACAATACAATATTATTTTTAAAATAATATTTATTCCATACTCTTATGAGGGGGTCCCCCCCCCCTCATAAGAGTATGGAATAAATATTATTTAAAAAATTATACAAAAACCCCTACCTGGCTATCCCCAGTGGAGGCCTTCCAAATAAGACAATTGGATGACACAAAATTTTATACATATAAGGATTTGATTTATTGGAATGGTTTAAGGTACTCCTTGAAAAATATAGAACAACTATTACAAGAGGGTAAGGAATTAAACTGGCTTCCTTTCTACCAATTAGTGGAAAAATTTAAATTAGACACTGAAAGAGGATTTGAGGATGACCACAATAATCTAGAGAAGGTTCTATTAGGCCCAGATAAAAACTCGGTGGGGAAGATCTATAGATTGCTAAACCAAAAAGAACAAAAGCCAGAGGATTATATGAAGAAATGGGCAAGAAATATTGGGTATAATATCAATTCTACGCATGAAAGAGAGACAAGGTTCCTCGACATGCTAGCTGATTATTCCCTTGAGCAGATGGTCATGGAACCAACCAGGGGAAAGGGGATCCTGGACTTGGTGCTAACTAATGAACAAGATCTCATTCAAGATGTCCTTGTAGCTGAGCCCATAGGTACCAGTGACCATAACACAATAACCTTCAACGTAAGTTTGGATAGCAAACTGTCAGTGAAAACTAACACAGAGACATTAAACTTTCACAAAGGGAATTTCACCAAAATGAGAAAAATTGTAAAGAACAAACTAAAAGGAGCAGTAAAAAAAATCAAATCCCTCCAAAATGCTTGGAAACTGTTTAAAAATACCTTAAAACAGGCCGAACTAAAATGCATTCCAATAAAAAGAAAGAGGCATGGAAAGTCCAAAAGGACACCAGTATGGCTTACAAATGAAGTAAAAGATGTGATTGGAAAGAAGAAAAACTCATTTAAGAAATGGAAGGCTCTTCCTACCGAGGAGAACAGAAAGGAACACAAGCTCTGGCAAACTAAATGCAAAGCAACAGTCAGGAAAGCCAAGAGAGATTTTGAGGCACACATAGCAAAGAATATAAAAAAAAACAACAAAAACGTCTTTAAGTACATCAGAAGCAGGAACCCAACTAGAAAAGCAGTTGGGCCACTCGACAACAATGGTCAGAAAGGGAAAATCAGTGAAGACAAAGAGATTGCTGAGCGGCTAAATGACTTCTTTGCCTCTGTTTTCACACAGGAGGACAGACAACATATGCCTGCAGCTGAGTCAGTTTTTTCAGGGAGGGAATTAAAAGAATTAAAACAGATAGAGATAAACAAGGAGGATGTTCTCACATGCCTTACTAAACTAAATGTCAACAAATCACCAGGTCCAGACGGCATCCACCCCAGAGTTCTTAAGGAACTCAAGTGTGAAATTGCTGAACTTCTAGCTAAGATATATAACCTTTCTCTAAGATCAGGCACTGTACCTGAGGACTGGAGGGAGGCAAATGTAACACCGATCTTCAAGAAAGGATCCAGAGGTGATCCAGGAAATTATAGACCAGTCAGTTTAACCTCAGTTCCAGGCAAAATGATGGAAACCATTATTAAAGAAAAATTACTAAGCACATAGAAGAACAGGCATTGCTGAAGGAAAATCAACATGGTTTCTGCAAAGGCAAATCATGTCTTACTAACTTGTTAGAATTCTTTGAGGGTGTAAATAAACACATAGATAAAGGGGACCCAATTGATATTGTTTACCTTGACTTTCAAAAGGCTTTTGACAAAGTCCCTCACCAAAGGCTCCTAAATAAGCTCTTCAGCCATGGAATCAGAGGACAGGTCTTGTCCTGGATTGGAACCTGGCTAAACTGTAGGAAACAAAGGGTGGTAATAAATGGACATTTCTCTGGGTGGAAAGAGGTGAGAAGTGGCGTACCCCAAGGTTCAGTTTTGGGTCCGTTACTTTTTAATTTATTCATTAATGATCTGGATGTAGGAGTGAATTCTGAGGTAGCAAAGTTTGCAGACGACACTAAATTGTTCAGGGTAGTTAAAAATGAAACTGATTGTAAAGAGCTCCAGAAAGATCTCTCGAAATTGAGTGAATGGGCAACAAAGTGGCAAATGCATTTTAACCTAAACAAGTGTAAAGTCATGCACATCGGGGCAAAGAACCCCAACTACACCTACAAATTGATGGGGTCAAAGCTTTCCGAGACAAACCAGGAAAGGGATCTTGGGGTTTTGGTGGACAGCTCAATGAAGATGTCAACCCAGTGCGCAGCAGCAGTGAAAAAAGCAAATTCTATGCTAGGCACGATCAGAAAGGGAATCGAAAATAGGTCAGCAAATGTTGTATTGCCTCTCTACAAATCGATGGTAAGGCCACATTTGGAGTACTGTGTACAATTCTGGTCTCCGCACCTTAAGAAGGATATAACGGAACTGGAAAAGGTACAGAAAAGGGCAACAAGAATGATCCAAGGGATGGAGCGGCTCCCTTATGAAATCAGGTTGCAACGCCTTGGTCCTTTCAGCCTTGAAAGATGGCGTTTAAGAGGTGACTTGATCGAAGTGTATAAAATCATGCATGGGATAGAAAAGGTGAATAAAGAAAAATTATTTTCTTTGTCACAAAACACTAGGACTAGAGGGCACTCCCTGAAGCTCCAAGGTAGGAAAATTAGGACTAATAAAGGGAAATATTTCTTCACCCAGAGGGTCATTGGGTTATGGAATTTACTTCCAGAAGAGGTTGTGACAGCTGTCAGCCTGAACAACTTCAAGGCAGGATTAGACAGATTCATGGATACCAAGTGTATCGGTAGTTACTGAAAAGGACATTCAAGTGCCACCTCGGAGTTGGTTGAGGTAGGCAGGATTTCCCTGGGTACTGGTTGTGGGGGGTCAGGAGCAGGTCAGGGTTTTGCCCTCCCTTCTGCTCGAGATCCCCGTGTACAACTGGTGGGCCACTGTGTGATACAGAATGCTGGACTAGATGGGCTGAGGTCCGATTCAGCATGGCTCTTCTTATGTTCTAATTGGAATACTTGGAAAACTATTTGGAAAAAATATATAAATTCTTCAGTTTGTTATAAGTACAGGGAAAATTGGTTAAAAATTATATACAGATGGTACCTTGCTCCAGATAAACTGGCTAAAATCTATAAAAACACCAAAACCGAGTGCTGGAATTGTGGATCCAAGAGTGGAACCTTCTTCCACTTATGGTGGTTATGCCCGAAAGCAGAAAAGTATTGGAAAATGATAAAGAGTTACGTACAATATTTTAAAAAACACTAGAGAGGAAGCCAGAAGCACTCCTTTTGGGCATAATAGATTCAAGTTTGGATGTAAATGAAAAGCAAATCTACTTAGTCCTAACTACAGCAGCCAAATTAGTCTATGCTAAGTATTGGAAATCATCGAGGGAACCGAGAAGGGAGGAATGGCTATACAAAGTGATGGAGACCATCCAGATGGAGTGGCTGACTGAGGAGCTAAGAACAACAGAGGAAGGCCTCACAAGAAAGACCGACTGGTCAATTATCCAGAAATATTTTAGTACGGAACATAAGATAGACTTAACACTAAATTGGAATCATTAGACAGAATGATATTTGTGATTACTAGTATATAATATAAGATATTAATTATAGATAAGTATGAAATAATTGGCTCTTTGTAATGTACATTTATATGCTTTTCCTTAGGCACAAATAGATAATCAGAATGCAGTGGATGAAGAACGATAACTAAATCACAAGTTGTAAAGCTTAATGAGACTACAATATCCTCCGCTCCCCTTTGTTCTGTTTTCTGCACAACCCCCCTTTTTTAAACTCCCCATACCCCCCTATACTCCCTCCCTTTTCCCTCCACTTTCCCCTTTCCCTACCCTTTCCATTATGTTTTTGTGATGTGTTTTATGTTTCTTTTAAAATTCTGGAAACCATAATTATTTATTTATTTATTTATTAGATTTGTTAACCGCCACTCTTAGTGGCTCGGTGTGGCTTACATCGACATAAAATCGTAACGTGCAATAACATTAAAACACAATTTAAAAGATTCCAGAAAAGAATACAGTCTTTAAAATAACACATTATTCACAACTCGAAAGCCTGCCGGAATAAGACAGACTTGCAGGCCTTTCATTTCATTGAATGGCAGATTATCTCCTTGCATTTAACAGAAGTACAGAACTCTATATATGTAGGAAGTTACCCTGTGTACCCAACCAAGATTCTGGTAACCAGACTAATTGACAACTGGCAAATAGAGAGAGAAAACATGGAAGCAGTGACAGACTTCGTATTTCTCGGTACAAAGATTACTGCAGACGCAGACTGCAGCCAGGAAATCAGAAGATGTTTACTCCTTGGGAGAAGAGCAATGACCAATCTCAATAAAATAGTTAAGAGTAGAGACATCACACTGGTAACAAAGATCCACATAGTTAAAGCAATGGTAGTAACCTATGGATGCGAGAGCTGGATTATAAGGAAGGCTGAGTGAAGGAAGATAGATGCTTTTGAACTGTGGTGTTGAAGGAAAGTTCTGAGAGTGCCTTGGACCGTGAGAAGATCCAACCAGTCCATACTTCAGGAAATAAAGTCGACTGCTCATTGGAGGGAAGGATGAAGTACTTTGGCCACATAATGAGAAGACAGGAAAGCTTAGAGAAGACAATAATGCTGGGGAAAATGGAAGGAAAAAGGAAGAGACCAAGGGCAAGATGGGTGGATCCTTGAAGTGACTGGCTTGACTCTGAAGGAGCTGGGGGAGGTGATGGCCGACAGGGAGCTCTGGCGTGGGCTGGTCCATGAGGTCACAAAGAGTCGGAAGCGACTAAATGAATAAACAACAACAACACCCTGTGTACCCATGTATAAATATAGGAATTGTAGTCAAGACCAAGCCAAAAAATCTGGGTCGACTTATCCTCGGATCAGTATGAGTATTGTGACGACTTGGTACACCCAATTCTTAAAACTCGCTACCACCAACCTAATATTCTTATTAGGATTTTATTTTTAAATAAGATTTCCAGTTAGGCTCCTATTTAAAATCACCCACTGAGAGGAAACTGAGAAGAAGTATGATGGAGGCTTTTTAAAAGTTAACAAGAAAAGGAGTTTATTAACTTTAACAGGCTTTTATAACAAACGAGGCACAGATCTTAATGGTTTACTTCTATTGAGGCAACGAGAGCGTATGGTTACATAAAACAAATGGTTCAACAGCGTGATGGTTTAATCAGATAATAGATGTGCTGGAGCGTATTGGTTTCAATAGAGGTTTTTCTTCTTAGATCTTAAAGGCAATCCCAGTCAGTGCTAAAACTTGACTGGAAAAGCTCTGTCACACTAATAATGAAACTAGAAACAAGTGTTTCTAACTTGGAACTTCTATGGCAAAAGTTCCCTGAGTCTTGTCTGAATGAGCTAACAGACTCGCGCTAGCTCCCAGTCTCAGAGCCCACCTTTCTCTCTATATCCAGAGACTCCAAGGTGTCCTGACTGACTATCCCAAGTCAGCCCTACTGGCTCTAAACTCTAAGCGGCACCCTGATTCTCTTCTGACCCTAAGCGCTGTCAGCTACTCTGACCCCTTAGTTCAGACTAATCCCTAGGTGTTTCGCTATAGAACAGACTTCTTCAGATTAACAGCTGAGGCTTGGATGTTACTTCTCCACAGCCTAGCTCAAGACAGACTGCTAAGGCTTGGATGTTGCTTCTCCAAAGCCTAGCACAAGACTCCAACATCTCTGACAGGATTTCTGCCTCCTAGTCAGCTCAGCTCCTCCCCTATGGCTTTTAGCCAATCCCCTGGGAGACACTGTATCTAGACAGAGGAGCTCTAAAGCCACTCCCCCTGTCTCTGGCAATTACCTTCCTCTAATGGCTGCCCTGTGGAACTCCCTCCTAAGATGGATGCCAGCTATTCTAACCAGGGAGCCAAACTGCAACACAGGCCTCGGCCCGCTCAGAATGGGTGAGTCCTTACAAGTATCATACTGTAACTCTTATTTTACAAAGAATCACCCCTTCTCAGAATAGTGGCTAAAGGCAAGAGCCTTGTCCATCTTGGAACTGTTTATAAAAGAAGTACTGACCCTGTCTACTTGCTCTTCCGTGGTGCCACTTTGGGTCTTTTTAAATGTCTGGACAAGAAATGGTGGCTGCTAGGCACCCTAAACAGCATTGGTGCTTTCTCCTCTCTGCAGAATGTTCCTCAGCCCATGGACAGGTCATATCAAAATCCATATTTTTGGCCCCAAAACCTGCCTTGGTCTTATATATGAGAAAGGGTTTGGTCTTGTCATTATCTATTGTTACTATTTGCCAGGTGGCTTCGTCTACTTGCTTTGGGCAGTCCTATTTTAGAGGACTTAACTCTGTTCCCCAAGTTCCCCAAGACTTGCCCAGCACCTTCTATGCTAACATGCTGTCTTCAGATGTGATGGAGAGCACTGTTCCTTTGCTGGTATTAAGGTGCAGTTGCCAGTTTAGTTGGCTTCTGTATACAGGAATGAGAACTGACAATCTTATTCTTTGCTTCAGGCAGAAAGATATTTTCATCCAGCCTTACTGATCTACTAGTTTTATAGGGATTTCGCTATGAGTTAGTATTATTCAGACATGTGATTCCAACCTGAAATCTAAAGTGAGATTGCCCCCAAAATGGTTGCATCACCTCCTCTGATTACTTTTTATACTTAACCAGGAGAATAAAATCAAAAGGCCTGTTGGTATTTTATTTTTTTTACAAGTTCCTGCTTATCTAAACTTGTTAAAGAATGGGAGGATGACGGATTATATTGTGGGTTACTGTGAGTTTTGGGGGCTGTTATGGCCATGTTCCAGAGGCATTCTCTCCTGGCAAGACAGGTCATGAATTTGAAGCCAGCCCAGGTTGGAGTGAGCTCCCGACCAAAATTGTGTAGCTTGATGTCGACATTTGCAGCCCGAAAGATAGTTGCATCTGTCAAGTAGGAAATTTAGGTACCACTTTGTGGGGAGGCTAATTTAACTGATTTATGAGGCCATAAAAATCTCCAGGAAGTATGCAAAGAATGAGGAAGCAACAGATCCCCTGGTGGCCAGAAGCTGGAATGTTAAATAGCCTCTGAGTGTCTGTCTATATATGTTGTGTGTCTATGGCATTGAATATTTGCCATGTATATGCACATTGCAATCCGCCCTGAGTCCCCTGTGGGGTGAGAAGGGCGGAATATAAATACTGTAAATAAATAGATAAATAAGTTTTGCCCACATCTATGGCAGGCATCCTCAGGTTGTGAGATCTGTTG
This sequence comes from Anolis apletophallus, assembly GCA_030556195.1. Classification (NCBI taxonomy): domain Eukaryota; kingdom Metazoa; phylum Chordata; class Lepidosauria; order Squamata; family Anolidae; genus Anolis; species Anolis apletophallus. The sequence continues at coordinate 124,968,215 of JARBWK010000006.1, read as the reverse complement.
GGAACCAGGCAAGTGGAGTTTATATACCTGTGGAATGTCCAGGGTGAGAGAAAGAACTCTTGTCTGCTTGAGGTCTGTTGGAAACTAGGCAAGTGAGATATCTGTGGACTGCCTTGATTAGCATTTAATATCCTTGCAGCTTCAAAGCCTGTCTGCTTCCTGCCTGGGGGAATCCAGAGATATATAAACCCTACTTGCCTTGTTTCCAGCAGACCTCACAACCTCTGAGAATGCTTGCTATAGATGTGACCGAAACGTCAGGAGAGAATGCTTCTGGAACATGGCAAGGCAGCCCAGTGATTGTGGCCACGAAAGCCTGCCACAACAGATTATATTGTGTTTGCTTCTTTGCATCCAATACAGAGAAGAGGGAGCTGAAAGGTTTAAAGGTTTGACAACTGGCAATCAGTAATTTGGACAAACCCCCAACTTGCTAGCAATTTTGTCGTGAGATAGCTAGACACTGATTTGGTTGCTCATTTACAAACAGCAGCTGCTGGTTCTGTCTATGCATTCATCTGGAGAGGTCCGTACTAACACAGCAGTGCTGTATATGTAAAACCAAGGATGGGAGATTTTGTTATAGTAGGTGGTCGCTTTCAGTAGAAATGAATGATTTATTCATTCTCTTCTGTCATCTGCCAGAGCTGATACCTTCCCTGCAATTATAAAAAAAAACCCTTGTTAATGCACACACAGGGCCTATTTCATGTTAATTTAATAAAGATATTGTGTATGTGTCAGCAGTTTGCAGAAAAAAATCATTCTTTCAATTTTTGAATGCAAAGAGAGTTCTGATATGGGAAGCAGGAGCTTATACCAATATCTGGAATTTATAATAGGTGCCTAATAATAATAATAATAATATTTATACCTCGTCCCATCTTGGGGTGGCTCACACGAGGCCAAGCCCAAACAACAAATTGCAATAAAATAAAATCAAAACACCAGCAATGAACACAATAAAAAAGATACTGTACATACATATAAATAAAAACAATATACAATTAGATATCTAAAATCACAAAGACAGGACGGGCTGCAAGCACATATATAAAATGTTAAAATGTTAATGAGTCTTACAATTAGCTTGTGTTAGCATGACTGCTTTAATCTTCAATCACTGAGAGTTCTAGTTGATCAATGTGATAATTAGAGATTAGAATAAATATTTAGGGAGGAAAAATACAAATTATATAGGGTACAACATCCTATGACTTGAAAACAGGTTTTCTTGAGGTTGATTCGGTGTATGATTGTAATTTTTTGAATGAGGGGAAGACATTTATTTTATTTGTTTTGAGCTGTGCTGGTTTTTTTAAAAACATGCCACTTTGTAAAGGCTTTATTTTACATCTGCCTTCAGGTCCGATTTTACCAATATCAACTCTTAAGTTTTCTGTTCATACTTCCAGAAATGGTACACAAGTCAGCAAGTGACAGTAGGATAAGGGGCTATGAAAATATACAGTTTTTGGAAAGGACATTAAAGTGGCAACGACTGGAATGGAACGGTTTTATCATTTAAAATATGTAAGTTGCATGATAACATTAGAACAGTAAGCAGTTTAGCACCATTACATGCAAGGAGCATTTCATGAGTTTCTTCCTACGGAAGTCTTTTTTTTAAAGTAAAGATTTCCCCTTGAAATTCAGTCTAGTCATGTCCAACTCTGGGTGTGGTGCTCATCTCCATTTCTAAGCCGAAGAGCCGGCGTTGTCCATAGACGCCTCCAAGATAATGTGGATGGCATGACTGCATGGAGCGCCATTACCTTCCTGCCAGAGCGATACCTATTGATCTACTCACACTTGCATGTTTTCGAACTACTAGTTTGGCAGAAGCTGATGCTAATAACGGGAGCTCACTCCGTCCCGCAGATTCGAACCACCGACCTTCTGGTCAGCAAATTTTGCAGCTAGCGGTTTAACCTTCTGCACCACCGCGACCCCATACATTTTTTAGCACTGCTTAAAATATCATTTAAAAAAGAAATCATAAAATTAGCAGTAATCCTCCTGTTGGAGTAGAAGTAACATTAAAAAAAACCCTTTTCTCATGTGTCGGGAAATCCTGGACTGATGAGAATTTTCATAGTTCAAGACTTGGTCTTTGTAAAATTTGCATGTACTCTTTGCCTAACAAATAGCAAAAATATTATTCTTTGAACAGAAAATGCTATTTTCTACACAAAAATACTATGTTCAGGATAGGGCCTAGATTGCAAATAGTTTTTGAAAGCTCCTAACTTTACACATATCCATATAATTTTAGGTTTCTAAGATTGTCTGAAATGCAGTAATTGCCCAGGGTGTTTTAAAATATTTATGTGGGTAGGCTGAAGGGAATGGTGGCATAATGGGATTACATTATCCAGAAATCCTCTTAATAGCCCTTGGGAGACTTGATAGATAAAGAGAGGAATAATAGAACATTCGTTCTGACACTTCCTTGAGGGCTCTGCAGCTCACGGGAAATATTGAACTAGTGAATGGATAAAATGATGAATTAGGAGTTCTGCAACTTCTGACATTCTTCTTCTGATTATATATAGAGAGAGGGGGGGTGTACTTCATTATATGTTCATGTATACTTATATATTGTACAATGTGCTACTATAAGTTTCTTGACTTTCACTACACACCTCTAAGTCTATTCTTGGTCTTTTTACACTTACTTTAGTAATCTATGGAAATACCATATAGTCCTTTTTGCCATTGTCACCAAATGTAGCAAAGTATTGCTAGAGCTTGGGCCACCAGCAAAGACATTTATTATTCACCTGAGAGTCTCCTTGGTGGAGAGAAAAAGCAGGATAGAAATAAACACAATAGTAAAGGTAAAAGTTCCCCACTGACATTAAGTCCAGCCGTGTCCGACTCTGGGGTGTCATGCTCATCTCCATGTCTAAGCCGAAGAGCCAGCGTTGCTCATAGACACCTCCAAGTTCATGTGGCCAGCATGACTTCATGGAGTGCTGTTACCTTCCCGCCAGAGCGGTACCTATTGATCTACTCACATTTGCATGTTTTCAAACTGCTAAGTTGGCAGAAGCTGAGGCTAACAGCGGGAGCTCACGCCGCTCCCCGGATTTGAACCTGCAACCTTTCGGTCAGCAACTTCAGCAGCTCAGCACTTTAACCCACTGTGCCACCGGGGGCTTGTTAATAAACACAATAATAATAATAATAATAAGTGAAATGTCTTTAAACTAAGTATGATTAGTTTATATTCCCAATATGTAAGAGGTGTTGCATAAATCCTCCAAAGGCACCAAATCCAATCTGATCTTAGAAGTTAAGGAGGTCATTAATTCTTGGATGGGTGACTGCCAGTGAATAACAGGTCCTTAGGTTGTGTTTCAGAGGAAGAAACTGGCAAACCACATACCTAAGAAAATCATAGGGTTGCCATAAGGCAGATACACACTCGCACACTCTCTCACACACATACATACATACATATATAGGAGAGTTTTCCCCTCTTAATAAGCTTCCATAGCTTTCCCCTAAGCTGCACATCAAGTAATCCCTCTCAGCAACAGCAAGCAGGCTTCCTATGCCTCCAGCTCTTCCTGTCTGCTGCAGTTATTTGGTTTTAAGTACTGTTTACTGAAATCCTCATCAGACCTCCATCTGGAGCCTTCTGGAGATGGATTTTACTGCCTGCTTGAAGATTCACCGCAACATCACAGCAGGACTTCTGGTTCTGTCATAACTCACCTTCTGAAGTCAAAAGATTCCGACATCAAAAGGGTCACACATAGAGGGGTCTGTTTTCCAGAAATGTATGGCTACTAATGACAGTGGCCTCCAGGTCCAAGGAGCTGAATATCTTATCCCCGACAGAAAGTGACGGATTCTCTGAGGATGTGCTGCCATCCTTTGAAGATCTTCGAAGAGATATGGAGAACCTAAAACAAATCTCAGTGGCTATTACATTGGAGGCAGGGACTCATTAAGCGCCTAGTGTTTTCAAAGAGTTGCCCATACATTTCCTTGGCATCTTGATTGCTTGTTTTATATCTTGGTGACGAGCAGTACTGTTCAATGTTAGGGTCTTCTTGACCTTGGACCTTTTTTTTTTCGTGTCAGGAGCGACTTGACAAACTGCAAGTTGCTTCTGGTGTGAGAGAATTGGCCGTCTGCAAGGATGTTGCCCAGGGGACGCTTGGGGTGAGCTCCCATCCTGTGGGAGGCATGTCTCATGTCCCCACATGAGAAGCTGGAACTGACAGATGGGAGCTCACCCCACTCCTTGGATTCAAACTGCTGGTCTTTCAGTCAGCAGTCCTGCCGGCACAACGGTTTAACCCATTGCACCACTGGGGGCTCCTGACCATGGACTATCACTGACACCTCTGTTTGTATTCCTTGCTGGATTTGTTTATCTCTGTAACTGCGCCCGTACCTTGGGAAGTCTGATCTGGCTACGGTTGTCCACACTCTGGTCACATCCCGAATAGATTACTGCAACACACTCTACGTGGGGCTGCCTTTGAAGACAGTTTGGAAATTTCAATTAGTCCAACGGGTGGCAGCCAGATTACTAACAGGAGCTACATATAGGAAGCATACCACCCCCTTGTTGTGTCAGCTCTACTGGCTGCCTGTCCACTTCCGGGCTCAATTCAAAGTGCTGGTTTTAACCTATAAAGCTCCATATGGTTCTGGCCCAGCCTACTTGTCTGAACGCATCTGCCTCTACGTCCCACCTCGCACCTTAAGATTATCCGGGGAAGCCCTGCTCTCGCTTCCGCCATCATCTCGGCTGTGGCCCCTTGCCTGTGGAATGCGCTGCCAGACGACATACGATCGATTACATCCCTCCTAGCATTCAGGAGAAAGGTGGAATCTTGGTTGTGGTACCAGGCCTTTGCACAATGACATAGCAGGACTTTAAATCATTTGTGGGGAGGGGGGCTTTTGGGTATACGTCTTTTATCTGTTTATTGATGTTTTATTGATTTTATGCTGTAAACCGCTCTGGGCTCCAGAGAGAGCGGTCTACCAAATCGAATTTATAAATAAATAAATAAATAAATAAATAAATGGAATGGACTGGCTCGACGATAGAGATGGGGACACGGTTTTAATGCTTTTAGCAACTGGATGTGTGGATTTAACATTATTTTTAATGTTATTTAATTGATTGTTACATAATTTTGTTTTAATCCATTGCTACTGTTCAATTTTGTATGATTTATGTTTTGTGTATTGTTAGGCATCGAATTACTGCCTTTGTGAACTGCCCTGAGTCCCCCTCACCGGGGGGGGGGGGGTAGTTGAGAAGGGCGGGGTAGAAATGTTGTAAATAAATAAATAGCTATAGCAACTTCTGGACAAGGAGACAACTCTTTGTATTGCTGGATAACCTGTGACTAATCTGAATTGAATTATCATATTTAATCTAATCTAATGCTCATCTCTTTTTGGCTAAATTACATTTCTCAAAGTGAGGTGTGCATAAGATTCAGCGGCGTGTTAGAATTACGCTTTCAAACCCGCTTGCGCCTCTCTGTCAGGCCGAGGCTGGTGAACTCTCCAGACACAGCTTGATGGAGAGGAACAGCTTTCCAACTGGCCTCACTCCCCCAATTGCTGATTGGAGCATGCGACATTCTCAGACACTAACTCCGGGCTCCCAGGCTCCTCTTAGAAGATATTTCTCCTTTCCCAGCTCTGAGCAATCTCTCTCCCTCTCTCTCTTAAGGAATCAGCATTCTTCCTTCACTTCTCTTCCGCCATTTGTCAACTGTCTCCAAAAGAGTTTTTTAATTATTTAAATCTCCTGGCAAGAATCTCTGCCAAGTCACTTCCCTTATGGGACATCTACCTCCCAGCCAAATTGGCTGACTCCCCTGACCAATTCAAGTGAAAGTTGCTTTTGATCCTTGCCGCTCTCCATTTGAAGACTTCTTTCAGTAGGGATTCACTGCCTATTTATCTCTCTCTCTAAAAAAGAGACTCAAAGTGGCTCATAGTAAAACTAAATGAAATACAATTTGAAACCTAAAAATATACAAACATTAAAATAGAATTAAATATTAATGTTATTAAATAAACAATTAAAACCCTAAAAACTGATTAAAACACATTCAAAGCTAAAACCACAGCACCCCCGACTTGATCTTAAATCTAAACATTTTGAAAACCAAAGGATTTAAAAGCCTTTGGTTCGTAATTATTCAGCAGTAAAACACTTCAGCAATTACATCTGGAAATGACCGGACATGATTTCTTTGACCAAAGGTTGCTTTTCTTCCCCTGAGGGATTATCACCCTGATACTGGAAAGGACATGAGATTTGCTTTTGTTCTGCTGGATTTTTTTGCTGTTTGTACAGAGAAGAGATGTGTTGATGTCTACCTCTCTGGGTCTTTGTGTGTCTTTGTAGAACACAGTACAGCACAAACTCTGCTGCCACAAATACACCAATTCAAGGGGAAAATGTTTGGATTGTGTGCAACAAAAGGTGCATTTGTTCTACATGAACATGACCATATGGAAAGGTCATCTATACACCGGAAAGGAATTAGTTGTATAATCTGTAAAGTGCCTCCTGAGATCTTTGTTAAGTAATGTAATGATGCCATGAGAAATATAGGGCATTTTTTTGGTGTTAATGCATTTTCAGATTCCGAGATTCTGTGGCATAGGGAAATAACAGGGCAGATGGAGGACTGAAGCTAACCTTGCTGTCCAGATGGCAGAACTTGATCTTTGATGTTGAACTAGTTTTGCTATGGCAGTTTTAGTATGTATTGTTAACTGCTTGTTGGAAATCAGCTTGCATCTATAGTGTCAAATGCTTCATGGGTTCTATATAAAAAAAATCAGCCATGCATTTGGCATTTTCTTTATGCAAGCATGCATACAAAAGCATAAAAATGAAACATGGTAGGGAAACACTTTATTCATTCGTGTTACTGCCTTTAATTTTAATAGGTGACTTTCATCTGATGTATATACTGATGTATATACTGATTTTAATGACTATGTAATGGTTTTAATGTTTATAAGTGATGTGGATTATATTGTTGTATTGATTATATTTCTGTATTGTGGTGTAGCGGCCTGTAGTGCTGCAGTGTAAGCCGTGCTGAGTCCCCCTTCGGGGGTGAGAAGCAATGGGGTACAATACCATTAATTAATTAATTAATTAATAATCATTTTGTAGGTTTGACTAAATTACACACATTTTATTATTCCCACTGAAATCAGTCAAACTTTGGTTGGGCATGCCCTACTCCAGAAATCTGAACACAACATTATGAAGGAGTTTTAATGTCAATCATCAATATAATAAATGTGATAGATTTTCTGTCTCATGCCCCTTTTAAGCAGAGGCTGGATGGCCATCTGTCAGGGGTACTTTGAATGTGCTTTTCCAGCATGGCAGGGGTTGGACTAGATGGCCCATTTGGTCTCTTCCGACTCTTTTGAATCTATTATTCTATTAATTTCTTTGGATCTTAAGAGATTCCAATTTGGCAGTCCTACAAAAATGCTAGCATTATTTCTCAAAATAGTTTGAAGTTCTCATGTGTTAAGAGAACTTTGAACTACTTTATTGACTACTTGTCCTCAAGGAGTTTGTTCCACATTGTTCCATCTTGGTTTGCCTTTAGAGGGCTTGCACAGACACTGTTTGTGTCTTGGAGGATTCTGGAATGTGTATTTGGCCTTAACTGTGGTCTTGCACTGGTTGAAAAAAGTTCTTGAATGGACCTTGAAAGGCAATGCTTTCATATTATGCATTGTAAGGCAGGACCAGTAGTGGCAAACAAACAGTCTTTGGGGCAGTACTCCGTTTTAATGACAAATGCACCAAAAGCTTTTGGGACCTTCAGGTGTCTATGGAACTTTGTATTAATTCTGGTGTGATCAGATCAATCCAGAGATTCTTAAGAAAGGATGACACGCAAATTTGTGAAGTATTCCATTTTTTAAAAAGCTGCTGTAGATAACATTTCCCTGCAATCTCTGCCATCTAAATAATGTGTTTTTATTTCTTCTGTATGAATCTCTAGATCTTTCTCTATGGCTATATAGTCACGTTCCAGCTGACATTTGCCATAGAGTTGCCCTGGAGAATCTAGAATGAACATAAGTGTCAAGCAGGTTCTGGATGGTAGCACTTAACTGGTCCTCAAAAAAAGGGGCCATTCTATCCCCAATGTTTGTCAATGTTTACAAGAGATCATCCATAGGCATGGGGCAGGGTGCTATCAGTATGCTAATGACAGCCAAATATATTTCTCTATGGCTTCAAAAACAGCTTCAGCTAGGACAGTGTGTTTCCTCTGAATGAATGCCTAGAGGAGGTAATGGGCTGGATGAGGGAAAACAAATTGAAACTGAATCCAGATAAGATAGAAGTGCTTGCCATTAAAGGTCCTAATCTGGGGGTTAGAGGTATGTCTACCAGTACTGGATGAGGTTACACTCCCCCTGAAAAACTGTTCGCAGCTTGGAAGTACTCCTGGATCAATTTCCCCAAATGTCAGTCCATGTAGATGCGGCAGTCAGGAGTGCTTACTACCAGCTTCAGCTGATACGCCAGCTGAGCCCCTTCCTAGATTTGGAGGACCTGAAGATGGTAATCACACACCGGTAACCTCAATGTTGGATTTCTGCAATACTCTTTACATTGGGCTACCCTTGTTTGGAAACTCAAATTAGCTCCAAATATGGCAGCCCAACTAGTTACAAGAACATCTAGGAGTGAGTATATCATCCATATACTAAAACCACCCCATTGGTTGCCAATTAGTGTCCAAGCAAAGTACAGCGCGTTGGTTTTGACCATTAAAGTCCTACTTGGTTTGTGTTTTTTATAGAAATGTGTTTTCATATATACATGTTATTGTTTGTATTTATGGTGATGTGTTTTAACTGTGTTGTGCCCTTCCTCAAGCTGTGAGGAGAGGCAGATAGCAGGTGGTGGTGGTGGTGGTGATGATGGGGAGCCAATGCTGCAGCCTTTCTGACCTCGTTTTCCCCTTTCTCCTTAACCTGTGCAGCTGAGAACTAAATGAAATGAGTCACTTGTCAATCTGGCATGCTAACTTTGTCCCAGATGTCAAAGCTGACCTTAAGGGATAGCTTGCAAATGTGCTAACAAGGAAAAGTGTATAAAATGCCTCCCAGAAAAGCTGCTTTAAGGGAAAGCTTTTGAAGAAACAAACATGGACACCATAATGAAAAATTGCTACGCTCATTGACAGGTTGTGTGCTTTTAGGCTATTTTAGATCCTTTTTTGCTATTTTTTGGAAAGTTGGTATTAGCCACAGTTGAGTAATACCAATAGAAATGGAAAGTGCTTACTTATTTAATTAAGAACAATGAATGCGTAAAGTAAATAAAACTCCCTTCTTCATAAGACAAAAAACTGGTCTGTGTCCCAGCATAATACACTCATACAAGACCAGGGGCGATCTCAAGAGTGCTTTTAGAAATTAATCTTAATAAACTCAGCCTTTTCTTATATAGTAAGGGCTTAGCTCTTTATGGTGTTCTGATTTGTGCACCCTAGATAGAACTGTAGGATCAAATGATGCAAGAGGCTAAATGAAGTCATGGGTTGTTGTGACATAATGTCTGGCAATGGGGCTTGTTTTAAATCTGTTGAGGTGAGAGGAATAGTTAATGGATGCTGTTATTTGGGAACGCTATTATGATGGTAACTTCAAAGAATTTATATAAGCATCTGAGGAGTGATATAAAGGAACACCCATACTGTTAACAAATGTGGGCGCTTTTAAAAAGATTAATCATCAACACAACGATTCTTGCCACCAATTTAGTTATATCCAGGTGGAAGGCGGTTCGGGTCGGGGTTGGTTTGAAACGGTGTTGGCTTGACACGCCTTCCTTTTGGCCCTCCATTCATGCCTCTCTTCAAATTCCAGAGTACTGCTGGTCACAGCTGACCTCCAGCTAGAGCGCTCGAGGACCAGGGCTTCCCAATTCTCTGTGTCTATGCCACAGTTTTTAAGATTAGCTTTAAACCCATCTTTAAATCTCTATTACTGTCCACCAACATCCCGTTTTCCGTTCTTGAGTTGGGAGTATAGTAACTGCTTTGGGAGACGGTAATCGGGCATTTGGTGTTGATGGTGTAGGAGTATCGCTTCAATGCTAGTGGTCTTTGCTGCTTCCAGCATGTTGGCATTTGTCCACCTGTCTTCCCAAGAGGATTTGCAGGACTTTCCGGTGGCAACGTTGATGGAATCATTCCAGGAGTTGAGTGTGACGTCTGTAGACAGTCCACACATTTCGCAGGCATATAATAGTATTGCTTATAAACGAGCACCTTGGTCTCCCTACGGATGTCCCGGTCCTCAAACACTCTCTGCTTCATTCAGAAAAATGTCTGGGATTTGTAATCTTGTGTGATGCTTAAAATTCTGAACTAGTCTACTCCAACAGATAATTCCAAATATTTTCCCAAATGACATATTCAAGGATTTGGTGCAATAAATCCATGGCAGTTGAAGTGGTACCAATCTGCTACCTTGAATTAGTATAGATACACGTTTATGCCAGGACACCGCTCTGACACAGCTTGAGTTTGCACCAGCAGTTGTATTTACCTCTTTCAAGCAACCTCTGACCTCTTCTTGGTCCTGTGCTAGTTCATCAGCCCAGCTTTTCCCCAGCTCATAATAGGATTTCTGTCGTAATCTTCTTTTTGCCGTTCTTGGCTCCTGCTTCCCGTTTTACTAAATGCTAACCACTTTCATATCTTGTTCCTTAAACTTGGTTGTCCATCTGTGAGTTCTTAGGATGTGTATCTATTCAAGTGTGAATTGGGACAAAGAGGGAGAGACACAGGTGCTGCAAAAATAAATAAATAAAATTATGTTGTTGGCCTTGCGAAACCAAAAATATAGAGATCTGTGTTGGATTCCTTTTAATATAAATTGATGTGGATGGTGTTTGAATAGCTGTATGATAATACTGAACATCTGTAATGGACAGCAATCTACAGAGCATTGAATACATCAGTCAAAAGACATTTTTCCCCCAGACTTGAAATAAGAGTTGTATAGCTCTCAAGTTATTGTTGAACTTGAAGCAGCCATAGCAAGCATCTGGAAAGCTGTGAGTATCGAGTATGTAGTCCAGTTCATCTAACCATTTACAGCTGTCGGGATATTTTGGGAAGGAATATAGTTCTGCATCCCTAAATTTGTTTGCCTTGGAGCTCAAGACAAACAATTCCCTTAGTAACACAGTGAGATAACTTAAAACATCTGGCTTGGGATTTTTGGTTCTCCTCTTGCCAGTGGTGGTTCCAGAAGCACAGCAATGCGGAGCCGGAAACAAAACTATGTCGGACTTTGGTTTAGAAGAAATGAGGGGAAGATGTAAGTTTGCCCAGAAATTTCCCATTTGTGTTTTATTAAGGTTTCTTTACTAATCACTGTTCTTCAAAATGAATTTCGTGTCCAGGCTCATTTTGGAATAATGTCTTACCGCATCAATGGAGACAATATTCTTTTCTCTTCTGTACTTTTTTCCTAGTTCTACTGTACTTTTAAAAGGAATGAATGACATGTGTAGAAGAATTTACACGTGTGTGTGTTGGATTGGGCAAAATGATACCAAAACCTGAAAGATAAAAATAGCATCTCCAGCCCCCAGGAGGTCTTTTTTTTTGGCTACACAATAACAGTGCTATGATTCCATTGTAGTTGACCTCGTTCCATTCTTTTTGCAAATTGGGAGCAATATTTAGAAATCTTATCTGGAGAGCTCTAGGTTGGCATCCTAGGATTCCATAGGATGTTGCCGTGGCAGTTGAAGTGGAATCATAATGCTATAATTATGTGGCATGAAAGAATCATAGAACCATAGAGTTAGAAGAGACCTTGTGGGTCATCCAGTCCAACCCCCTGCCAAGAAGCAGGAAAATCGCATTCAAAGCACCCCCGGTAGGTGGCCATCCAGCCTCTGCTTAAAAGCCTCCAAAGAAGGAGCTTCTACCACACTCCGGGGCAGAGAGTTCCACTGCTGAACGGCTCTCACAGTCAGGAAATTCTTCCTAATACTCAGGTGGAATCTCCTTTCTTGTAGTTTAAAGCCATTGTCCCGCATCCTAGTCTCCAGGGCAGCAGAAAACAAGCTTGCTCCCTCCTCCCTATGACTTCCTCTTAAATATTTATACATAGCCCTCATCATGTCTCCTCTCAGCCTTCTCTTCTTCAGGCTAAACATGTCCAGCTCTTTAAGCCACTCCTCATAGGGCTTGTTCTCCAGACCCTTGCTCATTTTAGTCACCCTCCTCTGGACACATTCCAGCTTCTCAACATCACCCTTCAGTTGCGGTGCCCAGAATACTGGACACAGTATTCCAGGCTTGATCTGACCAAGGCGGAATAGAGGGGTAGCATGACTTCCCTGGATCTAGACACTAGACTCCTATTGATGCAGGCCGAAATCCTGTTGCCTTTTTTTGCTGCCACATCTCATGTTGGTTCATGTTTAACTTGTTATCCACGAGGACTCCAAGATCTTTTTCACATGCACTGCTCTTGAGCCACACGTCCCCCATTCTGTATCTTTGCATTTCATTTTTTTTTTCTGCCTAAGTGGAGTATCTTGCAATGTCACTGTTGAACTTCATTTTGTTAGCTGCTGCTTCTGGAATTCTGTTGGAGCTTTACACTCGTGTAACCAGCCAACCGATCAATGTTGGGACTTGTCACCAATTTGGTAAAGAGTTGTACATGTTTTCATTAAGAATTTCACGTGCTTCTTTGAGTTGCCCAGTAGACTACAGAATACCTCTGCTCTGCTCACCAGTGTGGATGCGTTGGTTAGATTGCACTGTGTGATAGTAGCCCAAAAGTATGGCCACTAATAATTTAGTTGGGTCTGCATGTGAACAGATGGCCTGTCCATGTAAAAACCTATCCTGAAATGGATTGCTTTGTTTTAGAGATGTCACAAGTATCTCCCCACCCCTTTTTCCTTCCTTCCCCCTTTTTTTACTCAAACAGTGGAAAGTGAATATGACTTTGCAAATTAATCTACATTTTTTGGGTTTTTTGTGTCTGCTGTGAGAGAATTGGCCGTCTGCAAGAATGATGCCCAGGGGACGTCTGCATGTTTGATGTTTTACCATCTTTGTGGGAGGCTTCTCTCATGTCCCTGCATGGGGCGCGGGAGCTGACAGAGGGAGCTCAACCCGCTCTTCCCGGATTCAAACCGCTGACCTATCAGTTAGCAATTCTACCGGCACAAGAGTTGAGCCCATTGTGCCACTGGGAGCTCCTAACTAATCTAGTTAGTTTCAAACTATAATCACTATTGCAGTTTATATATCGTGGCTGCTATGATATGATTGCTTCCTGTTTACATACATCCAGTTGCATGGACTATTGGCTACTGTTTTCTTGAGTTTATGTGGACAGTTTAAGAGAAGGTTTTGGCTCTATTGCAGGGGTGGGCAACTATTTTTTCAAAGGGGCCACATGAGAGCAAAAAGATATTATGCAGGGCCGCACCTAAAGGCGGAACTACATGCTAATCTACATTATTTATTTATTTCACTTACTATATTTACCATATATTACACATCATTAATATTAACATATTAATATATCAAGAAATATTCATATATTATTAGTATTATCATAATTATATTATAGTACAGGGGTGGGCAATAATATCCATGAAGCAATTACATTTATATTATATCTCCCAGAACACAATTATATCAATGAAGCAATCAATTTAATATATCTCCCACAACAAAATTACATCAATGAAGCAATCAATTTAATATTATATCTCCCAGAACACAATAACATACCCCTTCTTTCCTCCTTTGGAAGAGGAGGTCCGGGCAACGCGCCTTCCCTGGCGAAGCCAGGTGCTTTTTGCTTTGTATCTGGCGAAAAACAAGCATAGGAGGCGAACGCGGGGTCCCCTTCCTCTCGTTCATGTTGCCAAACAAACTGCGGAGGAAGCACCGCCCCCTGAGCGTGTTCGGCGATGCCGGCTGCGACATCATCGCGGGAGATGCTCAGGGGGGCGGGGCATCCTCCGGAGTTTGTTGACAACGTCTTGCGCGAGAGGAAGGGGACCCGTGTTCACCTCCTATGCTTGTTTTTCGCCAGATACAAAGCAAAAGCAAGCATAGGAGGCGAACGCGGGGTCCCCCTTCCTCTCGTTCACGTTGCCAAACAAACTGCGGAGAAGCGCCGCCCCTGAGCGTGTTCGGCGATGCCGGCTGCGACGTCATCGCGGGAGACACTCAGGGGCGGGCGTCCTTCAGAGTTTGTTTTCAGCGTGTTTTCAAGGGGACCCCGCGTTCGCCTCCCTTGCTTGCTTTTGCCGTAAACAAAGCCACGCATGGCTTTCTACCTGCCCGGGCCTCCCTTTTTCACCCGGTAAGCAGCGCTGCAACCGGCTCCCTCTCTCCCCCGGGAAGCAGTGCTGCCTAAGGCCCCTCGGGCCGGATGGGAGCACCCAAGGGGCCGCGTCCGGCCCCCGGGCCGCCAAATGCCCATCCCTGCTCTATTGCATGCAGTGCCCTAGCTAAAGTGACTCCTGCAGTGTGTAACAGGATTTCATACTTTCCACACTGGTCCTCAAAGGATTTCGGAAATCATTCAGACACACACTGGAAGTCAGTTTTCCCCAATCCTGCCCTCCAGATTTCTTGAATGACAGATCCTATAATACCTGGCCATTGGCCATACTGACTTGTGCAAGCCATAGGCCATAACAACCAGAAGGCACCCGAATGAAGAGGGTTACCTTATATGATGATGTGAATTGTTGCTGCACAGTCTGGGTTTAGGTGTGCTTGCATAAGAACTGCAACCCTAGGGTTTGGAGTTAAATTAGCTCAGCGCCGAGCTCCTTCCAGGTCCCTTGTTGCCAATAGACAGTATTTTTGAGAAGTCTAAAGCGTGCGGCTGAAATTCTTGCAAACCTCTTGTGTAATAACTTGGCACCGTGGAGCGACACCATCTGGAGCCATAGGGTTGTAAACTTCAGGTTAGCAAAAATATCTGTGTCATTTTCCTTTATTCGCAGGCTGAATCCTGGCTGACTCGGTTGCACAGCTTGAACCGCAGCCAAGTCATTCATCCAGAAATAAATTCTTTTTTGCCTATTTCAGCAAGTAGCTGCAAGTAGATAAATTCTGACATCTTCTTTTTTCTTCTTTTTAATCACTTAACCATCTAATCCATTTTTCTTTCTCCTACTATCCATAGCGCCTGCATGCGCTTCTGATAAAACAGATTTCCTCCTTCGGAACCTACTGTATATACTTATGTATAAGAATCTTATCACACTAGTGTATGGATTCACCATACATCGTGCCAATTCCATTGGGTCCTGGTGGGTGGTGTGGTGAACCCGTCACATTGCCCGACTTACTGCTGGCCCTATTCCACGGGGAGAGTGTCCACCATCCGTCTTCTCCCATTGTTGCAAATGCAAGTCAGGAAGGCTCCTATGTTGCCATGATGGCGGCATACACCACTTCCTCTCCCCTTTCACCACAGAGTCTCACCAGAAGTAGATGTACTGTACATAGTGTAATGGGTTCCGTGGCAAAAGGAGAGAGGAACCGGTGTACGGCGGGCAAATTAGCCCTTATGATGAGCTAATTGTTTATGTCCCGGCATTGAATGTTTGCCGTATATATGTTGTGCTCCGCCCTGAGTCCCCCTCAGGGTGAAAAGGGCAGACTATAAATGCTTTACATAAATAAATAATAAATAAATAAGTTTGGAATGTAGAATTTTGGGTTTTGATGGGGCCCATGAATTGACAGGTGGATAGATGATAGACAGACAGACAGAGACTGACTGACTGACTGCCTGCATTGAGCCAACCTAAACTTTTGCCAGTGGAACACAAGAAAGGAGTTACGAAAATAAATACATTAGAACAAACAATTTTACCAGACCCAAGTAAATGTGAAATCTATATGAGGACTGGGTTGCTGTGAGTTTTCCGGAATGTGTGGCCATGTTCCAGAAGCATTCTCTTCTGATGTTTCACCCACATCTATGGCAGGCATCCTCAGAGGTTGTGAGTTCTGTTGGAAACTAGGCAAGTGGGGTTTATATATCTGTGGAATGTCCAGGGTGGGAGAAAAAAACCCTATTGTCTGCTTGAGGTAGGTATGAATGTTGCAATTGGCTACCTTGCTTACCATTGAATGACCTTGCAGTTTCAAAGCCTGGCTGATTGCTGCCTGGAGGAATCCATAGTTGGGAGGTGTTAGCTGACCCTAACACTTGCCTCAAACATACAAGAGTCCTTTCTCCCACCCTGGACATTCCACAGATATATAAACTCCACTTTCTTGGTTTCCAGCCGGCCTCACAACCTTTGAGGATGCCTGCCATAGATGTGGGCGAAATGTCAGGAGAGAATGCTTCTGGAACATGGCCATACGGCCCAGAAAACTCACAGCAACCCAGTGATTCTGGCTATGAAAGCCTTTGACAACACAATATGAGAACTGATTGTGCTTCCTGGTTGGCTCAGTTCTCCTAACGAAACCTACAGTGAGATGAAAAATATTAGGCTCAGTTTTGCTATGTAATTACATAATACCTTTACAGTTTAACATTAGACTACGCATTTGCAATTCAGACAGTGTTGCATGCCTTTACTTTTAAACTAAAGGTGGAATCTGTCTTGGTTGCTTTTTTTTTTACTAATTTGTATGGAATTGGATTATGCTGAAGAGGTGGTAATTGATACATGTTAAATTTTAAACCTGCTTCTCCCCTGCACTTACGGATTGCCTATTTAACCTGAAAGGAATGGAACAGAAGATCAAGAATTTCTATAACAAGTTGTAGATTTTGGCAAAATGTCAAAAAAGTTTATTTTAAAAGTATTAATGTTACATGTTAATGCTCGAGGCTGAGTTCACCGCTAAAAGTTCAGAGTGGCAACCATGAAAAGTTTTGCTTTAATTAATGGGATGGAGAGGGGCTTTTAAAGGCACTGGGAAATATGCATATATGTAGCCCTCCTAATATTGCAGAACTGCAGTTTCTGGAATTCTTTCCAGTTCTACAGTCTCTGGAGGACCACACAGTTCTCACCTCCGTTACAATTAATTTAAGTCTTATCCATTTGAGTGGATCTATTGTTGTAGCTGAGCCTTTAAGTAGCACTGAAAGCATGGAATTGGAAGCTAGGAAGGGAAAGCTGGTTACTCGCGAGCAAGAATCAGACAAAGAGCAACAAAGGAAAAGGATCCAGCAAATACTTGGGGAATCTACTGATGAAGACTTTTTGAGGGTTTCTCTGGGGATGATGGGTCTTTCAGTGAGGAGCCAACTATTATTTTATTTATTTATCGTTCGGCTTCTATGCCACCACTCCCGGCGGGCTTGGGGCGGCTCACAACATGGGAAGTGTGGCTGGGAATCCTGAGGATGGTTCTAGTGCTACGGACTGGACTAGAGTGCAGGAGGTGCGCAATGGTTGTGCAGATGGAAATTGAAGTTCTGGGGATCAGGCTCCATCCTGGGAGGAGTTAAGTCTTGACGGGAGATGGAGAGATTGGAAAGCGAGGCAACGGGCTACACCTGAGGCTGCCGTCACAGCTGAAAGTACTAATGAGAGGGTGTTGGCTAGTTCCAGCTCTGATAAAAATTTGTGAATAAAAAGGGGCTTGGAATCTGGGGTCCTTTGCAGTTAGCAAGGTGTTTCAGGGTGCCTGGGTCTTGTCCTGTATGCTGTGCTCTGTTTTTCCTGGTCCCTGTGCTTCTGTGAGCTCGCTTTAGAATGTGAGTTTTGGTCCTACGTGGACTTCAGTATAGGAGGGGCTGGTTTCTGGGGTTTGGTTCCCTTTTGGCTACACTTTGTATTCCTTCCTATGTGTTAGGTTGCCGTCGCCTGCTTCGCGACTGACCAGGTTGGCTGCATTGCTTCTGCTGCTTTTCCCTCGCTGGCATTGATGTGATTCGGCTGAGAGATTGCTGGTTTCCTGTATTTGACCATTGGCTTGTTCGGACGTCTCTTCGCTTTCGGCTGCTCCTCCCATTTGACGATGACATCGGCATGATTGACAACGTGTGATTTTTCCTTTGTGTAGTGCTTTACTTTGGGATTTAATGCGGGGTTTCCAGCAATATAATCCAGATTTTATGTTCTACTGACGCTCTGACCGTTTGGTCATTGTTTTTGACTTGTTTTACCATTCACACTGAAGTTAAAGTGTTCCTGGCTCTTTTTTGCCACTTTTTGAGTTGACTGTTTTGAAATAAACTGTATTTGACTTACTATCCAATCTGGCTCTTTAATACTTACTGTGTTGCGACACCTATCCTACATAGGACTGTTCATACCATTTTCTAGAATATCTAATATGGAGGATATTGTGGCTGAGGCTGAGAAAATTTGGAAACCAATTTGTGCCAGTTATCCAAAATCCAAAAATACTCTCAAATTGTCTACGTGAGTGGCTGAGATAGTAACACTTTGGGTCACTGATAGTTCAGTATTTACAGACTTCATTTAATGCATAAAATTGTGAAAATATTGTGTTTCAAATTACCATCAGGCCTTGTGTATAAAGTGTATATGCAACTTAACGGTATTGTATGTTTAACCAGGGGTCCCATTTATGTATATGCAAACATTCTAAAATCCATAAGCTGTCACTGAGCCCTCACCTCTGTTGATTCACCAAAATGACCTAATACTTGGCTTTCCTCCATCCCTAGAGTTTGATTTTTTTCCCTCTCTTTTTCTGGGACATTGGTAAAGTGCATCATTTAGTCCTTGTTTAGCCAAGGACGAATGATGGGCCTTGGACCATCCATTGTACTTGTGGCATATGGTTGTCAGTATCAAATGTCAAACAAATTTCTAGTCAACCAGTTTTGTGCTCCCAATATTGTTCTTTCCCCCCACACCATGTATTGGTGTAAATCGTTGGACTTGGTCACCAGGCTAAATAAGAAGGTTCTTACTTTCCCAGCTAGTTTATTACAGTTGCATCAACTAATTAATAATTGATATGGAGGTTCTTGCATTACTCCAAGTAGGCTGTAAAATCTCATTTCAGTCAGACCTAGGAAAAGGAGCTAATTACTTCCTATTGTGACATGGGCCTCACTCCAGATTGCAGAGACAAATGTCTGTCGGTTTCCTCTGCACCCACAAACATCATAGTTGTCGCCATTATAACTTGTTTTGTTG
Source organism: Anolis apletophallus (assembly GCA_030556195.1). Classification (NCBI taxonomy): domain Eukaryota; kingdom Metazoa; phylum Chordata; class Lepidosauria; order Squamata; family Anolidae; genus Anolis; species Anolis apletophallus. The sequence continues at coordinate 124,949,011 of JARBWK010000006.1, read as the reverse complement.
TTCTTTCCGGATATTGCAGCATTTCGTGGTTATATGAAATTTGAGGTCGTCGTCGGAGGTCCTTTTCTCGATCCCGCCTGCTTCACAAGCACATCTGGCAGGGACGAGAGATAGGGCCGTCTCTGTGGTGGCCCCTCAGCTATGGAAGTTACCTAGGGATATTAGATCGGCCCCCTTTCTACTGACATTTTGTAAACAACTGAAAACATGGCTTTTCGAGCAAGCCTTTGGAACCTCAGTATAACTTAGACAAACTTGAATCGAAAAATGACCTAGGAACGCCTATGACAATGGAACGGATGAGGACTGAACATGAAGACATAGTTTTAATTTTTTTTATTGCTCCCTGTTTTTATGCTTTTAAATGCTTTGTGATGTTTTTACTTGTTAACGTATGTATTCTGTATATGGCATCAAATTGTGCCAACTTGTTCGCTGCCCTGAGTCGCCTTCAGGCTGATATGGGCAGGGTAGAAATAGCGTAAATAAATAAATAAAATATGTTAGTGATTTTTCATTCTATCACAACTCTTCCCTCCAGACAACTCTCTCAGAGGGTTAAAATGACCACACTTTACTAATAACTGACTGATTATTTGATGTTGTATATTCTTTGCTTGTAATGTAGATCATGATGGATCAGTTACACAGGATAGGTCAATGAAGACCTATCCTGGTAAATCCATGGCCAGTTTGCAGCAGAAATGCTCTGAACTGGCCCCAGAGACAGCCACAGACACCCTGCCAATTCCATGTCAGTGTCAGGTTGGTATCCTCTGACACTGTGTTGATGTTGCCACTCGCATCTGACCACAGAGCTCTATGTGAGCTCCTGGCCATTGTTTGTTCCCCTCCTTTTCCCAGTAGCATGGGCCCCTATGTAGACCTCCATACCTGCAGTGGCTAGAAGCTCACATCAGACTCTGTGACCAGCTTCCAGTGGCAACATGGGCATAATTCATCCTCTTTCCCTGTGCGGATGAGTGCAAGGAGGGGGTGATAGCAGTTGTATCCTGTGTAGACAGTGGACCAGGCCAGATATAGTGGTCCACACTGCACCAAAACTGTTGGGTACTCTGGAGTTTTGAACTAATTGGAGCATTCCCAAAATGAAGGGCAAAGCCAGTTTCCCAAAATGAAAAACAGGAACATCTGAGGATAGCCAGGATTTAATTCAAGGTGGTCCAAGATATCCATGTAAACCAGTGGTTCCCAACCTTTTTTTGACCAGGGACCACTTGACCAGGGACTACTCGACCAGGTTCCACTCTTCAACATTAGTACCAAACTGGTTACGAATCCGTTTTTGCTCAACAATCAGTTTTTGAGTCCCCCTTTGGGGGGAGAAGGGCGGGGTATAAATATAGGAAATAAATACTGTATATAATAACTTTAGATTCGGTTTGGGGTGCTGTTTCAGAAAGTTGCATTGGAGAGACCACATCAGCTCTAGTTTCTGATACAGAACATATGCCATGGTCAGCGACAGGAAAGGAGCAGCAGGTGATGCGAAAGGAGCGGAAATAAAATAAATAAAATAAAGAGAAAGGAGGCTTGCGCACTAGCCTTTGGTTCTCATGGCCCACTGGTGGTCCACAGCCTACAGGTTAAGAACCGCCAACATAGACACATCCTGCATCTCTGGATCTATTTTGAATATAGTTTTTCAGCAGCTATTATATTGGGTGCAAGTTCTTCGGTATATATCTGGTATTTATTACTTTTACTCTTTGACAGATTTATCTATGTTGTAAAAAAAATAGGTTGGTATTGTTATTTTGTTCCAAATGTTATTTCAATAAGTCAGATGATATGACTAGTTTTCAACCATGAAATATTCAGATCCTTTCCAAGAAAATAGGAATCAGGGAAGTATTGTCAGATGTTTCAAGTGGTGTCACTTTTAATAGTGGCACTGCTGTGATCTTGTTTGTGGCAGGTTCATTCATTCACTTTGGAATTACTCCCAGGATGTCTGTGACCGCCGAACACAATAGCCGATTCCCCTCTCCATCCTAAATCTCAGTTTGCTGAATCTTAAATTGCTGAATCTCCGTTTATAGGTTTTGAGATTTCATAAACTTTCCCACACTCCATCTTCAATGTTTATTTCCCCTGGGATTGCTACATCTATAATCTGAGTATCCTTTTTCTCAGCCACCATTTTGTCTGTTGTATCCTCGTCACCATCGCTATCTTATTAAGGCGCTTTTATGTTTTGCAGTTTCCAAAATGGTTTAAAGTTTGAAGTTTAAAAAAATTAAAGTATCTAAGCGCATGAAAGATGCATTTGAGGGTCCTTCTTCCCTAGGCCCTTTATCTTGTAATTGCTCACTGTGGTATTACATTGTGACACTTGTGCAAATCATTTATATTTAAGTGCTGTCTGCTATCCTTCATGGCAGGGATTTTTTCATTGACATAATATACAAAAGTTGATTCCAGATGGTACAGTAGAGCTCGGTGATAATGCATTTTAGTATAATGATGTGGCTCTTAACTATTGCAGCAGCAATTCTGTTTTATTGCTTTTAGAGATCTCTGTGCTTTTTCTACCCTTGGGTGCTAATTTATAGAGCACAGGAAAAGAATTAACTTTTATTGGCCATTTCAGGATTTCTTTGAAGTATGGTTGTGTACTTTCAGTGTGCCAATGGAAATGGTTGGATATAATTATTAATAATTAAAAATGGCGTGCCCTGGGCAATGTGCTTGCAGATGGCCAATTCTCTCACACCAGAAGCGACTTGCAGTTTCTCAAGTCGCTCCTGACACGCAAATATCGTCATCATAATATTGATATAGACAATAATAATAATAATAATAATACTTTAATATTTGTGAGTCGCCCTCCACCGGCGGTGCTCCGGGCGACTTACAACAGTTAAAACCCTAGGGTGAACAATGTACAACAGTTTAAAAACATGGAATATAAACAGGAGGGGTGGCTCAAGTAGTCCAGGGTACCGAGCCAGTCCCGAACGCTAGGCGGAAGAGCCAGGTCTTCAGGGCTGGGCGGAATCCAGATAGAGTCGGAGAGGCTCTGAGGGCGGGCGGCAGTGAGTTCCAAGTCGAAGGGGCCGCGACGGAGAAGGCTCTCCGCCGAGTTTCCGCCAGTCTAGCCTCCCGCACTCCAGGAGTAGTCAGGCGGTCACCGTTGATGGAGCGTGCTGGCCTCTCGCTGCATTGGGTCGTCAGCCGGTCACTCAGATAGGAAGGCCCAATGTTGTGCCGGGCTTTAAATCAATAGGTCAGTGATCTTGCTTGAAGTAAGGCAGCTTCATGCTCTTTTTTGTGTGTCAGGAGCAACTTGAGAAACTGCAAGTCACTTCTGATGTGAGAGAATTGGCCGTCTGCGAGGACGTCACCCAGGGGATGCCTGGATGTTTTACTAGCCTATGGGAGTCTTCTCTCATATCCCCACATGAGAAGCTGGAGTTGACAGACGGGAGCTCACCCCTCTCCCACTCCCTGGATTTGAACCGCTGACCTTTTGGTCAGCAGTCCTGCCGGCACAAGGGTTTTACCCATTGCATCATCGGAGACTCCTCCTTCATGCACTTAAAGTATCTTATGGAAAACCTAGCAGCAGCATCCTCGATTTTACAGACAACATTTCCATATTTATTTATGGTATTCTCATTCACAGGTGCAATTGCCATTGGGGAAAAATGTTTCAGAAAAGATAATTAGCAAATGGCAAATTTAATTAAAGCTTCATAGCTGGATTATGTTAGGAAAGCTTCTTCATCTGGTATTGTCTTTTTCCTGTTGAAAAATGCATTATCAGTGGGAGCCTATTGTTGGCTAGGATTCAGGTACCATGCACAGATCAAAATTATCAAAGCATATCAAATCTCTTTGGCACAGAGCTTGGAAAATTGCATTTCATAGCAAAAGGATGAGCCCCGTTTCCCCCCAATTCCTGCATACAAAAAAACTCAGATAAATTTGGTCCTTTTTTGGAAACAAACTGCACAATTTGGATCTATACATTTGCCTTTTTGGGATTTGGGCAGTCTGTTAATGTATTTGTATTTGTTGTTCTTGTTGTATAGACATTGAATGTGTGCTCTGAGTTCCTCTGGGCAGATAGGACATAATTCAAATGAAGTTGTTGTTGTTTAAAGCATTTGATAACTATTTTGGAGTGATATTTGAATATCAGACTTTCCTTTTAAGAATCTGAACAGGATGCCTGGATGTTTTACTTGGAGGCGAAGTTTCATGTAGGGAATGGCATTTGACTAAACACTTTGTTTGGGACTGGAAGCGTACCACAGACCCACACTGGAAGCACCAGAGAGTTCCATCAAAACTTTGGAGGCAGAAATAATTTTTGGAGTGTGGCTATGTTGAAACAATAGCCAGGCTTTAGCACTGCAGGTTAACCGCCAGCGGCAGTAAATACTGCCAATGAAAAGGTTGATAGTTTAAAGTCCAGGTTGGGGTGAGCTCTTGGCCTTTAGCCCAGCTTCTGCCTACCTAGCAGTTCAAAAGCAAATGTGAGTAGATTAATAGGAACCGCTTTAAAGCGGGGAGACATTTAAGGCACCCATAAGAAAATGCCAGAAAAATGCCAGCAATTCGGTAAAGAAAGAAGTTTATGAACAAAGCTCTTTGGCAAGGAAGATGGAGTGATATCATGGCCAAAACCGAGCACAAGCCTCCCAGATGCCGAAAATGAGAAAGCCTATATATATACCTCTATATATGTACAGTTGTTTGTCTTGCCAGTGTATTCGGCATTGAATATTACTGTATATGTGTTCTGTGATCCTCCCTGAGTCCCCTTTGGGGGTGAGAAAGGCAGAATATAAATACTATAAATGAAATTAAATAACTAAATAACCCATGGATATTGAATCAGTGGATAAGGACATTGTACTGTTGTATTGTATGTACTTGGTGCTAAAGTTAAAATAGTTCATGTAGGCATCAGTCAAAGCTATTTAGGCCAGTGTTTCACAACCGCTGTGCCCCAGCACACTAGTGTGCCATGCACGATCTCCTGCTGTGCCGTGCGAAAACCTCTCCCCCCCTTCCTCCCCCTCCTGATGCTTGCGGGGGGGAGGAGGAGGAAGGGCCGGGCGGCAGCAGCGAAGGAGAAGGGGCCAGGGCGCCGCCTCCTTTGGCCATTTCCTCCCGCCCCGCGCGCTCGAGGGAGGAGGGAAGGGTGACATGACTCCAGCGCGGCATCGTCAATACCTAAAAGGAGGAAGAAGGCCCGCTGTCTTTGCCGAAGCCGGGGCCTCGGTTGGTGTAGCTGTCCGGCCTCTGGCAGCAATCGAGGCCCCGGCTCTGGCGAGGACGACGGACCTCTCTCCTCCTTTTAGGTCTTCAGCAGCCGAGGCCCTGGCTTCGGCGAAGACAGCGGGCTTCCCTCCTGGGCCCTGCCTGGGAGCCAAGTTTGGCCGGCTTGCGTCTTCCGCCAAGCCCAGCGGGAGACACAAGCCAGCCAAGCCCAGCTCCCAGGCAGGGCCTGTCCCTTCTGTGGAGCCTTTCTCCCAGGTCGCGGCTTCGCCAAGCCCGGCGGAGGCACAAACTGGGAGAACGGCTCCCCGCAGGTCCTCGCCCTCCTTTCTCTCCCTCCTCCCCCTCTTGGCTTCCCTCCGGATCCCTGCCCGCTGCTGCCTTCCTTCCTGCCTGCTTCGCCGGCCCCGAGTCCAGAGTGCTCTCTGGATGTAGGTGAACTACAACTCCAAAACTCAAGGTAAATTCCTTATTACTGTGTTAGAGTGTCATTTTGTTTCATTTTGGTTGGTGGTGTGCCCCAGGATTATGTAAATGTAAAAAGTGTGCCGTGGCTCGAAAAAGGTTGAAAAACACTGATTTAGGGAACTGGAGACCATCAATGGAATGACCCCATCTCTGATAGCCAGATATCCTATTATATAGACACCCTAAGACCTAGGACAGTGAGCATGGTTACATGGAATGGAAACTGAAACTGTCCTTTCTATCCTTGCAGGTGTACCTTTCCCAAAGAACTTCCTCCAGATCTGCAAAAAGATCCTCTGCAGGCTCTTTAGAGTGTTTGTCCATGTCTACATTCACCACTTCGACCGCATCATCATCATGGGGGCCGAAGCCCACGTCAACACCTGTTACAAGCACTTTTATTATTTTGGAACAGAGCTCAACCTCATAGACCGCAAGGAACTAGAGCCTTTGGTAAGTATCAGCGTCGATCTGGGCATCAAGTTCCAAATGTTTGGGTTATCCACGTTGTTTATTGCTGTCCTTTTAAAATAAAAGTTCAGCTTTTTCCACTATAAACAGAAAACCATGTCCCTTGGCAAAGAATATTGAAAGAATTGAACTTTTGCTCTTCCTGCTCTTTCTTCAGCAGCAGTATTTGCAAGCTGCTAAATATGTGTGCTGAGAAGAACCAAGCTCTAATCGAGATCACGAGGAACACAACAACAGTATTTTGGTTTCTTTCTCATTTGGAAAGTTTATTGCGGCTTCTGGGAAACCTTGCATTCTCTAATAAAAGGATGGCTTGTGATGGTGCAAGCTCATCGGGACAAGAAAGTATAATCTTCCTAAAATTAGAAAGCCAGCCCAGATTTAATCTGTTAAACAGATCATTCATTTAATTTTTAGAGAAAATGACATTAAAAAGCAAAATTATTCCCAGGCTTTATCTTGAATGGTATGTGGACATTGAAACTCTTGAAAAGAGTTGTGTCAAAGAGTGAATAAAACTGGGGGCTATCCACACTACAGAACTATAGCATTATTACAGCATTATTAATTCATCTTTAATAAAGAAAAATCTGAAGACCTGGGTTTTTCATTGTGGCTTTGAAGAGTGACCATCCCCTCCAGTTGTAATGCTCCATCTATATAAACACTCTATCCTCTAATTTCATCCTTGGTTAGCACTTGAAAGGAAGCCCACCAACAAATAGCAGGTGTTTTAGGCTCTATTTCAGAGGAAGTAACTGGCAAAACCCCCTTTTGAATGTCCAGAAAATCCTGTGAAATGGATGGGGTCACCATAAGTCATCAGGCAACTGGAGAGCACAGATAGATTGAGAGAGGAGGAAAATGTGATTAGTCAATGTGCTTGTTTTTCTTTTAAGTAAACAACTTTCTGTTTGTGGTCAAGACACTGATGTCTTTGTTTCTGACCTTTATGAGCATTGAATGGTATTAACAAGTAGAAGGGGGGAAATTGGCATCTGTTATGAAATTGCAAACATTCACAAACCTACAAAATCTTATTGTTTGGATCTTTGAGTCTGCTTTGAGTCCCCTTTGTGGGAGATAAAGCGGGGTATAATAATAATAATGATAATTATTATTATTATTATTTGTAGATCAGGATATTTCCAAAAATGTTAAATCATTGGATTTCACTCCCTTTTTCTGTTATAGTCGAAATGCATATGGAATTGATTCCTGACAAGAGTGAGTTAGGCTGTTGTCAAGGAGGGGAAATAGATCTGAAAAACAATACAGGAAATTCCCTATATGTTCAGCAAACACTGTAGACTAGTCTGCCATCCTTTGATGGCGGAACTGGGCCGTAACCGGTTTTGCCGCTGGACTCTTTCCCTCCCTTCCCCTCTTCCCTCTCCCCTTCCCTCCTTCCCTTTCAAATAGATGTATTTTGTGTTTCTTAAATGATGTGTAGCACCTCGGTGGAGGGCGACTCACAAGTAATAAAGTATTATTATTTATTATTATTATTATTTGGTTCACTGTTAGGAATGGGGATTTCCAGTGCAGTGTTTGCCATGTATAACCATGGAGTGTTAGGTACTTTTGCAGGGGACAGACTAGGACTTGGAGAAATAGATACAAATTACAGAAAAGGAGATTCCAGCTGAACATTAGGAAGGACTTCCTGATCATAACAGCTGTTCAACAGTGGAACCCTCTGCCTCGGAGTGTGGTGGGGGCTCTTTCTTTGGAGGCTTTTAAACAGATGCTGGATGACTATCAAAGGGATGCTTTGATTATGTTTCTATGTGTCAGGAGTTTGGATTAGATGGGTCTCTTCCAGTCCTATGAATCTATGATTCTATAATCCGTTTGATCACAAATATGTCTTGCAATCCCCAGTTGAGGGGAATAGTATTTGAGAAGTATCAGGAGTGACTTGAGAAACTGCAAGTCGCTTCTGATGTGAAAGACTTGGCCGTCTGCAAGGATGTTGCCTGGATGTTTTATCATCCTGTGGGAAGCTTCTCTCATGTCACTGCATGAGAAACTGGAGCTGACAGATGGGAGCTCACCCCACTCCTCGAATTTGAACCACCAACCTTTTGGTCAGTAGTCCTGCTGGCACCAGGGTTTCAGCCATTGTGCCACCAGGGGTCCTCAAGAAGTGGATGAAGGAAGGTCTATGATCTTTCCGTGTAGTGCTTTCTTTCTTAAAACGAGGCTCGAAACCTGCTATTTGCTACCCACTTAGGATGACAAAAATAAGAGCACAAATCTTATCTAGGTGTACTCAGAAGAAAGAGCCACTAATTTCAATGGGACTGTTGGGTAAATTTAGCTAATAGAGGCATTCTATGCCTTCAGCTTTATACTCAAAATAACATGAAACAAAAGGAAGATAGGGAAGGAGGGGGGAGAAAAGAAAACATTTTGCAATTTTGTTTAGGTCTGTTTTTCTAGTGAGGAATGGTGTCAACTGGGTATACTGTTAATCACAAATTCTGGGGATGAGGCATCAGTCTATTATTGTCTTTTAGTGGTATGGAAATAGGATCAAGAACTTTTTAAATACTGTGTGGGAGTGCAATGCTGTTTAAGTATCAGTTCCTTGTTTACTGCATTTACTCACGTAGAAGTCCAGGACAGCTTTTGGGGCCACAATAATGGATTTTGATATAATCTCTGTATGTGTCAATGGGGCTTCCGTGAAGAGAGGGGGAGGCACCAGTGCCGTCTCAGGGCCGGCTGATCCTGACTGTCACTGCCATTTTTCACCCAGGTATTCAAAAGGGCCTTTTACCACTCTATTAGGAAAAAAGGAATAGTTCCTTTTTGTTATTAAAACACAGTATTAACTCTTAGGAAAAAGGAACCATCCTGCTCTCTCAGTACTGAAAACTGAGAGTTTTCACAAGGGGTGTCAAACTCACGGTGATCCAGGCTACGGTCACCTCGAAAATTGACTACTGCAATGCCCTCTACATTGGCCTACCTATGTTGGCGATCCAGAGGCTCAAGCTGGTACAAAATGTAGCTGCTAGGCTTCTCACTGGTATGCTAGTGAGAGCTCACATAACACCAATATTGCAGTAGCTGCACTGGCTACCATTGGAAGTGTTGATTATCATCTTCAAGGCCTTATATGGTCAGGGGCCATCATACCTGAGGGACCATGTCACCCCATATCAACCTCAGAGGTCACTGCGCTCCATTGACCAAAATCTTTTGATGATTCCTAGCTGCCGCTCATATTGACTGACATCAACTAGACGGCGAGCCTTTACGATAATAGCTCCAGCTCTTTGGAATGCTCTGCTGGAAGATGTGCGAGCTTTGAGAGAGTTAACAAAGTCCCGCAAGAGCATGCAAAACGTTTTTATTCCAGCAGGCTTTCAGGGTCTGATTTGGTTAACCAGTTGTTTTATAGTTTTATAGTTTCTAGCTAAGATTTTAATTTTTTCTGTTGTTTTAAAGTGTGTTTTTATACTCTCTGTAAGCCGTCCTGAGCCCTCAGGGAAAGACGGCATACAAAACTGAATAAATAAATAAATATTTTTTTACCAAGGGCCACATCAGCCTTATGGTTGCCTTCAAAGGGCCATTTCTAATTGTAAGACTATAAATGTGACTATATTGCCCTAGCATTGGAAACCTTGTGGGCCAGGTAAAATGATGTGCTGGACAGGATTCGATACAGAGAAAGGATTCCCGAAGTACAAAGGCAAGAGACCACTATAAACAAAAATATAATCCAATAATATAAACCATAAGAATGTTTTTCATGTATACGCTATAGTCTTAGAACATTCAATGTACAGACAAGGTTTGTAGAGGATCAAAGTATACTTAATAATGATTCAGAATACAAGACTCATAGAAGGCAATACTCATAGAAGGCATCTCTCTTATAATCAGAGTTTGTGAGTCCAATAACATCCAAAGTTCATGTTCCACGTGGGGGACTATATAAATCACAGATTGTAAATCCAATCTTATAAGTCCAAGTTTGTAAGTCCTTTTTGAATCCAAAGTTTTAAACAAATCCAAAGTTTTTAACAAACTACTGGAGAGTGGTAGTTTGTGAATGTACAGAAAACTTCAGGTGGTAGTTTGTGAATGTACAGAAAACATAGAAGAGTTCATTTTCCAATGTAGAAAGTTCTTCACGTGAATCAATTCAATGTACAAGTATCAACGACTGAGTGGACCTACAGGGAATACGTGTGAGTGGATGGGATTCGGCCTGCGGGCCTTGTTTTTGACATGTGGTTTAGACTGTCCCGGAGAAGCTAAAAGAGGTACCAAACCACTATATTCTCTCTGCTGTGTCTAGCCTTTTTGAATGTCAAGGTGGGAAAATGGTGACAGTAGAGGCTCTTTGATGCATCCCCTCAAAGAAGTGGTGAGAGAGTAGAAGGGCCAATGTTTCTTTTGATTCTCCCAGGATAGACTAACCTCTTACCGTTCTCGACTCCACAGAAAAGGGTTGATTCCTTTTTTCATGAGAGTTAAGGTACACTACCTACATAGATCCATGGGTAAATTGACCCACATCATGGGATCAACAGTTTAAATTTCTAGGTGCGTGGGGAAGGACCAACTTGAGGAAATGTTACACATCCATGAACAGCATAAGCATCCTAAAAAGGGCACAATTTATGATCTGCGAACAAGTTTGTTTTGGAGTTCAAGCTTACATAAATCTCATATCTTCACTCCAGTTGTACTTGCTGCAGCTTTTAACCAAAGAAGAGTTTAATAACCAACTTTTGCTCCCTGGTCAAAATAGCAAGTTATAATTGCTGTTTATTTGGAAGACAGTACTAGGGAGAGCAATTGGATTTTCTCTCTCAGCCTCCTGGCAATAGCTGTAGGTTTGGCGCCACTCAGTGGTTGTCGGTCAAAATATAAATTGATCACAAGCTGCTGTGATGGCCAAAATAATGTTGTGAGGGTGAGATTTTATTTATTATTAACAGTTTACCAGCTGTTAGGATTTATGGGAGTTGAAGGCCAAAACATCAGGTGATCCACTAATTTAGAACCACTGCAATATAAATTTTAGTTAGTCCAGACTTGCAATAATACTTGCTGTGCTATATACCATGTTCAAGAAGCATTATCTCCTGATGTTTCACCCACATTTATGGCAGGCATCCTCAGAGGTTGTCAGGACTGTTGGAAACTAGGCAAGTGTGGTTTATAGATCTGTGGAATGTCAAGGGTGGGGAAAAAACTCTTGTCTGTTTGAGGTCTGTTGCAGGGGCGGTCCAAGGTAATTTTAAATGGTAAGCGAACATTATTTTGGCGCCCCCCCTCCCCAAATCACTTGATAACAAAAGGTATAAGGTATTATTTATTTATTTATTTGCAACATTTTTTCCCCGCCCTTCTCAGTGGATAACAAGGCAGCACATCGATGCCCAAACATACAATGTAAAGAACCCTAAAACATACATCATTAAACAATAATTGTTTAAACAAACATATACTCATCACTCAGATTAAATATACATAGAGGTAAATAAAAGGGTTTTTTTACAAACCAGAAGTTTACGTATCACATTATGTTCATATAGTTACATTACATAGAATTAACACAAAGTAACTTTTTAGAATGCAATTATTTATTAATCTTTGCAACAAATTTAAGTGTTTTTGTTTTTTAAGAAAAAACATCGAGTTATCCTTAACACACAAGAAATTGAACACTTTTCAAATCAAGGCAGATAATACACAATGCCTGCTTTGAACTGGATTATATGTGTCCACACTGTCACACATTCCAGCTCAAAGCATTGTTTTGGATTTGATATGGCAGTATATAGAGGGGGACTGAAGCCCCTTCCACTCAGCCATATAACCCAGAATACCAAGGCAGATAATACACAATGCCTGCTTTGAACTGGATTATATGTGTCCACACTGTCACATATTCCAGCTCAAAGCATTGTTTTGGATTTGATATGGCAGTATATAGAGGGGCACTGAAGCCCCTTCCACTCAGCCATATAACCCAGAATACCAAGGCAGATAATACACAATGCCTGCTTTGAACTGGATTATATGTGTCCACACTGTCACACATTCCAGCTCAAAGCATTGTTTTGGATTTGATATGGCAGTATATAGAGGGGGGACTGAAGCCCCTTCCACTCAGCCATATAACCCAGAATACCAAGGCAGATAATACACAATGCCTGCTTTGAACTGGATTATATGTGTCACACTGTCACATATTCCAGCTCAAAGCATTGTTTTGATTTGATATGGCAGTATATAGAGGGGCACTGAAGCCCCTTCCACTCAGCCATATAACCCAGAATACCAAGGCAGATAATACACAATGCCTGCTTTGAACTGGATTATATGTGTCCACACTGTCACACATTCCAGCTCAAAGCATTGTTTTGGATTTGATATGGCAGTATATAGAGGGGGGACTGAAGCCCCTTCCACTCAGCCATATAACCCAGAATACCAAGGCAGATAATACACAATGCCTGCTTTGAACTGGATTATATGTGTCCACACTGTCACTCATTCCAGCTCAAAGCATTGTTTTGGATTGTTTTGCCTATGGTACAGCCTCTTTCCTTTGTATAATCCACCATTAAGAAGAAGGGTGCCACAGAAGTATGATAAATATTCATATTTATCAAAAGCATAGACAATATAAAAGGAGCCAGCACTAATATTAATTATATTATGTTATAAATTATAATATATAAATACATATTATATTTTATAAAGATTATACTATATGGTATTAATATAAATTGGTATTAAATAACCCCCCCTCTCTCTCTCTATACACACAAGCACACACACACACAACTATTAAATAGGAATAAATAATACTGAAAAGGCGGAGGGCCTTTTCCATAATCGCTCCGATATTGTGGAATGCACTGCCTCCCGGAGTCCGTGTCCTTACGGACTTAGCTGCATTCCGGAAGGCGTGCAAAACCCTACTGTTTCGACAGGCCTTCGGGTGCTAATGTTAAGATGGGTAGGCACCTGCCTTCCGTGTTCTGCATCTCATATTGATGTACTACTGTGTTCATAGTACCGTGTGCTTATTGCGCTGAGTGTTTTTATTGTGTTTTTATGCTATTTGTATTCTGTTTAATTGTGCATTCTGTGTAAGTCGCCCCGAGCCACCCGGGAGTGGCAACTCACAAGTTTAAATAATAAATAATAAATAAATAAATATTACTTAATACTTTATTATTTTTGGCATAACTATCCTAATAAGGATCTGGTCCTATGACTATCCACTGTGACAAAGGCACCCTTGAAGCAAACCAATTTAAATGCGAATAGAAAAGCCAAACAGCAACCTTTAATGAGGCTTGGATTTCAAACGCCTCTTTAGTGGGAGAAGTTCGCACTTTTGGCAAGGCTTTCGCCCCCGAAATAAGGAGAGAGGAAAGCAGGGACTGGAGCCAGGAAGTATTCACAAAGCAAACATTCCCGAATAAACAACTGCTTGTATTTTGAATGCTCATAAACAAAATTGGCTTACAGTGCAAACCTGTAGACATAAAGTAATATGCAATCCTCTATTCATGAAGTCCCTTGTATACAAATAAATTGGAAAGATAACTCAAATATAGTCTCCACACAGCTTACTAAATATATTCTTTATGTATGCTTTTATAATTCACTGTCTCATATCATTGATTCATACTTATTCATTCTCAAGACAGATCATAAAACAATTAATGCCATTTTACATATGAATAAATACATCATATAGAACAATTCATGAGCATTGTGCTATTGTGCATATAGGCATGTGAAATGTAACAATTTATATACTCATATCCTGTAAGCAGTTTATATACAGGTGCATCATCTAAATCATATTATATGCTTGAGATCATCTAGGACACTCCTCAGCATAAACCATAACATAATATAATGACCTTGTTATAACTAAAAATGCATGGGTTCTGAGACTCCTGTAATGTTTCTTTCCCCTAAGAGGAGCAATGGACAGAAAGCTTCAGTCCTCGAAGCAATCAAGCGGTATGGCCTCAGTATTCTGATTTGTAAGCCCTGATGAATGCTGGACTCCAGTAGCTGGATGCTATGAGTCCTGGATGCGTGTGTGCAGCGGTAGGTACGAGGCGTGGGTGTGTCCCCTCGCTAAATGCGGGAGATCAGCTCGATGTATGGATGTGAGGTGAATCCGCTGGGCTATAATGCTTCCTGGGCCGTTTCAGATGAGTCTCTCTGACCGCTCGCTATTTGGGCGTTCAGTGTTTAAAACCCTCGTTCGGATACTTTACCGGGTGTGGGAAGAGGGTCTCAAGTTACGGTCAGTGCTGCGGTGTGTCCGTGGCGGGCCTGAATACTTCTCCTCCCGTCTTCAATTGAGCTGCGTAGGAGGCGAAAGTGAGGTACTTTCTTAAAGGCGTATGCCTCTATTGAAGGCTGCGAATGCAGCAGCGGCTTTTCCTTTGCGGCTTTTTCCTTTTCTTTTCTCGGAACCGCGTCTCGCTTGTGGCTGGGCAATGTGTCTCCCCCTCCTGATGTGGGGGTCCTTGCCGTGCCCAGCCACAAGCGAGGCGCGGAGAAAAGAAAGAAAAAGCCGCAAAAAAAAAGCCGCTGCTGCTCGCAGCCTTCAATAGAGGCATACGCCTTTAAGAAAGTACCTCGCTTCGCTCCTACGCAGCACAATTGAAGCGGGAGGAGAAGTATTCAGGCCCGCCACGGACACACCGCAGCACTGACCGAACTTGAGACTCTCTTCCCCACACCCGGTAAAGTATCCGAACGAGGGTTTTAAACACTGAACGCCCAAATAGCGAGCGGTCAGAGAGACTCATCTGAAACGGCCCAGGAAGCATTATAGCCCAGCTTGATCTACCTCACATCCATACACGAGCTGATCTCCCGCATTTAGCGAGGGGACACACTCCACGCCCGTACTCTACCGCTGCACACACGCATCCAGGACTCATAGCATCCAGCTACTGGAGTCCAGCATTCATCAGGGCTTACAAATCAGAATACTGAGGCCATACGCTTACTGTTTCGAGTGACTGAAGCTTTCTGTCCATTGCTCCTCTTAGGGAAAGAAAACATTACAGGAGTCTCAGAACTCATGCATTTTTAGTTATAACAAGGTCATTATATTATGTTATGGTTTATGCTGAGGAGTGTCCTAGATGATCTCAAGCATATAATATGATTTAGATGATGCACCTGTATATAAACTGCTTACAGGATATGAGTATATAAATTGTTACATTTCACATGCCTATATGCACACAGCACAATGCTCATGAATTGTTCTATATGATGTATTTATTCATATGTAAAATGGCATTAATTGTTTTATGATCTGTCTTGAGAATGAATAAGTATGAATCAATGATATGAGACAGTGAATTATAAAAGCATACATAAAGAATATATTTAGTAAGCTGTGTGGAGACTATATTTGAGTTATCTTTCCAATTTATTTGTATACAAGGGACTTCATGAATAGAGGATTGCATATTACTTTATGTCTACATGTATTTTGAATGCCCCAGCACTGGGAATAATTCGGACTTTTGCCAGAGCTTCTGTTTCCAGCGAAAGAAGCCAGGGACGAGGGAACTGCAACCTGAAAGGAAGCACAGTCCCCTTAAGGTACCTCAGCAATATAATACAATTAAAGGACAGAAGCAGGGAAGGAAGGGGGGGGTGAAAACACACCCTCAACACTCAAAGGTATTATAAAACTTTTATTTCCTTCCTTTCTCCCCCTTCACCCTTTCTCGTATATGGGTCTCGTATATGGACGGACCGCCTCGGGTCTGTTGGAAACTAGGCAAGTGAGGTTTATAGATCTGTAGAATTCTTTCTTCCACCCTGGACATTCCACAGATCTATAAATCTCACTTGCCTATTATCCAAGAGACCTCACAACCTCTGGGGATGCCTGCCATAGATGTGGGTGAAATGTCGCCCCTCATAAGTCTGCCACCAAAGACCACCAAGACCAGCCCAGGAAAATCTTCTACATATCCCCAGTACCAAGGAAGCACGTCTGGACTCTACAAGACGTAGGGCCTTTTCAGTCCTTGCTCCAACTCTGTGGAACTCCTTGCCTCCATATGTTAGAGCCATGCCCAATTTACGGTAATTCACCCAAGCCCTTAAAACCTGGCTCTTCATTAAAGCTTTTAACTTGTAATCATGTGATGATATATATATGTGTGTTTTATTGCTGTTGTAAGTTGCTCGGAGCACTCCGGTGGAGAGCGACTCATTAAATAATAAATTGAAATGAAATTAATTAGATGTAGGAGAAACGCCAAGAGAGAATGTGTCTGGAACATGGCCATACAGTCCAGAACACCCACAACAACCCAGTGATTATGGCCACGAAAGCCTTCGACAACACATACTTGCTGGGATTGCATGCTCCTGTGAGACAAGGGACTGTTAGGTGGGTTTTTTATGAAGAGATGAGATGTATAGACTCGTTGTTGTTATAGATGTTAGTCAGAAAGGCAGAAGAGTGCACCAATTTCTGTCATAAAAAGTATGTGACCTGTGACTATTCTGCCTTTTGTTTTACAGAAAGAGATGACAGCCAGGATGTGTCACTGAAGAGCCAGGATTGAAAGAAAATAAAATGTAATTTCCTGCTAACTGAAGAAGAGCTTGAGGGTATACCAGCCTTCACAGACAAAACTTGCCTCATTCATTCTTAAAGAAGCAGGAAAGTCAGGGACACAAGATGGTTGCATCCCACCACTTTGTATGCTCTTAACCCTAAAAATGCTGCTAGGTTCCTCCTTGGAATGATGGGGATTGCTTGGAAAGAGAAGAAGAAGCCATTCTTTTCCCATACTCCCTGAATGGTTGAGGAGGACTTGCCCAGAAGAATACATATCAATTCCATCCACCTTCCTGCTCTTACAGCTTCACTGCAATTGTTTTTCTAATGTAAACTGTGGTTATTAAGTGCATTGTTCCTCAGGTACAGTGTGCATGAAGAGACTACCTTTTGATTCTTTACATGCATCCAAACCACCTTAGAACTGTGAGCCTGTAATATACCTAAAAATTGCACTATGTTTTGTATCTCATACTACCATTGTGGTTATCCATAACACAGGCAAGGAAGAAACTGGTTACCCAATGGAGTAAACAAGGTGTTTTTCCAGTCCAGAGATTTACCTAGGCAGTGCCTTCAGACACCTCCAATTATATATAAATCTATCTACAGTAGTCTCATTTATCCGACCTTTGGTTATCCGACATTCCATCTTACCCCCTTTTCTCCAGCATTTCCCCTTAAATTAAAGGAACGCTCCTCAACTCTCTGTCCATTCCCAATGAGGGAAAAAGGCAAGACTAGGAGGAGGAGGGAGGAAAGGGGGAAAAGAGGTGGAAGCGTCCTCCCTCCTTCCCTCTGTGATTTCCACACTTCTCTTCTTCATCCAGGCACTCCCTGCTGGGCCGCTCTAGCCCCGAAGTGTTGCCTTGCCTTAATCCTTTGAGTCCGTTAGTATTCTAGGTGTCTAGTGTCATGTTGGGCGGGTAACAGTAGGAGACTCCATATTATCTGACATTTTTGTTTATCTGATGGTCTGCTGACCCATTTTTATTGGATAAGCGAAACTCTACTGAATCCTTCCCCCCTCCCCTCCCTTCCTGTAATGACTGCTAGGATTAATCTCTTTATAGACAGCCTGTTAAGTCATATTTTGGAAACAAGGATAGCAACCTCTCCAAAAGTCCCAGACAAAAGGGGACGGGGTCTCTATATAGTTTCTCTGGTAGCAAGTTCTAGCATGGCTGGCTCACACAAACCAACCATAATGCCAAATCTGTTTCACATCCAATCAGTTTATGAAAAAAAATGATTTTCCTTTTCAAGCAAGTGAACAGTAATGAGAGCTTCTGCAGAAATTCAACACGCTGACACCGTGGGACTGATAAGCTGAATGAAATGTTTCTGAACATGAACAAAGATGTACTATTTGAATAATTGTATGGGTACAGAGTATTATAGTGAAAGGAGGATAGTGGGAGAAAGGCTTCTAAGTAATTAGCAGGCAAATACTATGAGGAATAACAAAACAAAACCCATCTGTTGGCTTTAGATGTACCACTTTTACACCAGGTTCCAATTACCATAGGATGTGAGGCATTTTCAGAGGGCTAGCTTCCACACATGCATACTCACAACCTGTAAATATAAGGATTTCTTCACATTGTATCTGCTGTTGTGATGACACCTATGCAGCTTTTTGGGCTGTCTTTACATTACTCAAGTTGGTAAATGCTTTGAAATACCACTGTGCCTCAACTGTGTTTTGTTTTTACTATTTGTTTTCTTAGTTATACTTATCCCCATTAACAGGAAATTGCTGATTGGCTTGAGTGTGATATTAAAAAATCAGATCTTTGGTAGGAATTGCAAATCAAATCTTTGTTCAAGCGATGCTGAAAATGATTTTTTTTTTTGGAAAACGTGGTGTCTGTAAGGCCACATTCCTATAGAATTGGCACGAGCAAACTTTAGCTCTCTGGGTGTTTTGGACATCAACTCCCACAATTCCTAAAAGCCTACTGGCTGTTCGGAATTATGGGAATTGGAGTCCAAAACACCTGAAGTTTGCCCATGTCTGCTATATAAGTCCATCCAGGACTTGTTCACAACAGATTTTTCTTTGTATGTGCAAAAAAATTGGTTGATCTGTTAGCTGTGCGGATAACTTATTCCGGTTGTGTCTGTGTCTTATCCATCTTGTTCATTTCATTGCTTTCACTCACTAATCGTGTTCTCTTAAGTTGCAAATCAAATTCTCGTTCAAGCAATGCTGAAAATGATGGAAACATTCCAAGTTTTGTGTCTGTGTGTGTGTATCTGACAATAATTGCCTTCTCTCCACTGTAAATAGATGAGTGAAATTAACATTGGTGACTTCAATAACCACTAAAGGAATATCCCTGACTAAATGGTTTTAAGATACAATTTAGAAAATAAGAATATGAGGAGAATGAACTAAGATGTTGTGTGCCTTCTGAATTTAGTCCAATCTGTTATCTCTTGGTGATTAATTTGGAATATTCTTCCACCCCACAACTAGGAATTGCTCCTGCCCTCTCAGTCCATGACAGTTTGGAAGAAGGATATCAGAACATTAATCCCACAAGAAGTATACATTTTACAATACAGATAACGACTGTCTTATTAATTTTACATTACAGTTTCACATGAAAGATGTTGAAAGTTAAGTTTGGGAAAAAAATTCATATGCATATGTTTTTATTCACTGTCCTTCGGTTACATCTCTTCATGTGGCCCCTTACAATCCACCTTCAGGCCCCTTACAATCCACCTTCAGCTAGGCAATGTCACCAATAAAGGGGTTTTCAAGGTGCTGGGGAATGGGGCTGTGCTTGAATAAGTATCCTTTCTGCAAGAGCAATATTAAGCAACAAGGTCCTGCTCATCCTCAAAGCATCCTTTAAGGGTGGATCCTTCTTCACTTGCCGCTCTGCTTCCCTGTGCATTGGAAATCCTGACATTGGTGGTGCCTGGCTTCTGAAGTGCTGTTTGATCATTTTCAGTGATTACACTGGGGCAAAGACCATAAATGTCAATTCCAAAATTTCCAAAAGTCTAGTGTAAAGATTGTAAATACCGAACAGGATCCCAGTAATTTATGCCCACCTCTTCTGTTTCTCCAAAACTCATTAATTTGGCACCACTTTAAAAAAAAAGAGACACAAAATTATAAATTAACAAAGAAATGTGAAACCACTCCAGAATTGTGTTCATTTGAAGATAAGCCATCTAGAAATTGTTTCAATTGCTTCCGGATCTGATAAGATTTATGTCCCTCAAGCTCCCACCCTGTTCCAACTGCCCAAAATACCTATGTATGGCTATATGCCATATATTCCTCCTGAAACTAAGGCAGTTGTTTTCAGTTCTTTACTAATTATTTATTTTGCGATGTCAAAAATTTAGAAACCCAAGCCAGGGGAAAAAAAGAGGTTTTGGATAGTTCAATTTCCTGGTCTCTAAATCAGATTTTTTTCAGTGAGAGACGCTTTGCGTTTCCCATTTCTTCTCTTAACCTGGGCTATAATACGAGTATGTATCTGAAGTAACTATCTCAAGGAAATAAAATACCTGCAACCTCTCTGGGTTGATCAGAAACACTTTATTTTTGATGGTGAAGAACACTGAAGCAGTGAACGTAATTTGCAGGTGCATTGTCATCCAGTAGCCAGTCAGTTTTTTGTAGCATTGCTCGTTATCTCATGGTATGACCAAATTCTAAACCCTTAACTCAGGGGGGAAAAAGATTAAGAATTTACCTATTGCTCTCTTTGGTTTGGAGAGGTGGGGAATCTGAGCATGAATATAAAAGTAGAAATGAATGTGTGTTTTTAAAAAAGCTAGCCGAGATTTGTATCAGTTGTATTATTAGTTAATGGGAATAAGAGGAAACTGTTAGACTGACTTCAAGAGACTCAAGATGAGTCTCATTCTCAGATAATAACCCTAAAGAAAGGAACAAGACCACTAAGTGGGGCTCTTTCACAGCTTCACTAAAAATGATCAAAACTTTAGTTTTTTGAACACTCACTTTATGGACAGAGAAAGATTAATTAATGTAGGCTGAAAATAGGGCTGCAATGAGAACATTGAAGCAAAGATCAAGCTGGACCATTGTCACATCATTCCTCACTATTGCCTCTGCTAGAAATGGCTAATGAGAGTTATAGTCCTGCAACATTTGGAGTTTCGCAGGTTATTCACCTCTGGTATGAATCATATCACTTGGTATTTTAGGCATAGCACTGAATGGATTGCACAACCCAGAAAAAAATTCTAGTACATTTTTGCTTTCCTATAAAGAAAAAAAAATGAAGGGGAAACACATTTTGATCAAAATACAGTTATGAACTATTCCCAAGTTTTGAATATACATGATTGGTCTGAAATAGTAATAGTTTCATTTGTTGGATGTTAAAATGTTAGTCTCTTATAGGTATATGTAACTTTCTAACTTCCAAATTCCTTTTAAGAATGATTCCCCATCAAAATCAGATATTAGAAGGTGGTAGGTAGGTTATATTTTTCTGTTCAGGTTTTGAAATTGACATGGTTTTCTACCGGAATAGTGTCCCAAGAAACACAGTTGTGCTTCTTGTCCGGTCTGTAATGGAAAATGAGGGGTTCCCTTCACTAGCGTAGACAAAACTCTGGATTATTTTGAGGAATTTAGGCTAAAGGGTTTTATTATCAGAAAGTGATGTTTAAGTACAAGTTTTGCCTCTCCCATCTCATCAATTTCAATGTGTGGGGTTTAACAATATGAGCGCCAATGCATTTATGGAATATTTTAGTTCTGTGTGTGATTCAATTCCGAGTTCAGCTGTTATGATGAGCCCAATGCTGACCGTGAAATAAAATTACTTTTAAACAATGCCTAGAGTTGCCTTTCTGGTTTTTTTTAAAAAAAAATACTGATATCTATCAATATCTATATATATAATAAAACGGAATGTTTGTGTGCGTGCGTGCATCCGGAGGGATATTTGGCAGCTTTCCGATTGGCTCCTACTGTGGGATTATTTGCATAAAGGACTCTGATTGGCCAGCATCCAAGAATCCAAGCCTCTTCATTCAAACAACATGATTGGTTGCCACTGAGAGAGAATTTGCAAAACCGGCTCTGAATGGCTAGCTTCTAGATTCCAACGTTCTAAGGTGACACAGAGGGAAAAGGAAAGGCCTCAGGCAGTCAGTCACTGCGTCCCACAGCAATGACGGATCAGGACCAAACTTGGCACACAGGGGCCCAATTGCCCACTTCACAACCTGGTGTGGTTTAGGTCAGGATGAGCCACGAATGATGGGATTTGCAGTACCTTCACCTGATTAACTTCCCAAACAAAACTGTAGCCCCTATAAATCACAGACCAGGCCCAAAATTGACAGTAAGGCTTCCTCTACATCCTGTTGCGGTTTGAGGAAGGATGGACCATGGATGATAGGGCTTGCAGTACTTTAATTCACTTCCTTAGAGCACTGTGGCCCACACCAATGATGAATCAGGACCAAACTTGGCACACAGAGACCCAATGGCCCACTTTACAACCTGGTGCAGTTTATGGCAGGATGGCCCACAAATGGTGGGATTTACAGTACCTTCACCCGATACATTTCCCACATAACATTGTAGCCCCTACGCAATAGAGACCTAACTTGGCACAAAGAGCCCCCATTACCCACTCTACATTCTACTGCAGGATGATGGGACTTGAAGTACGTCCACGGAATATGGGATCTGTAGTACTTTTAAACCCTTCATTTCCCACAGACCACTGCGGCCCTGAACAAAGAACGATAAAGACTACACATCGCACACAGTGCCCCCATGGCCCAATCTCCATCCTACTGCAGTTTAGAGGAGGGCGGACCATGGATGATGGGACTTGAAGTACCTCTACTCATTCCCCATCACTGCTGCAGCCTCCAACAAAGACCGATAAAGATCATACTTGGTACACAGAGCCCCCATGGTCCACTCTACATTCTACTGCAGATTGGGAGAGGGTGGACCATGGATGATGGGACTTGAAGTACCTTCACTCACTTCTCGAGTGTGCTGCGACCCTCATCCAATGACTGCTCAAGACCAAACTTGGCACACATAACCCCCATTACCCTTAACATCCTGGAGAGGTTATGGGGAGGTGGACCACGGATTATGGGATTTGTAGTACTTTCAAAGACCACTGTGGCCCCAACAAAGAACAATAAAGACCTAACT
The DNA here is from genome assembly GCA_030556195.1 of Anolis apletophallus. NCBI lineage: Eukaryota > Metazoa > Chordata > Lepidosauria > Squamata > Anolidae > Anolis > Anolis apletophallus. The sequence goes on along the minus strand of JARBWK010000006.1, from coordinate 124,926,023 downwards.
TGGCACACAGGGCTCCTATGACCCACTCTACATTCTACTGCAGTTTGGAGGGTGGGCCATGGATGATGGGACTTGAAGTACCAAAGACCAACCTTGGCACACAATGCCTTTCTCAAATAACCCAGGCACCGCTGGGTCCCCAAGCTAGTAGCAAATAAAAGAAACATATTGTCACACATTTCCTGCATCTGCTTTGTAGAAATGTCCATGTTGGCTATCAATTGCACATACTATAAAAGAGAAGATAAGAGACACATTCCCTGTGGGGAAACAGAATTACATTGATCCATTTCATGTGCCTCAGTATGTAAAGGGGTATGGGAGAGGAATGGTTTAGAGCAGGGGTCCTCAAACAGGCCCAGGGGCCGGATACGGCCCTCCAAGGTCAACCTAAGTCTGAAACCACTTGAAAGCACACAACAATAACAACAACAACCCTATCTCATCAGCCAAAAGTAGGCCCACACTTCCCATTGAAATACGAATAAGTTTACATTTATTAAAATTGTTCTTCATTTGTTTTCAAGGGTTTTTTTGCACTACAAATAAGATATGTTCTGTATGCATAGGAATTCATTCATGCTTTTTTCAAATTATAATCCGGCCCTCCAACAGTTTGAGGGACTGTGACCTGGCCCTCTGTTTAATAAGTTTGAGGACCCGGTTTAGAATGATTAAAGATAGAACGAAGGAGATAGTGTTATGAATACATTAAATGATTTTTCCTGTTTTAACTGTAATCTTTGTTGTTATATGCTGACAGCATCACATGATGCTTATGTGAGGCCGCCCTGAGGCCCCCTTCGGGGGGAGAAGGGTGGGGTAGAAATGCATGAAATAATAAATAATTGGTTTAGAAAAGTACATTAATAACAATATTTTTTCACAGACCCTAGAGATTTAAAACCATTCATCTGTAATAATGTTTCTCTCTCATTAAGTCTGGGAAGGATTTTTGGAAAGGTTGTCAGCGTAGCCACAGCATCCGCACGATGGATTTGACCAAGCATTGATCTTACCCCAATCAGGCATGTAGCCAGGGTGGTCCGCGGGAATGCCTTACTGGTACATTATTTAAACTGTTATGTTTATTCATATCATGATCTGATCACCATGCTCATTGTATCCCACATTCATGGGGTTATTGAGATAACAATACAAAAGGTTTGGTAGAGTAGTCCCTCTCTTACTCAGACTCAGCCCCTCCCTAATTAAACTCAGCCCTCCCCGAATCAAAATCCTGGCTACGGCCCTGACTCCAATTCTTGATTATTGTTTCCAGAAGAACATTTAATGCAGATCTTTCTAAACGTTTCATGTTGGTGACACACATTTTGGGCATGCATCATTTCATAATACGATAATTAAGTTTTTTAAGCAATCGGATGTTAAACGAACCTCTTCTAAGAGATACAGACACATTTTCAGTGACCCAGAGGCTCAGAGAGAAAAAAACAAGATCAAGTTCATAGGGATCCCTTTGACAGTCAGGGAGGTCATTCCTTGCATACTGGAGTCACCCTTTCAACATGGCTGCAGAGGGCTCTGCTGTTGGTATATTGTGATTTTCTTCTCTTCACCTGTGGCCACCTGTGGTCCGTGAACTGCCATGCATAGGTTTTATGTTCTAACAAGTGGGTCATTTTTATTCCTAGCCTACTAGCAAATCTCACCTAATCGAGGAGTTTTCAAAAGATTTTCATAGTCTTTCTTCTCTTGCAAGAGTTCTGAAAACATCGGAACACGCTGATGTATGACTTCCAATTTGGCTGCAGAGGAGCAATGTCTGGTCCTCACAGCTCTCTGAGGACAGGAAGCAAAACACAGTGGACACTGCTAAACAATTTTTTTTGTTTAAAATGGAATAACTCCCCATGACTTATACCTGTTATGAGAAACCTTCAGAGGTGTTACTAGAGGTGTGCTTTTCCTGCATGGTGGGGGTTGGACTATATGGCTCGTCCGAATCCTGCTGATTAGTGATTTCTCTTTGTTTTAATTTGTTTTTATGTATATTGTTCTTGTTCGCACTGTAAACCGCTCCGAGCCCTCAGGAAGTGGTGGTATATAAGTTGGAATAATAAATAAATAAATTTGGTCTCTTCCAACCCTATGGTTCTAGGCTACCCAATTTTAGGTTTCAGAACTGTTGATCTGCGACTTGACCTGATGCTGTAGGCATCCAGAGATTTTTTATTTGATTTTCACCTCTTTCTTTTGCCTGCAATCCTACAAAAAAGTGAATATTTAGACAATCCACTGAAAAGCAAATAATTATTCAGTATATTCATGTGTGTGCACTTAATTCGTTTAACGAATGACATTTTAAAATCTGAATAATATGAAAAATACACACAGCCCCCAAACAATCTGGTTTTATTAATCTTCTGTCCGAGTTTGGAGTGAGTGCTGATAGTTTTTAAGTTTAACTAAAGAATCTCAATACATTCTAGAAACCTTTTTCTTAACATAATCTATCCTTCTTTTGCGAGTTCCCAGGTTTTTGCTAGCCAAAATTTCTTACAATTTAACTATTCCTAGGCATATAACTATCCCAACTTTGCCTCTGTGAATCCATTGATATTACGTCCCACTCAAATATCTTTCACATGTTCAAAAATATTATATTCTGAATCATTAAGACCTCTTCCAAAACAGTTTCATCCTACTTGAAATGTAAAAGGTATCAGTACTGGATTTAAAATATATCTCAAAATCTTATTAAACTAGATTTCACAATGCCTTTACATATTTTTTTGCCACAAAGAGCTGGAATGAATTTGTGAATTTGTGGGTATTTACTCAAAAGAAATTGTGTTTCCCCTTTCTTTTGGGTTTCTGTATGGAGGGAAGATTCTGGAACTCTTTTAAGCTAAAGGTAAAGGTTTTTCTCTGACATTAAGTCCAGTTGTGTCCAACTCTGGGGGTAGGTGCTCATCTCCATTTCTAAGCCGAAGAGCCGGCATTGTCCGTAGACGCCTCCAAGGTCATGTGGCCAGCATGACTACATGGAGTGCTGTTACCTTACCACAGAATCGGTGCCTATTGATCTACTCACATTTCCATGCTTTAGAACTGCTAGGTTGGCAGAAGCTGAGAGCTCACACCGTTCCCTGGAATCGAATAAGTGACCTTTTGGTCAACAAGTTCAGCAGCTCAGCAGTTTAATCCACAGCGTCACTGCTTTTACCCTGAGCTTTTTTAATGTTTGGGGTTTATTTTGGGGGGGAAGCAATGGTGGATAATCCTGTACAAGAAGAAGAAAGGTGAGTGAGATGCGAATGTACTTAAATTTGAGGCTTTGGATCAAATTGTATATTACAACTAGTCATCAAAACAGAATGGGATAGCTATAAATAGGAAATGGTCAAGGCAGGGACTTTAGATGGCATGTGGCCCCCATGGGCAGTTCTTCTAAGTTCTTTGAGACCATTTAGGGACAAAGAAGATGATTTCTTATTATCTGTTTTCTCCCTTTTTACTCCATTTACTTCTGTGACAGCAAACTGAGTTTAAAGTGAAACAGTAGTTTGCAATCCATTAACTCAGCAGGTGGAGAGAAGAGTGGGCTGCATTTCGCCCTTCCCAGGAGGTATAGGAAAAAGCAAACTGTGCTGCAGCCTCTCCTAGAAAATGTGCTCTTCCTCTTTCATAATTGATTATGTTTGGCCACATTTCTTACAGAGTTCATGGCTGAAATGTTGGAGAACATGTGAAGAGGATCCCTTTGAATAAAAAAAAATCAGTAAGGAAAAGCACATCCTTACAGATATGTTGAGGGGCAAATGTAGGTGTCACTCTCCCAGTAGTTCCCAACCTTTGGAACTCCAGGTGTTTTGGACTTCAACTCCCAGAAATCCCAGCCATCTTACCAGCTGTTAGGAATTGTGGTAGCTGAAGTCCAAAACACCTGGAGACCTAAAGGTTGGGAACCACTGCACAATACATCCAGTTATGTTGATTTTTATGCCCTGAGGTCATGCTTTTTTCAAAGCCAGCCACAATCCCTTCTCAACCTTTAGAACCATACAGTATTCGTTTCCATTGTCCCATACTACCCATAGGTTAATTAAACGGAGGGTCGACTGTGTTCTTCATGCAGAAAATTGGTCCCATCTAAAATAAAAAACACATATTTTTAAAAAATTATTTAAAATAAAAAGTCATCTTCCTGTGAGCAATACTCGCAATTGAAAATATTAAGTATTAGGAAGACTTCCACTTACTCTAGTAAAAACTAATCCTTTAAATAATTATTTCTTCTGTCATGTTCTGTCATAGTTGCCCTGCAGTATTTCTGGTTTATGGAGGTGAAGCCTTGCACCAATCGGCACAACTAGAATCCAGGCATTTAACTGGTCCAAAGAGAGGAGATGACTAAGTGTAAACTCTTGCTTATTCATTACAAAATGGTTAAAAATCTGAGAGCTTAACACCCGATGCTTCATAATGGAATAAAGAACCAGGATATTTTCTCTTCCAAGGAACAATATACCCAATGTATATCTGGCTTTGTGACTGAAAGACAGAAGCAATGTCTATCTGGGTGGAAGTTAAGTTGTCAGCAGGCATAGTATCTGTTGTGCAGAACATCTTTCCTCTTTATTAAAAAAACATTTTTTCTTTATTGGTTTCTAAACAATCAAACAGAAATATTTGTTTTATGAGTTTCTAAGCAAACATTCTTATTTACAATCAAACCAATGCACATTCAGGTAAACAAAAGAATAATGTAAAATGAAGAAAAGAAATGAAAAAGGGGAGAGTATACACATAATTCTCTCTTACACACACACACACACAGAGAGAGAGAGAGAGAGAGAGAGAGAGAGAGAGAGAGAGAGAGACTGAACCAAAACAAATACACAATACTAAAACAGTGAACTAAAAGACTAACACAAACTACCTGTATTTACTCCAGTCTAAGGCACCATCAAATCTATTGCACACCTCAACTTTCAAACCCCTGAAACAAAAAAATATTGTCTGGCGAATGTAATGCACAGCACCAAAAAGTGCAGTGTTTGTAATTTGGCTTTAAAAGGTGTGCGTTGCAGTGGCTGCACACTTGTAATTCCTTCTGTAAAAACAACTGTTAGGTCACCAAAGCTTTCAGCAATGGAAAAGAAAACCTTGGAGAGATCTATGCTGTAGAATGAATGCACTTTAGCTGCCCTGACTCAATGCTATGGAGTCATGGAGGTTGTAGTTTGGGATCATAAGAGCTGCCAAAAATGCTCATACCTCACCAAACTACAAATCCCAGAACTTCATAGCATTAAGCCATGACATTTAAATGAGCGATAACATCTCTCAAATAGGAGTTTCTCAAGTAGCTTCCCCTTTTGCTTTGGCTCGGCACTAAGATTACCGTATAATGCTAATTTAATGTGCACCATAATTCTGGGAAGGCAATTTAGCCAAAAAGGTGAGCATTAAATTAAAGTAAATACAGTAATTTATCCCAGGTGGCAGGAAGATCATAATTACAACAAGTGGGAAATAGCCTAGAAATACTTTCTTTTACAAACACAATCTGTTAATGATCCCCTTTGGGAAAAGATATGCCTTCGAACAGGTAGAGGAAGTCATTTTTGTTCTTAGAAGATAGAGAGATTTTGAAGAAACTGTACCTTCAGGTTTTCTTGTAAATTTCAGGGAGGATAAAATTATGAACCACAAAAAATTCATAGTGAAAACTGGCACACATCTCAAGTCCTTCTCTTGGACCAGTCTCCTGTTTCTCTTCAGGAATCCTTCAAGGAGTAATCTGTGGTCACTTACTCTGACCTCCCCATGTTTTTTTAGTAACAGGATGAAGTTGTCAGAGAGGAGGAGACTGAGCATTTCCATATCCAGTACAAAACACACTTGGAGTTTTTGAAAGGGCTCCTTCGGTTACAAATAGGTCTGTTTTCCAAAATGAAATTGTGTATGTACCAGTTGGTTTTTTTTTTGGTAGACTATCTTTTTTTTGAGCCCCCGGTGGTGTAGTGGGTTAAATCACTGAGCTGTTGAACTTGCTGACCGAAAGGTTGGTGGTTCAAAACTGGGGAGCAGGATGCGCTCTCGCTGTTAGTCCCAGCTTCTGCCGACCTAGCAGTTTGAAAACATGCAAATGTGAGTAGATCAATAGGTACCTGTCAGAGCTGGAGGTTCTTAGCCTTGGAGAGGCTACGGGAACTCGCAGTCTGACTTAGCTTGCAAGAGACTGGCGTCACCATGGGGAATTCCTGGGGATGATGTAATCTCCCGGGAGTTATGCTGAGTCAGGAAGGACATGACGCGACCTCTTCCGGACAATGAACACTGGCTTGCATATTGCTGACTCAGGAGGGATATGATGAAATATCCACTGGACATTGGGATTGCTGAGTCAGGAGGGGATATGATGCAACCTTTCCCGGACATTGCAGGTGAAGGGGGGAGGGTGCTGAGTATAAAAGGTGTGTTTGGGCAGTGGGACACTGCTTTGGCTTTATAGGTGTTGTACCTCTAATAAACTTCGTTGGATCAACCAGAAGACTTTGCGTGATCATTGCGGAGGAATTGGAGCGGCCTCACAGAAGCCAAAGCAGTTTTAACTTTCCCAGAAATGGCGAGGTTGGCGATGGAGGAAGAGGATTATCTGGATAGATGGAACCTTGCTCCAAAGGAAATCCGAAGGACGATGGAGTGGGAATGGACCACGATCGATCAAGTGGGATTTCCTGATGAGTCCAGAGAAGCGACAGCGACTTGGCGTGCGTCAGCTCAGGTGGACAGAGGTACTCTTTGAGATGAGCCCAGAGAAGTGGGGAACTGGAAGGTGTTTTCCACTCAGGTGGGCTCTAGAAGTGTTGGAGGAGAATCCAGAGAAGCAGTGGCGAGGAAACCCTTTGGAGTGGGGTTAGATCCTGTTCGGGAGGAGAAGGAACCAAGCAGGCCCAGGTCTTCAAATGAGAGGAGATCACTGGAGCGTCCTCAATTGGCCAGATTGGGGAGAGGGATCCGGTTGCCAGAGGAGGGTTTCCGTAGGAGGGAAGGACCCCGATTCCAGGACTATGGTGGGAGACCCCGGAAGGAGCCCCTACGAGTGGAGTTTGAGGGTGAAGCCTGTAAAGTTGCTTTCTTCGTGGCAGCTATAAGTGATCATATGGAGGACTATGGTCATTTGTATCCGAGTGAGAGCAGCCGGGTTCGAGCTGTAGGACCAGTTTTTAAAAGAAGAGCTGCTGAGTGGTACGTCCAGTGCCACGATCGCTAAGACCCTTGCTTGAGGACATTGCAAGGATTTCTTCGGGCGGTGAGGACTCGCTTCTGGGATCCGTTGGAGCGGGTGAAGGCTAAAGAGGCATTGCGGTGTTTGGCTCAAGGTTCCCGGTCGGTGACTGAATATTCGGAGGAGTTCATGAGCCTAGCTGGGAAAGTGGCTGAGTGGTCCCAGGCTACACTGCTGGAACTCTTTAAGGATGGCCTTAGAAGGGAGATCCTGGAATGGTGTCTTCATCGGGATGACCCTGGGGATGTCGATGGCTGGATTCAACTGGCAGGGAATGTAGAGGGGATCCTGGCCCAGGTGCAGGGTCGAAAGGCCCAGACGATGGCGGCGGGGAGATTCCGTGGAGAGCCGAGACGCAGTTCGGGAGATGGTCGAGGATCTCGAGGAGAGCCCAGGCGTGTTGGTGCCAGTGAGGGGAAGTCCGGTGGCGTGAAAAAGCCTGTGATGGGGAGAGGCCTTTGTTTTGTCTGTTCCAAACCCGAACATTTGGCATCGCAGTGTTGGCAGAAAAAGTTACCGGACTCAAAGCGTGTTGCTGTGGCTGGAGGGGCTTTGGGTGAAAAGGTGGAACAGCCCGTTGCTGGGGTGAGTGTGGGTCCCCGGAGTATCCATTGTCCCTTGGAGCTTTGTAAAAAGGGGGACTATGAAGAACATCAGGCTTTGGTGGACTGTGGTTGTTCTGAAAATATCATCTCTCCCAGTCTTGCAAAAAATCTAGAATGTGAAACCAAAGTCATGTCAACCCCTGTGCATTTTGCTCAATTAGATGGGTCTTTCGTTGAGGGAGGACCATTTCCTTTAAGTACAAAGGGGTTAAAAGGGCGAGTTGGACCTTGGGGGGGGAGATAGATTTTGTGATAGCGCCCGTTAAAGGACATGAAGTGGTATTAGGGATGCCTTGGCTGGAACAGGCTAATCCCAAAATCGATTGGAAATCTGGGTTGTTAAAATGTAAGCCGGTCTCAACAGAGGGAGTTCTCATCGAGAATGAGGGGGGAGTCCAGGATAAATTGCAAGGGATTCCCGAGGAATATTGGGATTATGCTGACGTGTTTGACCCGGTGTTAGCAAAATGTCTTCCCCCTATCCGGAATGTACAATGCAGAGTAGAGATCAAAGAGTGGGCGTTGTTGCCTAAACCAAAAAATTACCCTATGTCAGTACAAGAAAAGATGGCATTAAGGGAACAAATCGATGATTATTTGAAGAAAGGATTTATTGAAAGGTCGGAATCCCCCATTGCTGCACCAGTATTGTTTAGAGAAAAGAAGGATGGGAGGTTAAGATTATGCATTGATTACCAAGGGTTAAATGCAATAAGTACCACAAATTGTTATCCGTTGCCTTTGATCAAGGATTTGTTGGGTCAGTTGGGGGGAGGCCGATATTTTACTAAGCTTGATTTGATAGACGCGTTCCATATGGTGAGGGTGAAAGCTAGTGATAAATGGAAGTCGGCGTTTTCTTGTCCCCTCGGGCTATATCAATGGGCCGTCATGCCATTCGGTTTGGCCGGCGCCCCCGGTATATTTATGCAGTTAATAAATGAGGTGTTGCACCCCCTTCTGTATTTGTGTATTTGGATGACATTGTGATCATGACCCGAACAAAGGAGGCTCATGTAAAGTTGGTTCGGGAAATGTTGGAGAGGTTGAGGCAGGCAAAGTTGTATGTGAAGTTGAGTAAGTGTGAGTTTAGTAAGAACCAAATTGATTTCTTGGGGTATCGCATAAATGAAGGTGTTTCTATGGATCCTGCCAAGGTTGAAGATGTTTTGTCCTGGGAGGCTCCGCAGACCAGAAGACAGCTGCAGGCTTTTCTGGGTCTGGCAAACTTTTATAGGACTTTTATTCCGGATTTTGCTGCCATTACACTTCCCCTCACGGATTTGTTGAAAACGAAGGGGAAGGGGGAGTCTAAGAGGGTAAAGTCTCCTGGGGCTAAGTTACTTTGGACGAGTGAGTGCCAAATTGCGTTTGAGAATTTGAAGAGGGCTTTTACTAGTGGGCCATTGCTTATGCACCCGGATACTGAGAAGCCCTTTGTTGTGCAAAGCGATGCTTCTGCATGGGCCTATGGAGGAGCTTTGTTGCAAAGAGATGTCCAGGGAAAGTTACGCCCATGTGCGTATTTTTCGAAAAAGTTCGGTGAGCAAGAAAAGAAATGGCCGGTCTGGGAAAAGGAGGCATTTGCAGTGCGGTGTGCATTACAGACCTGGCGTCACTTTCTGGAGGGAGCGATCCACCCTTTCGAGGTGTTGACTGATCACCGGAATTTACAGTATTTAAAGGCTCCTCAAAAGTTGTCACCAAAGTTGGTTAGGTGGGCACAGTATTTTGCCCGGTTCAATTTCTCTTTAAAGCACATCAAGGGTAAGGAGAATGTGGTGGCAGATGCCTTATCTCGCTATCCTGCAATAGGACCCAATCCTCCTCCTAGTTTAGGAGATGTGTTCACTAAGAGTCAGTGGGGTTTGGCTGTGCAAACTAGGTCTCAAACTCGTGCAGTTAAGAAAGAGGAGGAGGTCAAAATGGAAGGTTGGCGGATGGAATTGCAGAAGCATTATTCAGGGGATGATTGGTTGAGTCATCACAAAGAGGAGTGTAAGTGTTTGGAGGGTCTGTGGTTTGCTAGGTCTAAATTGTATGTTCCACAAGGTTTGAGGAGGAAAATATTAGAATTGGGTCATGATCATAAGACTGCGGGTCATTGGGGCTTTACTAAAACTCTTTTGGCGTTGAGGAATCGATATTGGTGGCCTGGGATGAGAGCTGAGGTGAGGGATTATGTGCAAGGTTGTGAAGCCTGTGCTAGAGGGAAGGCTCCCACAGCCAAGCCTCAGGGGTTAATACAGGTGGTAGCTACTCCGGTTCGGCCTTGGACCCATGTGAGTACTGATTTTGTTGGAGAACTGCCATCGAGCCGGGGTTATAGGTATATTTGGACGGTGCTGGATCTATTTTCTAAGCAGGCCCATTTTATTCCTTTGGCAAGGTTGCCTTCGGCTGAACGGTTGGCTAAGTTGTATGTTCAGCATATATACAGGTTGCATGGGTGTCCGGAGCAGGTGATTAGTGATCGCGGGGTGCAGTTCACTGCGCGGTTTTGGGAGAAGTTTCTGGAGGTGTTAGGAGCGGATCGAAGGCTTACTACCGCTTATCATCCGTGTTGTAATGGCGGAGTGGTACGAACGCAGAAGTCGTTAGGCAGTTATTTGCGGATTTTCACTAATAGAGAGCAGAATGACTGGGCGGATCTGTTGCCGTATGCCGAAATGGCCTATAATGGGTCAGTTCATTCTTCGACTGGGAAGACCCTGTTTTCGGTAGTTTATGGGCAAGAGGTGGTTCCCCTGCCTCAGCTTCCTGTGAGCTCGGAGAATGGGATAGAAGAATGGGGCATAAGAGCTCAGGAAGAATGGAAGGAAGTGACGGAAGCCTTACGTAAGGCACAGAGCTCCTATAAGAAGTTTGGTGATCGGCGGAGGCAGGAAGGGGAAGAGTATCGGGAAGGCGATTTGGTTTGGTTATCTACCCAGAATATCAAGCTAGGACTTCCCTCCAAGAAACTGAGCCCAAAATACATAGGTCCATTTCGGGTTGCTCAAGCGGTGAATAAAGTATCTTATAGACTGGTTTTGCCAAAAGGGATGGTTAAGGTTCACCCTACATTTCACTGTAGTCTTTTGAAGCGATATGTGAGCCCTGATGTCAAGGGGATACCTTTATTTTTATCCATCTAAATATGTCCCCAAATTATAAAGGAGATGTAAACGGTCACGAATAAACAAGGGAATCAAACTTTTGAAATTTTTTGGATCATTACCAGGTTGAGTATGGAAAACCTTCTGTAATGGTGTAAATGGCCACACAAGTCCTTTAAAAAACCAAGGTGTGGATGCAAAATCCTACATCAACAGCGATCTATAGCAAAAACAAATATATATATTTTACCAGTTAAAGTGTCCCTGGGAGCACATAATAGATAGAGAGGGGGAGGTAGGGAGGGGTCATATGAAAATAGGATACTAAAGCACAGGGCAAATGATGACAGTATAGGATACTAAAGCACAGGGCAAATGATGACAGTATGAGAAGAGGGTTGTGGAAAACCTATGTTCAAATCCTCAGCCTGCTGTGACTCTCTCTGGGTAGTTCTACACAGACATCATAAGGCAGTTCAAAGCCATCTGAAGGCACACAAGATTCACACAATGTACACCCCAAATGTGGGGTGCAGAACACATCGACCCTGAAACAGCACATTAAAACAAACTCACTGGAAATTCCAGAACAAGAAGCTAATCATTGTATATTTATTTATTTATTTATTTATTTATTTATTTATTATTCGGTTTTATATTCCGCTCCTCCCTGCAGGCTCGAGGCGGATCACACAAGGAGTAAAAACATACAATAAAAACATATCTCATGTAGAGCTGGAATCTGAGACCGAAAAGACAAGCACCACCCAAGCTCCTTTTAATAATATAACAGGGTAAAATTAGAGTATATTATTTATTTATTTATTTACCCTATTTATATGCCGCCTTTCTCTACCGTGAAGGTGGCTTATATATAGGCAATTATGCAATGCCTTAAAACACATACTATTACAATAATATTAAAATTAATTAAAATTAATAGCCTACATATTAAGCATTCAAAAGCATTACATTCCATATCAAAATCACACCTTTCATAATCGTAGTCCAAGCCGTTCCATTGTCGTTGCACATATTCCATATCTGTTATTGCACTGCTCTAGTCTCTAAAAAGCCTGATCCCAAAGCCAAGTTTTTACTTTTCTTCTGAAGGCTAGGAGGGAGGAAGCTGATCCAATGTCACTGGGGAGAGTTCCATAGCTGAGGGGCCACAACTGAGAAGACCCTGTTTCTCATCCCCACCAATCACACTTGTAAGGAAGGCAGGACTGAGAGCAGGTCCTCCCCAGGTAATCTTAATTTCTGAGGTGGTTCATGGGGGAGATATGTTCGGAGAGGTATTAAAGCAGAATTGATGCTTTTAGCAGAAGTGATGTCAGAGGAGAGTGATGCACAGCAAAGGTTTTAGAATAACTGGCCTTAGTATAGCTAGATAGCTTGCCAGAAATCATGCTAGCAGCCAGAGACGAGAATAAGAGGCACGGCATAGAAATGTTGCCATTCAAGAACACTTTGCTCATAAGGCAATAACATAGAACAATGGGACTAAAGAATTAATGCTGCGACACAGCTCTTAGCAAATAGAAATGTAATGCTGAACAGTGCTTTGTTAATTGGGTAATGAAATGTGGTTTCATGAAGGCCAGCCTATTGCAAGTTATGAAGATGGGCAGGGCTAGGGGTTTGCAGCCATTGATGATATAAAACCTGTGTGCTGGAAATGATCTGGGCTCTCTGCCATTTGCAGCTTTATGCTAGGCAGACCCCGTCAGCTGATGTAATCAATAAACCTTTGACTTCATTGCCGCAGCCGGTTGTTACGTCTTTCCTCATTCCTGTGCCCGCACGTTTACGCCGCCTGAGGTAAAAGGTAAACATTTGGGAGTTTTGGGACTCAGTATTCTGCTTCATTTGGTGACCCCCGACGTGATCTACAAGGCGATAAGATGGGTCTGTAATGTAGAGGACGTAATCTAGTTGCCTAGTCGGCACTCGTTCGTGAGAGGGAGCTGAGGCGACCCAGGAGGGCTGAGAATAGGGGGGCCCCCAATCACCTGCCGACCGGCTGCCTGGCTCGCCCCAGACCGCCGCTCACAGACCGAGGGACCGCAATCACTATCGCTGGCAGTGAACTCAAACGAAAGAAGGAAGTCCGGGGGGTGCAGTTTGGGAAACTGCATCTAGTGAACAATCCGGCAACAGAGTAAAAGTCCGGGGGCGTTGGAAGTTCCGTTTCGCCTAGTGAGTAATCCGGCAGTAGAAAGCAGAGAGAAACGTCGGGGGTGGCGGAAGTCCGTTGCACCTAGTGAGTAATCCGACATAGGGAACACACACACGCCATTTAGGGGGGGGGGCAAGCACTGAAGTGTCCCTAGCCATAGAGAAATGGGTGGTGGGAGTTCCGGAAAACAAGGGGACGCCCTTGAGTTGTGTGGTGGATAAAAAGGTGCCAGCAGGGCACGGGCATGAAAAGCAAAGGCAAGGGAGAAAGGATTGGCCTTTCTTGTCAGGAAGAGGGAAAAATAAAATCAAATCCTGTGTGTATGCATGAGCTAGTAAATGTTTGTTCAAAGGAAGTGCTGTGAAATTGTTAAAAGTGTGAAATTGCTTTATGTGACTGATTAAGCCAAGACAAAGGACTGTATTTAGTTTTGAAAGAAAGAAACTCTCTTCCTTGGAGTAGAGTGTACCTAGAATGCTGATAACAGATAAAGAAGGAAAGTTGGCAGGAAGAGAGGTCATAAAGAGTCTAAGAAATGAGACTGCATATTAAAATACTGGGCTTGAAAGAAATTAGATGTTATATGTTTATGTGCACAAAATGGAGTACATTCATAGGAATATATATATGTGTTTTAAACCTGTAAGAAAGTGTGCAAAAGAATGTAATGAATGTTTTACCATAAGAAATGCATGTGTGGGAAAAATGTGTCAGGATGATGAATACTCAGAGATGTTGCATTGTAAAGATATATATAAGAGTGTGGGTTGTGTGCCCCCTGCGAAAAGATGGCGCCTGACCAGTCCCCCTTATCTGAAAAGAATGCTTTCTCGCATACCAGTGGGGGGGTGACTGCTAAGCATATGCATTTCTTAATTAATACACCAACGTGTGTGTGAATGAGGCTTCTCTCTAATCACTAACAAGCATATCTGTGGAGAATGAATGATTCTGGAAAAATGAATATTTGCTTATTTATGTAAAAATCCTACTTCACTCTGTGCCTATGTGGAGACTGAATATTTACTTGTAAAATGTGAGATTTTACTCATTGGCGCTGTGCCAGGGCTTGGGAACTGAATGTTCCAGAGATAGAAAGAAGAGCCTGAAGAGATTGAGATGTGAGAAGGGACCCTATTGTTTTCCAAATGTTGCAATGGGAGAAAGGACACCATGAACGCGATAGTGTTTTAAGCTGAAGGGAAAAAGAAGGTCTTTTAAAAATGCTATGAATGACATTGGCCTGGAACTGTGTGAGAATTATTTTACAGCAACCTTTTGGAAATGAAAATGACATTTTGGAACTATTTCTGTTTAATAACTGATTTAAAGGAAGGCCTTTGGATAATGAATTGTGTACTTTGGAAAGGAGATGATTTACATTGGAACAGATAGGGCTACCTGCCCTGGAAGTTCGCCAGATTTAAGAGACTGTGTTGTTGCGTTGGAAAAGCAAGTCGTAGATTGTTATTAAACTGAAAGTACATTGGAGAAAATCTGAGAGTGACAATGAACGAGGGATGGAATTGATAAAAGGCGATTACAACAGCGACACCTAGTGTCCTTGGGAAAGTAAATTAAATGGAATATGATGTCATGATGGAATTGATAAAAGCAGATGGACAGAGAAATGTGAGATAAACCGTGGAGAGAGATTGTGGAAGCAAAAGATGTGATATCGATGGAAATCAGAGGAGGATCCTGCGACTGGGTAATTAGCTCCCCTCTCTCCCCCCCCTTCCTCTCTTCACTATCTTTGCTTTTCAGGTCTCAGGCCTGGAAATTATGTGGAACCATGCTTATAAATTGATATCCATAAGAATTGGCCGGATGAGTGACTTTATTTACAGGCCTTCTTATACAGAGACTTATTTCAGAGACTACAGATTGCAGAATATAGATATTTTCCTCATTTTACTTGGAATCTAATAGACTTATTTCTTCAATCAAGGATGACTGAGATTGTTTTCTTATGCCAGAGATCAAAAGGAGATAAAAGTTGGACATGAGAAGGCCATCTGAGCCTAAAAATAACCAAGGCCGGACCTGCTTGGGATTGTACTAAAGGCTATATCCTTTTCAAGTTAAATGATTTCTCTTGTTGAATTGTTAAAGTGATCATTACCACCATTTAGTTTGGACTGTTAGTTTGATAAAAAGATTAATTTGTTTGTGCCCTTTTAGTCAAGTGTTCAGAATCGTGTCTTTAAAAAGGAGATGAAGATGATGTCATTCACAGCTGGATGCCACGCCCCACTACAATGGAATGGGAGAGAGATACCATCTACCAATTGATAAAAATTTGATTGCCAAAAGATTGCAAGCTCAGGACTGTGGATATGTTGGTTGCAAATGGTCCAGGTATTGTTCATTGGAGGATTCCATTCCCTAGGGATGACTAGGAATGGGACATTGAAAGGAACTTTTAGCGAAAATGTGTCAAGAAACTGATTTGAATGAAATCCAAATTCTTCTTATGATATTGTTAAAAGATTAGATATGCACCTACACTGTTTGAGATTGTTATTTATGAATTGAGATATGAAAAACCATCACAGAGAGATTCCACAGAGCTGAAAAGAAAGGAAAATGAAAAAAGGTGCAAGTATTGGTTCCAAGGGGTTTCTATTTGTTTAAAATGATGTGCTGTGTTTCCCTGTTACTGTTCTATTTCTGTCTCCCCAGGTGATAGTATGTGGTATTTAAAACAAACAAAATGGAGACTTGGCCCATTGAGATTGAAGTAAAAAGGGCAGTGTGATGTGATATGATGTTTTCCTGTTTCCCCCAAGCGAAGAGATTAAGGCCTTGGACCTATATATCGAAATCCAAAGAGATACAGATGGAAATAATCCATTTGATGGTAGAGATGTTATTATCCAGGTGGACGATGACCAGAAAGATATGCCTGACCAAAGTTCCGGCAGGCGCGCCAAAAAGGAGGTCTAAAGGAAAAGGAGAGTCAGCATCGTGGGGGCCACTCTCCTGGGGACAGGCTGATCAAAAAAGACCCCGAAGAGGAGGATAGTCATCCGAGAGTCGCCCAAAGACATGACCTTGGGACTTGGGGGTGCCAGTTTTGGGTTTTCCGTGTATTGTATAGTTTTGTGTGTTTTGGCTCTGCTGGTGGTGTAAGACGATCCTTTGTAGGCCTCCACCGGAGAGCAGAAGTGATAAGGCTGATCAGTAAAGTGTGTTATTGGGACTGACAAGTTAAACTCATTGCACAGATCACTATTTATGCAAAGGCCACAACTGCAGTGATGTCAAGACTCAAAATCGGTCTGACATGAGAGAGAGAGCTGTATCCTAACTGACCTTTGTTTGAGATAAATGAATACACCGGTGACAGTATCTGTTCAAGTTGGCAGATAAAGAGGCCCTAACTTGGAGTTCTCCTTTGTCAAACGGGCGAATAGCTACCATCCTGGGAGGTGTCAGTGTGTTGGTGTGGGCTTTCTAACCCTACCAGTGTGAATTATCAAAGGAACCCAGAGAGAGGCAGAAGAAGGGGGTTCCAGCCGGAGGAATGGGTGCTGGGTGTGATGACACAGTGACCACTAAGGATCAAATGTCTGACACCAAAAGCCCCAAAGGGTAGAAGCCGGAGCCTCCACTGAGATCCTGTTTTTAGGGTCATACCCAGGAATAATAGCCCAGGGCAATCAGAAGAGCATTGTGAGGCCCATCTGTCGGTGCCACTGAAGCTGAAGAGTTAAGTCAAACGGAGATACAGCAGAAATGGCCTTAAATTAACTGTTGACAACAAAGGAGGATTTTGTGATTTTGTGCAATGAACAAAAAAACTGCTAAATACAATCTCATAATTTGTGAAATGGTTAAAATCATTAGCAATGCTAAATCTTGTGATTTTCTGTTCTGTAACAATCATTTTGTTGTTTGCCAGTGTTTTAAGATATTGTGCATCTACAGGGAAGAGATCAGCAGAGGCAGTCAAAAGTGTGCAAATGGTGGCAAAACTTGATTGGAAGGTAAATTGGGCTGCCCCTTGAGTGGTCCAAGCATGCTGTGTAAGTAACTCCTTGCAGCGTTACTTACAAAGAAAAAGAGAGGAATAAAGCAGAATTGATGCTTTTAGCAGAAGTGATGTCAGAGGAGAGTGATGCACAGCAAAGGTTTTAGAATAACTGGCCTTAGTATAGCTAGATAGCTTGCCAGAAATCATGCTAGCAGCCAGAGACGAGAATAAGAGGCACGGCATAGAAATGTTGCCATTCAAGAACACTTTGCTCATAAGGCAATAACATAGAACAATGGGACTAAAGAATTAATGCTGCGACACAGCTCTTAGCAAATAGAAATGTAATGCTGAACAGTGCTTTGTTAATTGGGTAATGAAATGTGGTTTCATGAAGGCCAGCCTATTGCAAGTTATGAAGATGGGCAGGGCTAGGGGTTTGCAGCCATTGATGATATAAAACCTGTGTGCTGGAAATGATCTGGGCTCTTTGCCATTTGCAGCTTTATGCTAGGCAGACCCCGTCAGCTGATGTAATCAATAAATCTTTGACTTCATTGCCGCAGCCGGTTGTTACGTCTTTCCTCATTCCTGTGCCCGCACGTTTACGCCGCCTGAGGTAAAAAGGTAAACATTTGGGAGTTTTGGGACTCCGAGTATTCTGCTTCAGTATAAGCTGGGCTGGAACAGTTTAGGGCTTTATAGCCTAAAGCCAGTACTTTGAATTATGCTCAGTAGCAGACTGGCAGCCAGTGGAGCTGGCACAACAGGAGGGATTTGAAGCTTCCGAACAGTCTTCAAAGGCAACCCCACGTAGGGCACATTGCAGTAGTCTATACGTGATGTAACGAGAGCGTTGACCACTGTGGCCAAGTCTGAGTTCCCAGAGGCAGCTAGAAGAGCAAAAGCTTAAGATCAAAAGAAATATTAGAATGGAGAGAGGGAAGATAGAAGGTGGGAAGGTGGAAGATGGAAACAGAAAAGATAGACATTTGAACATTGAGTCCAAGAACTATAGTAATTTGCATATATTACTACTTTTTCAAATAATGTCAAGCTTACCGTTTGTTCAACTATGTGGTAACATTTCTAGTCGACACAGACCCCAGCTGCTGCCACTGACAAAATCCACCTAGGAAGATATTCTTCGCCATTCCTCAAAAGAAAGGGACAAACTAAATTTCACCCACAAATTGCTTGTCACATCCTCAGTTGGATGCATGAGTGGCAAATCCAGGTGTCCATCTTTGGGGACTTTTTGGTTTATGGAAGTGGATTGAGCTCCAAGGCTGTCTCCTGCCGTGCCAAAGTGATGCAGACTTCATAGACTCGGATGGTAGCGAAGACACCACAAATAATGCACCATGCCCCTGCAATGTACCACCAGTTGAATGCACCAAATGCGGCTCCCTTTAAAATGCAGTATATGCCGAAAGAGACCGCAACAAAGATGGAGATTATCTGTAAACACACAGGTGGCTCCCTTCTATACTCTTCCATTATATAGACATTGGTCCTGGGGTTTAATGATCAGGGATCCAGGATCTTTTTTTAAAAAAAGCATCCAAGGCCGTGTCCCAGAATAAAAAATGAGGTTGCTGAGTGAATGAAGGATGGTCTATGGTGCTGTCCATATTATCTGCAATATATACGAGCATCTGACTAAAAGGTATAATATTGTGGGTATTTGTCGTAATTTCTAATTAGGCTAAGTGTTTTATAATCCATCTGATGTCATCAAGCATCTTAAAATAGACAATACCTCCTTAATGTATTGGATAGCAGTGAGGGCAATGTTAGAGCATAATCAAACATGGGGGGAAACTCACATCCAACCTCCAGCAAAACTGTTACTGTTTAGTTCAAAATGGAAGATTCCATCAGAGTAGTTTCAGTGGAAGCTAAAATGGAGTTGATAGTACTAAGCCTCAGGGCAGAGAAGTATGAAGTGAAGTGTAAACTATTCTGGGAGACTTTTTTTTGGACTAAAACATAAATACTAGATACGAACAATTTTTAAAATCCAGGGAAAGTCTTTACAGTTGTCACATAACTTGCTCTTTCTCCATGAATGCTTGTGTTAGCATGTTGCAGAAGAATGGTTCTGAACCTTTGGAAATAGAGAATCGGATATGTTCCGTCTTCCAGACATCTGTTTGCTTTGCCCCATAGTTAAAATGGGGCAAGGTAATTGAGAGGGCAGCAATGGACCAGCTGCAGACATTCCTGGATGATGCAACCTGGCTTGACCCCTTCCAGTCCGGCTTCCGTTCAGGCCATGGGACAGAGACCGTCCTGGTCTCCATCACAGACCTACTCCGTTGCCACTTGGATCGAGGCGGATCGGCGCTGCTCGTGTTATTGGACCTCACGGCAGCGTTTGATACTGTCGATCACCAACTTTTGACACACCGCCTGGCGGTGGCGGGGGTGAGGGAACAGCCCTCAACTGGCTGTCCTCCTTCCTCCAAAACAGCCTGCAGCGAGTGAAGTGGGGAGGGGTGGCCTCCGAGGGCTCCCCCTTACATTGTGGGGTCCCTCAGGGGGCCATTCTCTCCCTGCTGTTATTCAACATCTACATGCGACCACTCGCCCAATTGGTACGGAGTTTTGGGCTCCATTGTCACCAGTACCCTCATGACACCCAGATCATACTGAGGATGGACCCCGGGGAGGATTCTGTACCCGATAATTTCCATCTCTGCCTAGAAGCCGTAACTGGATGGCTGCGAGCCAGTAAGTTGAAGGTGAACCCGGCGAAGACGGAGATCTTGTGGCTGGGCCGCCCGGAGGGGGTAGAGACCCAGTTGCCGACATTTGATGGTGTGGCACTTCGCCCACAGCCCCTAGTTAAGAGCCTTGGGGTCCAGCTAGACACCCAACTGTCGATGGAAGCACAGATTGCCTGCGCTTGCAAGACAGCGTTCTACCATCTGCGGCAGGCGAAACGTCTGGCTCCTTACCTCTCCCGCTACGACCTGGCCACGGTGATCCAAGCCACGGTCATCTCGAGGCTTGATTACTGTAATGCGCTGTACATTGGCCTACCCTTGTCGGCGATCCGGAAACTTAAGCTGGTGCAGAACGCAGCAGCGCCTGCTGTCGGGAGCCCCAAGATCTGCGCATGTGACCCCACTCCTGCGTGCACTGCACTGGCTTCCCATCGAATTCGGGTTTCCTTCAAGGTGTTAGTTCTAACTTTCAAGGCCTTATATGGTTTGGGGCCAGTGTACTTGAGGGAGCGTCTTACCCCATACAAACCCAGAAGATCACTGCGCTCAGAGGGGCTTAATCTACTAGAGGTCCCTAGTATTAAGATCTGTAGGCTGTCGAGCACCCGGCAGAGAGCATTTACAGTGGCCGCTCCGACCCTCTGGAATTCACTGCCGGAGGAGATACGAGCACTACGGGGTTTGTTGGCCTTCCGCAAGTCTGTGAAGACTTGGCTATATAGGCAGGCATTTGGTCCCAACTGATGCCTCCTTAGTTGCCAGCTGCCAACATACCGTCCTGCCATGTATTGCCTCTGCGTATTATTGCTTGCCGGGATCATTTGTGGGGAGGGGGCTTTTGGGTATACGTCTTATCTGTTTATTGATGTTTTATTGATTTTATGCTGTAAACCGCTCTGGGCTCCAGAGAGAGCGGTCTACCAAATCGAATTTATAAATAAATAAATAAATAAATAAATAAATAAATAAAAAGAAAAGCATCCTTTGCAGTTTTTTCCAGGGTCCATTGCAGACTCAGTGGCACCCTGTTGGTTAATTATTTGCTAAGCTTTGCAGCCTGTTTGATAGGACTGCAGTTATTGGCTGCAAAAGTATCCTTTTGGTTTGGAGCCCACCCCTTTTCTTCCAGGGGATGGGATCTCCATTTTGAAAGTCTTTAGTCTTCTCCAGGCTAGAAAACTACTCAGATGTGCCTTGGTCAAGCTAGATCAGCATAGAAAGGCCATTGTAAGTACTACAGGGTCTTCTAACTACCTTAACTTTATTTATTTATTATTTGGTCTTATATTCCGCTCCTCCCTGCAGGCTCGGGCGGGTTACAACATATAAACAGGCAACATGTGGCAGCCATGTAGCCTTACAATAAAACAAATTAAAACATTAAAATTTTACATGTCACATCACGAGGCATTGGAAAGACCGATACAGACATTTCCTCGGACCAGGCACAGGTATATTAAGCAACTATATTAATAGTCACCGCGGCCAGTGCGCCTAGTCGAAGGCTAGTCTGAACAGTATGGTCTTGACAGCCCTCCGGAAGGGGATGAGTTCTGGGATGGCTCGGGTGTCATCTGGGAGGGAGTTCCATAACACCGGAGCTGCCACAGAGAAGGCTCTCTGCCTGGTTGTAGACTGATTGCAGGAGCGGATCGATGGTACCAGTAACAGATTCTGTTCCTCTGAACTTTGTGTTGTTGTAGTGTGGATAGTTAGCCAATTTACCTTGCTATACTCCTGTACTATCATGCTGTATTTTTTGGGGCTATCTGGCTGCAACCTTCACTAGGTTTGCCTATAAAACTGACTTTGTGCTTAGATAGGGGAAGATCCGTTCTTCCTAAATAGCCAGCCAGAGTCAGGATAAGGAATATCCCCAGATTTCCTTATCATACATGGTAGCAAAGGGGGATTTTTCAATCTTCATCCCAGAAACCAAGTATAAAGAAAGGGACAAGCCTTGTGTGTTCTGTTTTTGTAACCATTAAGATCTGAACCAAGTCTGCCAAGGACTTTGCTCGAATAAAGTTTGTGTTTGCTGTTCAACTTTAACCTGAAGGGGTTTTTGGGACCCCTGAGCTACGAAAAGAAGACACCTGCAGTCCCCCAGGTTATAGAGAGGCACATTAAAATTCTAATTTTTAATTGCCTGGGTGTGACGGCACAGTACTTACATACACTGTGGTCCTCTCTGCCTTAGCTGAGCCTGCACGACCGTAGAGACTTTGATTTTTTGGTCTGTGCCAGCAAGCTTGCTGCCAGGCTGAAGAAAGGCGAGGGAGTGGGGCTCCATTCCCTCAACGTCGGCCTCGGTGCTCCTTCGGCGGCAGGCCTTGAGCTGCGGAGTTCCACTGGCTGTTCCTGGGTTTGCATGGCTGTGCAACACCCAGCAACCCACCCCGGGGCTTCTTCGGCGGCAGGCCCCGAGCCGCAGAGCTCCAACGGCTGTTCTAGGGCTCGCGTGTGCGCGCGTAGCCCCCGCGGCTGTTCCTGGGCTTGCACGGCTGTGCAGCTCCTTCGGCAGCAGGTCCCGAGCTGTGGAGCTCCAACGGCAGTATTGGGCTCGCACGGAGGTGCTGAGCCCAGCAGCGCCAGGCCGGGGCTCAGGTGGGCCCGGTAACACCAAGAAAGCTCAGCCAGCCTTTGCGTCGGCAAGGATCTCGGCTGGAACGGTCATCCAGCGGCGACGTCTCTTCATGGTCGGGAGAAGGCACTCCTTCTCTCCTACTTTCCAACGTCAGCCTCGTTGCTCCTTCGGCGGTAGGCCTCGAGCCGCGGAGCATGAGGTGTTCGAAAATTTGGCGAAGTCGCCAAGGAAGCTCCTCCCTTCTTTTTTGGTCCTCGCAAAGAAGGCTTCCAGCGGCAAATTGCTACCTTGTTGCCATTTTGCAGTTTGCCCGCCAAACTTTGACGCCAAATTCTCGCTCTTTGCAAAGCATTGTTGCATGGTCATATATTGTTGTGTTTAAGTGCTGTGCATTTCTTTGTGTATTGCATTTATTGAATATTTATTTGCTATAAGGGCTCACAATGTATGTGCAATTTCAAGATGATGTAAATGGAGTTGGGACTGAAGGGTGTTTAAAGCCCCAGAGGGAAAAACACCCTTCTGCTAAGATGCTAGCCCAGTAGTAGAGAAGGAGGAGCTCTTCCATGTTAAGATAGCTTCAGCATGGGAGCGCATCGCAACATTGATGCGCAGAATAGAGAGCTTGGGTATTACAAAGGTGCCATCAGACCTTGAAGAGGTAGTCCAGGTCATTGAGCGCAATAACGATAAGGACTCAGAGTTAAAGATAGTGAGTGTCCTGGCTGACACATTTGGCTCCCGAGTCATAAATTCCTCTCCCCTGTCTTAGATGGTTGACCTTACAGGGTTAAACGAGCCCCATCTGCCACTTCTTCTTCTGAGGGACCTCCTCAGAGGCAGCATTATAGGAGGAGGGTCGGCCAATCTCCGCATGGTGGACCCTGATTGGCTGGTGGGTGGGTGCTCCTCCCCTCCACATGCACATCCCTCAGGCCTCTCCCCCCTCTGTCCAAGCCATGAGGCCCGGCAGCCATCAATAAGCCTGGCCTGTCAAACCCAATTTCATCAAGGACATTTTAAAGTCAGGCCTTTTATCTAGAATCAAACTCAACAGGACAAGTGTGGACGTTTCAATTGGCCATCTTGATTAGCACTGAATAGCCTTGCAGCTTCAAAGCCTGGCTGCTTCCTGTCTGGGGGAATCCAGAGATATAGTTTCCAACAGACCTCACAACTTCTGACGATGCCTGCCATAGGTGAGCAAAACGTCAGGAGAGAATGTTTCTGGAACATGGCCATACAGCCCGGAAAACTCACAGCAAACCAGTGATTCCGGCCATGAAAGCCTTCGACAACACATATCCTGATTCACTTTTAACACTACACTAAAAGGGGATGGAATTTGGTCTTGCGTTTGTGTTATTGTCCTGAATACAAAGGAAGAACAATGGTATTTAAAAGGAAAACCAACAGTTTTTATAACTCCCAGGGCCCAGTATCCTTAAATGTTTCTCATTGCCATGTCCTGCCCTTAGGGAAACTACAACTCCCAGGATCTACACACACACACAGACACACACACACAATATTGCAATGCCTTCGTTCTTCAAGAAACAAAAACTCCCAATACATAATAGCATTTTTTAAAAATTGTATTGTACGGTCTCTGTACTTAGGGAAACTATAACTTCCGAGACCTAATAGCATTAAAAATTGTGTATTGTAAGGTCTCTGCACTATAACTCCCAATGATGGATGGATAACAGGTATATCACCAAGACATAAAAACATTTTTTTGGTATTGCAAGTTCTCCATACTTAGGGGAAACTGCAACTCCCAGGACCCAATCAACATTTAATTCCTATTGCTCAAAGTCTCTGTCCTTTAAGAAACTATAACCTCCAAGACTCCATATCATATTGGAATGCCTTCGCCATTTACGAAAACTATAACTCCCAGAACCCAATATCCTTAAATGTTTCTCACCGCAATGACCCTGCCCTTAGGGAAACTATAACTCCCAGGACACGGACACACACACACACACACTACCACAATGCCTTTGTCCTTTAAGAAACTATAATTCCCAATACGTAATAGTATTAAAATGTATTGCAAGTTCTCCATGGAAACTACAACTTCCAGTGGACCCAATTAGCATTTAATCCCTATTGCAACATCTCGGTCCTTTAAGAAACCATACCATATTGGAATGTCTTCATCCTTTATGAAAACGATAACTCCTAGAACCCAATTAACATTGAACTACAACTCCCAAGGCTCTCACTGGAAAAAAGATGGTGTTGGGTGGCATTCATATACCCGCCCTTAGGGAAACTACAACTTCCAGGACCATATAGTATTAAAATTTTGTATTGCAAATACATAGCAGTGAATTCTTATTGCAAGGCTCCCCACCCTTAGGAAAACTACAACTCCCAACATCCCCCCCTAATGGTGTTGTGTGACATTTGTCTCTCACTGCCCTTAGGAAAACTACAACTTCCAACACCCCCCCTCCCAAATAGTGTTGTGTGACATTTGTCTCTCACTGCCCTTGGGAAAACTACAACTCCCGGGGCCCTTTTCCCTAAGGAAACCTGTAACTTCTAGGACTCAATTAACATTGCATTCTTATTGTAAGACATCACCCTTCAAAAAACTACAACTCCAAAAAATGGCGTTGGATAGCATTCATGTCCCAGCCATTAGGGAAACTACAACTCCCAGGACATTATAGCATTAATATTGTGTATTGCAATGTTCTTTGTAAACTATAACTCTCATGACCTAATATTGTATTTTTATTGAAAGGCCTGTGCCCTTAGAGAGACTATAACTCTCAGGACTCAAAAAATGGGCTTCAAATGGTATAATATTTCAAATTTATTTGTATGCTTTGGGGCTATTCTATTCTGTTTCAAATTTATTTGTTTAGTCTTCAATTCCAAAGTTTCTATTGCAACGCCTCTGTCCTTGTGGAAACAACAAGTCCCAGGACCTTAAAGCATTAAATTGTTTTAATGCAATGACTCGGTCCTTAGGAACACTGTAACTCCCAAGCCCCAATAGCATTGTATACTTATTGCGATGCCTCTGTCCTTAGGGAAACTACAACTCCAGGAACCTATAAACATTAAACTATAACTCCCAAGGCTCCAAAAATGGTGTTAAGTGGATTCGTGTTCCTGCCCTTAGAAAACTACAACTCCCAAGACCCAACAGATTTAAATGTTCACTTGCATAGTCTCCATCCTAAGAAAACAATAGCTTACAGGTCCCATCATTCTTAAATCTCTTTATTGCAAAACCTCTGTACTTAGGAAACAATGACTCCCAGGACTATATAACATTACATTTCTATTGGCCACACCTCTATCCTTAAGGAAACTATATCTCCCAAGACTTCCAAAAAGGGCATTGAATGGCCTTTGTGTCTCCGTCCTTAGGAAACAATAACTCCATAGAGCCAATAGAATTAAATTTTCACTTGCAAGCTCCCAAGACAATTGCTAGACAATTTTGGAATATTTGCTTGTGCATAATGAAATAGTTTGCCTATATTGAACTACCCAATATTTCTGGAGCATTTTGAATATTTGCATATGCTACTGAGATGCATACACTAATGAGATGTTTTGTATACATTGAGCAAGGTAACAAAGTCTCAAATGTTTGGATTTTGGGAATATTTATTTATTTATTTATTTATTTATTTGTTCCATGAGATGTTTTAACCATTCAGCATGTACATCCAACGCTAAGAAAGAACATTGACACTTTTGGTACGTCTGGATATTTGCATAGTCTAATGAGCTATTTTGTATATATTTAACCGTCTGAAAGGTGGAAAATTGGAATATTTGCATATGTTAATGAGATAGTTTGCATACGCTGCATCATTTTAAAAGCAGAATCTTTTGAATATGTGCATATGCTAATTTTTTACATACACCGAACCACTCAGAATATTTGCGTATTTATACTTAGAGAGTTTGCATATATTACACCACTAGAGTGGAGTTTGGAATATATAAGGCCCTTCTACACTGGCTCTATATCCCAGGATCCGATCCTCAGATTATCTGATTATTCCAGATTATATGGCAATGGAGACTCATATAATCCAATCCAATTTAAAACAGATAACCTGGGATCAGATCCTGGGATCTAGAACAGTGTAGAAAGGTCCATAATGAGATATTTTTTGTTCATTGAAACTATCCAGAAGGTCACACTCTCCCACAATTTGGGGGTTTTAAAATATATATTTGCATACGCTAATAAGTTATTTTGCATACCATCCCAAGCACTTTTGGAATATTTGCATATGCTAATGAGATCTCTTGTATATTGCACCAACTGAAAGACTATTCGCATTTCCCCTCCCACCATTTTTGAATATTTTAAATATTTGCATCTCCATAATGAGATATTTTGCCGACAGCCAACGTAATGACATATTTTGTATACACCAAACTATCCTGGAAGCACTTTCAGCCATACTTTTAGTATATTTGAATATTTGCATGTGTGAAGAAAATGTTTTGCATGCATCCTGAAAATCAAGGTGCCCATATATAGATTATTTGAATATGATAACAAAATACTTTTCATCGAACCATTCAGAAGACAATATAAAAGCAACATTTAGGATATTCTGAAGTGTTTCCATAAGCTAATGGGATGTTTTGAATTGAACAATCCAACACATTTTGAATGATTTCTATATCCTAATAAATTATTTTGCATACAGTGAAACCCTTTTTGAGTATTTGCATATGTAACTGAAATGTATTGCCATCCAGAATCTGGAATATTTGCATATGGTAATTAGTTAATGTGCACACATTGAATATATATTATTTTGCATATGCTAATGAGATTTTTGTATACAATGAAACCATATTTTTGAATATTTGCATATGAATGAAATGCTTTGTATACATTTAAACCATATTTTGATTATTTGCATATATTAATGATATGTTTTGTACACATTTGCATATGTTCATCAGATTTTGCATGCATTGAAATATTTTGAAATATTTGCATACGTTAATGAACTATTTTGCATATATTGACAAATCTTGCTTATTATTTTCATACGCCCCTGCGGGGTTCCAGTGCTTGTCCCGGACACGGCGGAGGGACTGGACCTGGGGCTGGAAGGCTGACCAGTCGTTCCAGTGGCCAAAGTCCCCCATTTCGAAGAGATACTGGTAGCCCCTGTATCCTGGATACTGGTAGCCCACCCAACTGCATGGAAGAAAAAGGAAACGATGGTGACTCTTTAGAGGTCAACTTGGCTTCTCTAAGTCCTATCATCCCCAACGGGCGGGAAGGAGGCCTCATTGGTGGTCACCCAAGTTTATATAAAGCTATCTGGAGGGCCCTACTATCCGTCATCTTGATATATCTTCTATGTGGTCCTTCTACTCTAAGTTTCCTCATCCCCAAATAGAAATGAATGGAGCCTTCTTAGTGATCACCCAAGTCTATATAAAGTTACCTAGAGGGTCCTATTGTCCATAATCTTGACAGATCTTCTAGGAAGTTCTTCTTCTACTCATCATCTCCCATCATCTCCAATTAGAAATGAATGGAGCCACTTTGGTGGCCACTCAAGTCTACATTAAGCTATCTGAAGTACCCATAATGGCTACCAGAGATCCATCAACTAGAGATCTCCTGGAGATCTCCTTCTTCTCAAAGGCCATAATCCCCAATGCTGTGCTTCTCAACCTGTGGGCCCCTTGATATTTTGGCCTTGAACTCCCAGAAATCCTAGCAGCTGGTAAACTGGCTAGGATTTCTGGGAGTTGTAGGCCAAAACACCTGGGGACCCACAGGTTGAGAACTACTGCCCTATGGGAAAGGCTTATGCTTAGGTGTAGGTTACAAAAACATTTGATCGATTTTCAGATCTTCTGGAAAATTCTTCTATCTAGATGGACCCATCCATCCATGTATCCAACTATCAATATATCTATCCATCCTATGTATGTATCTATCCATCAATCAATCAATCCGTCCATCTATTCATCTATCAATCCATCTATGAGTGTACATATATATCAATCCATTATCTATTTATCTATCCATCTATCCATGTATCGATCTCTCTATTCATCTATTTATCTATCTATGTGTTCATCCACCCATCCATCCATCTATATATCCATTTATCTATCCACCCATTCGTCTTTCCGTCTATCCCTCAATTGATCAATATATCCATTTATTTATTTATACATCTTTATGGGTAGCTGGAGAGATGGACAGATTATAGAGAGACAGAGAGATAGATGAAAAGAGGGGAGAATACAGAGATACTTAGATAGATGGAGAAATTGATAGACTGACAGACATACAGATAGATGAGCACACCTATCTATCCGCCTATCAGGCCATCCAACTATACTTTTGTCCAGCCATCCAGCCATCTATCCTCCTATATCTTTTACATATCCATCTTTTTATACATCCCTCTAGC
The DNA here is from genome assembly GCA_030556195.1 of Anolis apletophallus. Lineage (NCBI taxonomy): Eukaryota > Metazoa > Chordata > Lepidosauria > Squamata > Anolidae > Anolis > Anolis apletophallus. Next base: position 124,897,139 of record JARBWK010000006.1, on the reverse strand, counting down.
TATCCATCCACCCCCCCAATAAATGTGGAAGATCTCAAGATGGTCCTCCTTCTCCTCCAATCTTAAGGAGCAGGAGCCCTTCCTCCTCCCACTCAAAGGTCCATCCTCTCTGAAGACAGACCTGCCGCCAGAGACTCGGAGGCTGCCCACTCGGCCACAGAAGCCCCTGGTCCAGAGGCTGGGGATGTCCTCTGCCTGAACCTCCACCTGGTGGCCCTTGAACTTGGACTCTTCGAAGAGGAGGATCTTCTGCTCCTGGGATTCCTTCTGGGGGAGAAAGAGAGACAGAGGGACCCTCAGTGGTGGCATATCTATCCATATGTGTATCTATCAATTTATCTATCTATCCACCCATTCATTAATCTATCTATGCACATCAATTAGCTCCAAATTTGACCAATTTACATTACTGGACACAAGCTGTCTGTAAGATTCTATCTACAGCAAGACCAACTACCTGTTCCTTGGATCCTTGTCCTTCTTGGTTGGTCAAGGATTGCCCAGAGGAGCTCCGAGTCCCTCTGATGCACATAATAAATAATTCCCTGGAGCAGGAAATCTTTCCAGATGCCCTGAAAGAAACTATAGTCCGCCCCCTCTTAAAGAAACCCACCTTAGACCCTGCGATGTTGACCAACTACCGCCCGATCTCTAACCTCCCGTTTCTTAGTAAGAGGATTGAACGTGCAGCAGCGATCCAACTTCAGAAATTCTTAGACGACACGGATGGCCTGGATCCATTTCAATCTGTCTTCCTTCCCGGACATGGGACCGAGACTGTTCTGGTGGCCATCTCTGATGACATCCGTCGCCAGCTTGACAAGGGAGGATCGGTATTGCTGGTGTTGCTCGACCTCACCGCAGCTTTCGATACAATAGACCATGATCTACTGATCCAACAATTAACTGCTATTGGAATTCAAGGATCAGCAATAACGTGGTTCAACTCATTCTTGAGAGGGCGTAGCCAACGAGTGGAGTGGCTGGGCCAAGTATCTGAGAAATCCCCTCTCGACTGTGGAGTATCCCAAGGCGCTATTCTATCGCCAATGCTGTTTAACATCTATGTTTGACCTCTCGCCAAGCTAGTCCAGAGATTTGGATTAGAATGTTTCCAATATGCTGATGACACCCAGCTTCTTCTAAAACTAGAACCTGGAACAACTTCAGTACCAGACAACTTCACCCGGTGTCTTGGAGCAGTGACAAGATGGCTACGTGCCCATAAATTGAAAGTAAATCCAGCAAAAATGAAATCTTGTGGCCTGGCTGCCCATCAGAATTGGTCGGTCTATTACCATCTTTTGAAGGGGAACCGTTAGTTCCATCCCCCACTGTGAAGTGTCTCGGTGTTATCCTGGAATCCAAAATGACGATGGAAGCCCAGATTGCCTCCACTAGTAAAAGGGCCTTCTTTCATCTACGCCAAGCGAGGCAGTTGGCGCCTTACTTACCAACAGAGGCTCTGGCTACGGTAATCCATGCCACGGTTACATCGAGGCTGGATTACGGCAATGCTTTGCATGTGGGCTTACTTCGAGCAGCAATTCGCAAGATCCAAATTGTGCAAAATGCAGCTGCCTCACAAAAACATCAATGAGGTGCCATATAACGCCGTCTCTGCAGCGCTTACATTGGCTGCCGGTTGAACACAGAGTCCTCTACAAGACCCTGGTCCTAGCATTCAAGGCCCTCCAAGGTCCGGGTCCTCCATATCTAAGAGACCGTTTAATGCCACTCCACCACCAGAGACTGCCACGGTCAGCTCATGAGAATCTTCTCTATGTCCCTGGCCCTAGAGAGGTTCGTTTGGAGTCCACAAGACAGAGATCCTTCTCCATTGTAGCCCCAATCTTGTGGAACTCCCTACCGCCAGACCAAAGAGCCACTCTTGATCTACATACATTTTTAGGGGCACTCAAGACATGGCTTTTCAGAAGAGCCTATGATTGAGTAACAAGTGGTGACTATGTAACCTGTTTATTTTAATTGTGTAAATCGCCCAGAGCATCTTTCGTGGAGGGCGACTCATAAGAAATAAAGTTAGTTAGTTATCTATATGTTCATTCACCCTTCTATCAATAAATCAGTTTATCCATTCATTAATTCATCCATCTACCTATACATTCATTCATCTATCCATCTATACATAATGTATTCATATGTTTTGGTATCTAGATAGATGCAACCATCTATTCATCTGTCATACATCCATTTATCTATCCATCTACACATAATGTATTCATATGTTTTGGTATCTAGATAGATAAATGGATGTATGACAGTTGGATAGATGGTTGCATCTTTCTTTCAGATGATACATTAATCTAGCTATCTATCCATCTATCCTTTGATCTAATTATCCATATATCTATCAATTCGTCCTTTAACTTTCCATCCATCCACTCATCTATCCTTCCATTCATCTAACCACCTACTTGTCCATCTATCTATCTATCTATCATCTATCTATCCATCCTCTATTCTTTCATTCATCTAACCATCTATCTATCCATCCATCCATCCACCCACCATTCAATACATCCATCCATCCATCTCAGTCTAGCCCAGTGGTTCTCAACCTGTGGGTCCCCAGATGTTTTGGCCTTCAACTCCCAGAAATCCTAACAGCTGGTAAACTGGCCGGGATTTCTGCGAGTTGCAGGCCAGAACACCAGGGGACCCACAGGTTGAGAACCACTGGTCTAGCCAATTACAGTCTGTCAATCTGGAGGCCTTCAAGCAGAGACTGCTTTGAGTGAGTTATGTCTAGATGGCCCCTGGGTTGACCCATTGGCTTACCATCCTGACGGGGCGCATGGACCTGAGGCGGTCACTTCGGTGGCTGCTGGACCAGGTGTCCCACCGCGGGAACTGTCCCACCTCCAGGACAAACATCTCCCCACGGAACCTGGCCTGCTCAAAGGCCACCCAGCTGAAGGAAGAGAAAAATGAAGTGGGAGAAGAAATGGGGGAGGAACACGAAGGGGAAGAGGAAAAAGAAGAAGTGGAAAAGGAAGTGGAAAGTAAGAAGAGGTAGCAGGACAAGAAATGTAAGCATAAGAGTAAGTGGAAGAGGAAATGGGGCCAGAGAGAGAGGGAGGCATCAGAGAGACTGGATGGAGAGATGGACATCTAAGTCCCACCTCGTAATTTAAGGTCATCTGGGGAGACCCTGCTCTTGCTCCCGCCGACTTCTCAAACGCGTTGGTGGGGACGAGAGAGAGGGCCTTCTCGGTGGTGGCTCCCTGTCTGTGGAACGCACTTCCAAGTGACATACGATCCACCCCATCCCTCCTGGCATTCAGGAAAAAAGTTAAATCTTGGCTATGGGACCAGGCGTTTGCACAATAGCACAATACAGCACTTTGGATTGATTGTAATGGCAAGTTGATGGATATGGCTCAATGCTCCTATTATGGACGGAACACTGTTTTTAACTTAAGTGAATGTATATGATGTATTAATGTTAATTGCATTTTAATGTATTTTAATGCTCAATGTTTTTGGTTTTATATTGTATTTATACTGTGTTTCGGCATCGAATTGTTGCCTTTTGTTAGGCCGCTCTGAGTCCCCCTTCGGGGGTTGAGAAGAGTGGGGTAGAAATGTTGGAAATAAATAAATAAATAAGAGATACCCATATTTCTTATGTCCCTCCCTCCCTAGATCCATGGATGTCCTTCTTTCCTTTCTTCCTTTTTCCATTCTTCCTTCATTCCTTTCTACCATTTCTTCTTTCCTTTTTCTCTTTACTTTCCTCCCACACTCCCCTTCACTCCAGCCATTCTTTTCGTTCCTTCAAACATTTCTGCTTTCCATTATCTTTCCATTCGTCTCTTTCCCATCATTTCTGTTCTTTCCTCCCTTTCCGTTTCCCATCTTTTCAATTCTCCCTCCCTCCTCCTTTCCCTGTTTCTCATATTTTCAATTTTTCCTCCCTCCCTCCTTTTCCACCCCTTTCCTTCATTCTTTTCTACAATTTCTTCTTTCCTCTCTCCCCATTTCCCATCCTTTCCATTTCATTCCTTCCTCCCCCCCTCTCCCTTCCTTCTCTTCAACCCATCTCCTCCATCCTTCCTCTTTCCCTCTGTCTGATTCCCATCCTCTCCTTCCTTTCTTCTCCTTTTCCTTCTTCCTTTTCATTATTTCCTTTTCATCCCTTCCGCCCTTTCTTCTTTCCCTTTCTCCCTTCTCTCCTTCTCTTTCTTCTTCACTATCTTTCCATTTACTTCCTTTCTTCTTTCCTTCCATCCTTTTCCTTATCCGTCCTCCTTTCCTGGTCCATCCTCCCTCCCCTTTCTTTTTCATTCATTTATTCTTTTCCTTCCTTTCTCTTCTTCATTCTCTTTATCTCAATCTTTTCTTCAATTCTCTCCTATCCTTCATTTCTTCCTCCTATATTTCTTTGCTTTCTATTCACTCCTTTCTTCTTCCCTCTCTTCTCCTTCCATCTCTCATTTTGGTTTTCTTTTCTTTTTCCTCATTCTTTTCCTCCATTCTTATATTTTTCACTCCTTCTTACTTCTTTCCTATCTTCTTCTCATTCCTTCCTTCTTTTTGTTTCCTTTCCATTCCTTCTTCCCGTTACTCTCCTTCCTTCCCCCTTTATTTTTCTCCTTCCTTCTTTCCCTTCTGTTCCGCCCTTTTCTTTCTCTGTCTCTGTCCACTCTCCCTTCATTTCTACACTTTCTTCTTCCTCTTCTTCTTCCCAGTTTCCTTTCCCACTAGCCTTTCTTCCTCTTATTTTCTTCTACCTTTTATTTCTTCTCTCCACCCATCCTCTATTTCTCATCCTTTTCTTCCTTTCTATTTTTTCCTTCCTTCCTCTCCTTTCTTCGCGTCCTTTTCCTTCTTCCCTCCATTTCTCATCCTTTTCTTTCTTTCTTTCTTTCTTTTATTTACTTCATTTCTACCCCGCCTTTCTCATCTGAAGGGACTCAAGGAGGTTTACAATTCCGGGAAAAATTAAATGTCGGTAAAAACCAGTCCTATCAATAAAAATTAAAGTTAAAAAATCCTTCCTTTCCCTCTTTTATCTCCTTCCTGCCATCCCATCTTTTTCCTCCCTCTCTCCATCCCTCTATTTCCTATCCTTCCTTCTTCTCCTTCCTTTTTTCCTTCTTCTCTTTCTTTCCTTTCTTTCCTTCCCTCCTTCTACTCACGGCCCAGAGGTCACAATAGCACTCTGCACACGCTCAAAGCCATGTTCCCAGAGGTCCAGGCATTCTCCATTGAATTCTTTCCTCTGCCCTTGGAAGTTCTCCTGATCAAAGACCGTAATCTGGAACACACAAAACATAGGTTCCTTATAGTTCAGACTTTAAACCGGAGTGGACGCCCCTCCCCTTGACCCTCACTTCCTGTTTACCCGAAAGTCATCCTGAGGAGTTTCCTCTTCGCCGACTCCATTGGACTCCAGTGACGAGTTTGAGGACATGGCTTTCTAAAGTTCAGCCCTAATAATCATAATTAGGAGAAATAGGGATCTAATTAAGGATAATCCAAACTATTCATGTAAGCCAATGAGCCAATGCTGTGATGCTGTGGTGAAAAAAGCCAATACAATCCTATATCATATTCATCCTCCTTCCCTTATTCCTTCCTCCTCTCTTCTTCTCCTTTCCTTCCCATCATCCTCTCCTTCCTCCTCTTTTCTCTTCCTCCATCTCATTTCCTCTTCCTTTCCTCCTCCCTTCTAACCTTCTTCTACTTTTTTCTCACTCCTTCCCTCCTTCTTACCTTCCTCTTCTTTATCTTTCTTATTCTTTCCCTCCCTTATCTATCTCTCCTTCTCCTTCCCTTCTTCAATCTTTCTCCCATTTCTTCTCCTTCTCCTGTCTCATCCATCTCCTCCTCCATCTTCTTCCCTCCATCCTCCAATACCTCTTCCTCTCTTCTTTTCCTCCATCTCCGTTTTAATTCCTTCCCTCCCTTCTCCATCTCTTCCTTCCTTCCCCCCTTTCTGTCCTTCATCTCTTCTCTTCTTCCATCCTTTCCATCCTTGTCTGTCTCTCCTTTTCCTTCCCTTCGTCCATCTCCCTTCTGCCATTTCTTTTCCTCCTCCTCTCTAATTATCCATCTCTCCTTTTTCTCCTTTTCCGTTCCTTCCCTTCTTCTTTCCATCCTCCTCCCCATCCTCCTCCATCTCCTTTATTCTTCCCTCCCTCTTCCTTCTTACCTTCCTTCTCTTCTTCTCCTTTTCTTCCTCCTCCTTCCACTCTCCTTCCTCCTTTTTATATTCAAAAACCTCACAAAAAAACCTCACAGTCATCACTCTTTTCTCAATGCCTTCAGTCAACTGAAAATAAAATAACACACACATCCATCCATTTCTGGCCAAGATGGGGCTGCTGAGCTTTGCATTTCCTATTGATCCTTCCCAAATCCCTCCCATTGTTCTCAGTGGAGCTGAATCAGGGGTCCCAGCAGTCTATAATCTGCTATAAAAGCCCATTGAGGGGAAAAGGGGAGAGGAGAGAGGAGAGGAGAAGGAAATCAGCTTTTGAGGGGTAAGTTCTGTTTAACTAAGAGTCCAATTCTACTCTATATGACCTTTTGCGTGATTTCTTTGACCCCCCCCCCCCCCAAACTAGTTAACCAAGAGTTCCAGTTAACTGAGAATCTATTTTGTATTTCATTTTTGGTTAACTAAGAGTTCTGGTTAACTGGAGACTACTATATTTAATTTCCGGTTAACTGAGAGTCCACTCTATATTACATTTTCAGTTAACAGGGAGTCCACTCTATAGTTCTGTTTAACTATGTGTTATGATTAACTGAGGGTACTATATATTACATTTCTGGTTAACCGAGAGTAGTTAACTCTATATTTCTTTTTATTTATTCATTCACTTTTTTGCACGGATATATAGCTCTGTTCCTCCCTTCGCACAACTGCGGTGCAACCATGGCCCAACACAGCGGGAAGTATGCTGGTCTCTGGAAGGTAGGCCTGAGTCCTATTCTATTCTATGGGGTCTTTTTTGGGGAGAGAAAGAAGGGTCCTGGGGGAGGGGGGCTACGAATCATATGCAAATTTATGCTAATTTCAGATGGTGGTCTGGGAGGAACCCTCCTTCGAAGGGCGGAAGCACGAGTTCACCTCTGAATGCTATGATGTTGCCGACTCTGGGTTCCTCAATGTGGGCTCAGCCCGAGTGGAGAGTGGGACGTGAGTGGAGGACTATGTATCCCATGGGGTTTGATGTTAGTTGTGAACTATGTATCCCATAGCCCCCCCCCTTCCGAGTTCTGGTTGCTCCCATCATGACCTTCCTTAGAAGGCTATGTATCCTATCAATCCCTATCCATCCATCCATCCATCCATCCATCTATCTATCTATCTATTAATCCATCCAATCTTTGTACCCATCTACTGTACAACTCTCCATCTATCTACCTATTTATCTATCTATCCATCACTCTCTATCTATTTAACCACTCATCTGCTTTATCCATCCACTATATCACTCTATTTTCTATCTATCCATCGACTCTATGCATTCTATCTATCCATATCTATCTACCTATCCATGTCTATCTGTCTGTCTGTCTGTCTGTCTATCTACTCTCTCCCTCTATTTATCCATCTATCTACCCACCCACCCATCTATCATATCTACTTACCAACCAGTCTGTCTATTTTTTATTATGACCTTTCAATGTATTGGTAGATGCAACTCGGCCTCTATGTAATCAATCTACCATAGCTTTCTTATCTCTATGTATCTCTCCATCTGTCTAGATCCAAGGTAGCTATCAACCATGCCTTTCACATATAACATATCTCATCTATCTATCTATCTATCTATCTATCCATCCATCTATCTATCTATCATCTATCATCTAATCTATCCATCTGGTGTATATCTTTGTATCTATCCATTCATCTATATCTATCAATCCATCCATCCATCTGTCTTATCTATTTTTAAGAGGTAGGAGGTAATGGATTTACATATACTGTTTGTGATTTTAACCATGTTTTAACTTTATATTGTATAGCTTTATTCTGTTGTAAGCTGCCTTGAGTCTGCTTGAGGAGAAAGGCGGGGTAAAAATATAATAAATAAATACCTAAATGTGTTTCTATCACTCTTTCGCTTTCTATCCACCCATCTACCATATCTATCTACTATATCTATCTATCAATCCATGCTTTTTCTCTCTCGATTCACTCTATATCTATCCATCCATCCATCCATCCAATGGATCTATCCATCAATTTGTTCATCTCTCCACAATATCTACCCTTCCATCCATCCATCCATAATTTCTTCCATATCCATCCATCACTCTATATTTATTTATATGTCCAACCACTCTCTATCTGCCTGTCTGCCTATCCATCCATCTATCTATATTTATCCATTGATCTATATCTATCCATCCATCTATCTACCTATCACTTTTTCTCCATCTATCCATCCAGTCCACCTGCACATCTACTTACCAGTATTTCTTTCTCTCTCCCTCTCACCTTCCTCACTTCCTTCTTCCTGTCCTGCAGGTGGGTGGGCTATGACCACGCGGGCCTGCAGGGGCAGCAGTTCGTGATGGAACCAGGGGACTACCCCTCCTGGGAGGCCTGGAGTGGGAGCCATGCCTACAGAACCCCTCGATTGGCCTCTTTCCGGCCCCTCCCCTCCGCGGTGAGTAGCCATGCCCACTAACATGCCTCCCTCTGTCCATCCATCTGTCCATCTATCTATCTACATGTATTCTGGACTTTCAGCCTATTCGTAGATGCAACTAGACCATCACAACATACATCTCTCTATTAACACCTCTTCCTCTGTCCATCCATCCATCTACTCTATATCTATTTTATCTATCTATCCACCGACCCACCATATCTATCTACCACATCTCTCTATCCACCCACCATATTGATCTATCCATCTATTCATTCATCTATCCACAAGATCTACCCATCCATCCCTCTACCCATCCATATCTACCTATCCACCCACCATTTCTACTTGACTGCCTGTCTATATATCTCTCCACCCAGCCATTCACCATATCTATATCTATCATCTATCCATCTATCTATCCATCCACTCTATATCTACCTATCTAGCCATTCTCTATCTAGTTATCTACCCACCCACCCACCATATCTATCCATCCATCCATCTATTCATCCATCCATGACTAGGCAAAGGGCCTTTTCCGTGGCGGCACCGGTACTCTGGAACTCTCTCCCAGATGATGTCCGTGCCGCCGGGAGCTCATCCCATTTCGCAGGGCCTGCAAGACCGCCCTGTTTAGACTGGCCTTCGGCTAGCTGAATTAGCCGAACGTATTCATTCTCTGACCAACACTCCGACACTGGAATGCCAGGATTTGACACAACTGTTAATCTCGGGACAATGTTGTATGTTTTATGCTTTTATTGTACGGCGACATGAATGCCTCATGTTAGCCGGGTTTTTATGCTGTGATCCGCCCCGAGCCTGCTGGAAGGAGCGGAATATAAGAAGGAATAATAAATAAATAAATAAATATTGATCTATCCATCTATTTTTCCATCTATCCACAATATCTATCCTATTTATTGATTAATCTACTTACCTACCAATGACGTATCCATATCTATTGATTGATTTACCTACCTTTTTTAACGGCATGGACCTTCGGATGGTGACCCTTGACCTTTTGACTTCTTCCTTCTTCCTCAGAATCTTCGTGAGAGCAAGGTGACTCTCTTTGAGAAGGAGAACTTCCTTGGCAGGAAAGGAGAACTGAGCCAGGACTGCCCCTCCCTGCAGGCCCTGGGGTGGAGCAGCAATGCCATTGGATCTGTAGCCGTCCAATCAGGAGCGTGAGTCATGCATAATCAAGCCCCCAGGAAAACCACAAAGACCTCCATATTTAAATAGTTATATTATATTATCATTAGTATTCTATTATATTGTGGTACTATTTGTTCTATTATATTATTATGTATATGTATTATCATTATTATACTCTCCCATATTATTATTTCTTATATTATTATATATTATTTGTATTATTATTATTATTATCTATTATATAAAGGAGGTCCCGTCGTCGAACAACTGACAGAGACAGAGAAACCTTCCAAGGCAGAGACACCAAACTTGCCAACAAAAATAGGCCTCAAACAAGGAAGGTTTTTAGCAAAGAAACTTTCCCCCCCAAAACCTAGAAGGCCCCCAAAACAACGATACAAAAAACTACATTTCCCAGCATCCTCTGCGGCAGCCAGCTAAACCCATTGGCCAACATCGGCCCACACAGAATGCAGGGAGGCTGAGTAACCATAGTAACGCTGGGCACAGCCAGCCAAGGCTAGGATGGAATGCTGAGTGATTAAACTGTCAAAACCAAACTCTATGAGGGAGCAATTCTCCAGCAATTCCTACCCACACAACACAACACAACTACCTATCACAACCCATCCCCCAAACTTACGGGACCCAACACCTACCACCACCTCAAACAAAAACTAACTCCACCTATACTCCAAATACAACACAACACTCTACAAACACACACAAACACCCAAAACACCCCACCCACACAAGCACCCACACATACTACCACCCACAATTCCACCACACACCCACTACCTCACCAAAAAAGTAATACCTACACACAACACAATACGCACATAACACAACCTTGTGTCTACTGCTCAACCCATTTGTATGCCATTCCTTCCTTCCACACAGACAGAAACTGACCCAAAAGACAAGCCATGCCTTCTAAAAAGAACAGCATCGGACGACACACTCGCAACGCTACATACATCAAAGAAAAAAGGGCAGAACAAATGCCAGAACAGAAACACAGTTTCTTTTTTCAAATCCAGAGTTGGGGAACCACAGAACCTTTCCATCAACACAGCAGACGGAAAGACAAAAAACATTGTATATCCACAAGCTCTGCAGAACACCAGCAACACCACACACCGACAACTCCCCAGGACTTCAACATCCCACCCACCAGAACAACCCACAACAACACAGCCATGACCCCACCAAGACCATAAGTAACATCAATTCCAACCCTTACATACTCAGACTTTCTCGCATCTCCTAAATAGGGCACAGCAACGCGTGCCGGGTACAGCTAGTTATTACTATTATGATTAGCCATTGTGCTGGATGACCAAGATATGTGTTTGGATAATAATATAAAAATATTATAGTTTAGTATTTCATATATTTAATATTTATATTATATATTACATTATATGGGAGTATGATAATTATATTATACTATATTATTGAGTCCAATTCGCTCCTTGATTATTATCCACCATATTAACTCTATTATTATTATTATATGCTCCCATATTATATTGTCACTAATATTTGTTATTTGTATTATTATATCATATACTAAAAAACCATTGGACCAATTGACACCAAATTTGGACACACGTTGCTATGGCCCAGTCTGTGTATATGTGCTTTGTATGTGTATATGTGTGTGTGTATATATATATTTGTGTATATATGTAAATATGTGTGGTTTTGAGCATGCGTTGTAATGCATTTTTTGTTTTTTGGCTTTTAAAGTCTATTCTGCTGTGTTTTTCAGTGTTTTTATGAGTGATTGTCACTTGTTGGCCTAATACATGTATTGTGTCCAAATTTGGTGTCAATTCATCCAGTGGTTTTAGAGTGATGTTAATCCCACAAACGAACATTACATTTTTCTTTATATAGATTACATATTATCATTATTATTATTGAATCTTATTCAATCCCTGGTTATTATCCACCATATTATTATTATTTCTATCTTCCATATAATATATAAGAGATATATAATAATAAAGCATTGATAATGAAATATATTGCACTCTCCCAAATTATTATTTATATCATACTATGTGTTAACATAATAATATAATATATAGTACATGAAATAGTAGAATAATAATAGGAATTGAACAGAATAATGCAATCGTAATATAATAGTGATGTAATATATTTAAATTATTAAATAATAATAATATAGGGATATAAAATAGATAATACAATATAATAATATAATATAAAATAACAATAAATATATAACAATAATAGTAATAGAGTTGGCCATAGGCTTGAAGGACCTGAACATTCATTGCTTTGTGTGTCTGTGTATCTATATCTATGTAACATACTATAATAAAAGATATAGTTATACAGGTCCTTCTCAAAAAAATAGCATATAGTGCTAAAGTTCATTGTTTTCCATAATGTAATGATAACAATTAAACTTTCATATATTGCACACCAACTGAAATATTTCAGGTCTTTTTTTGTTTTATACTGATGATTTTGGCATACAGCTCCTGAAAACCCAAAAATACTGTCTCAAAAATTAGCATATTTGGTCGGATGGAATATGCTAATTTTTTGAGATATGTATGCCAAAATCATCAGTATTAAAACAAAAAAAGACCTGAAATATATCAGTTGGTGTGCAATGAATTGAAAATATATGAAAGTTTAATTTTTATCATTACATTATGGAAAATAATGTACTTTAGCACTATATGCTAATTTTTTGAGAAGGACCTGTATATGCGTGTATATATATGCGTGTGTGTAATGTTTTAAATTATTTTCCTCTCTCTTTCCCAGGTGGGTTTGCTCCCAGTTCCCTGGATACAAGGGGTCCCAGTTTGTGCTGGAGAGCGACTGCCACAGAGGGGAATACAAGCACTTCAAGGAACTGGGTGCGCATGCGCAAAGCTTCCAGGTTCAGTCTATCCGGAGGATACAGCACTGATGGCCGCGCCCAGAAATATGCAAATGAGGGGGCGGTCCTCTGCAATAATTCTCGCCATAATTTAGCAAATCTTTGCCAATACATAAAATAAAGCCGTAAGGAGGCGCCCGAAACCAACATTCTAACCACGCCTCCAAATATGCAAATTAAATATATGGAAATTAGGGAGTCGTCCCGGACGTTCTACAATCATGCTCACAGTAATATTTATGATGGTGATGATCCGTTACTTATGAAGGATGGGCCTTGGGGACACTATAGATCCTGGAATTCCATAGCATTGCCTTAATAAACATGACTCCATTATTATATTTATATTTATATATATATATGACTCTATTATTATTTATATTATTTCTGTTATTTCAATGGTAGGAAAAGGCTAAATACTTCAGGAAAGTACCACTCTCAGGGCTCCATAGCATTGATCTAAAGGCCAAGTTCTTTCAAAACTACAACTCCCAGCATCTATGGCACTGAGGCCCTCTGGTGGAACAGTGGATTAAACTGCTGAGCTGCTGAACATGCTGACCGAAAGGTTGGTGGTTTGAATCTGGGGAGCGGGGTGAGCTCCCCAGATTCAAACTGTTAGCCCTAGCTTCTGCCAACCTAGCAGTTGGAAAACATGCAAATGTGAGAAGATCAATAGGTACCGGTTCTGTGGGAAGGTAACACACTTCATGCAGGCCACATGACCTTGGAGGTGTCTATGGGCAACCCGGCTCTTCAACTTAGAAATGGAGATAAGCACCACCACTCAGAGTCAGACTCAACTAGACTGGCTACATGACCTTGGAGGCGTCTACAGACAACGTAGAAATTGAGAGGCGTACCACCTCCACAGTCGGACATGACTAGACTTAATGTCAGGGGTAAACTGTACCATTAACTTATGGCAGTGTTTCCCAACCAATGTGCCGTGGCACACTAGTGTGCCATGAGTGATCATCAGGTGTGCCGTGGGAAATTGGAACCTTCAATACCCCTTCTTCCCCCTCCTGCTGAACACTTTTTCTTCTCCACTCGGGCTCTCTTCTTCCCAGTCTCACTCTGCTTGCTTTGCCTCACTTTGCTCACGCTGCCGCTTCTGCGGGAGGGGGGAGGGAGGAAGATGTGACCCGTGCAGGCGCTATTGCGCAGACTCGCCCCACGTCTTCCTCCCTCCCCTCCACAGTGCTCTCTGGATACAGGTGAACTACAACTCCAAAACTCAAGGTCAATGCCCACCAAACTCTTATAGTATTTTCTCTTGGCTATGGTAGTTCTGTGTGGGAAGTTTGATTCCATTCCATCATTGGTGGAGTTCAGAATGCTCTTTGATTGCGGGTGAACTATAACTCCCAGCTGTTGAGCAAGACCTTCGTGTGTGTCTTTCTGCCATTCCTCGAAACAGGCCCAGGCCAGGATATTAACAGGTGTCATTTTGTGTCATTTTGATTGGTGGTGTGCCCCAGGATTTGGTAAATGTAAAAAATGTGCCGCGGCTCAAAAAAGGTTGAAAAACACTGCCTTATGGCACTAAGAGGCGAAGGACCTTGGGAAACTACAATTCCCATGACTCCATAACAGCATTCAGCTATAATACAACTCCCAGGGCTCTACAGCGAGTTTCAATAGGCCTTGAAAAACTACAACTCCCAGAACATTATAGCATCAATGTCTGGTGTTAAAAGTTTCATAGCATTGGCCTAAAGGGTAAGACCTTTCAAAACTACAACTTCCAGGACATTATATGGCAGTGAAAGGCTAAGGGGCTTGGGAAACTAAAATTCCCAGGATAATAATTTTTTTTAAAAAAAACTTTTTTTATACCCCACCCCATCTCCCAAAAAAGGACTTGGAGTGGTTTACAACCATGAAATAAAACAGATAAAATAAAGAAAATATATAACATTAAGATTATGGCATAAATGTATGTCATTAAAGGCTATAGAGCTTGAGAAACTGCAACTTCCAGGGTTCCCTAGCATCGATTTATGGCATTCAAAGACATCATCCCTTGGAAAACTACAACTCCCAGAACTCTAGAGTAATAATACATGGAACTCAATGGCAACTCTTAAAATATAGCACCAATGCATAGCATTAAGCCTCAATAGGCCTTGGGGAACTATAATTCCCAGGACATTATAGCATCAATTTAAGGCATTAAAAGACCTTGCAAAACTACAACACCCAGGACTCCATAGCATCAATGTATGGCATTAAAGGCTATAGACCTTGCAAAGTACAACACCCAGGACTCCATAGCATTGATCCAAAGGATAAGGGATTTCAAAACTACAGCTCCCAGGACTTTATAGCTTTGATCTATGGCAGTTCTTGGAAAACTTTGGCAGACTTTGGCAGACCTTGGTGAACCATGAGTCACAGGGTTCCAAGGTCTATGGCCTTCACACCCCAAAGACCTTAGAAATCACAACTTTAGAATTCCATAGCATTGATCCAAAGGCTAAAGACCCCCAGAAACTGCAACTCCCAGGGCTCCACAGCAGGATCTATGGCACTAAAAGACTATCAGCTTTGGAAGACTACAACTCCCAAGGCTGCAAAGATGATCTAAGCAGATAATCCACAATATTTGCTTTGAACTGGATTACATAAGGCCCCTTCCACACAGCTGTATAAAATCTACATTGAACTGGATTATACTGCAGTGTGGACACAGATAATCCAGTTCAAAGCAGATATTGTGGATTGATATTCTGAGTTATATGGCTGTGTGGAAGGGCCCTGAGTCCACACTGCCATATAATCAAGCCAAAGCAGATAATTTGGATTTTATATGGCAGAGCAGAAGGGTCCCTCACTTGCAATGAGGGAAGGAGGAGTCTTGCTCTCTATCCTTCCTAGCTCTAGATTCCTTCCCCGAGGGAGTGTGCAGAGCGGGGCCACGCCCCGCGGTGCATGCTGGGAGGAAGAAGCTGCTTTCCGCCTGGCGTAGAGCCTTCCTGCATTCACATTTCGATTGGCTAAGGCGCCCCGCGCTTGATTGTGACGCAATACTTCCCTCCTCTATTTAAGTTTTGGGCGGTTTGTTGGAGGCGCCTCAGAACAGACTTGGGAGAGGAAGGGGTTCGTGGAGGCCAAGATGTCCGCGAAGGCCCCGCGCCCCGACTGGGAGAAAGAGTACCTGTGGCACAACCTCCTAGCGCTGGGCTTCGACCCCGAAGGCGCCGCCACTGCCGCCGGGAAGATATCCACGCACCTCCGCCTGGGAGAGTGAGTCCAGCGAGGAGGAAAAGGAGGAGGCCTAGAGGAGGAGGAGGAGGAGGAGGAGGCCCAGGGGTTGTGGTTGCCCCCTTCCCTCAGAGCCCTGTCCCTCAGGGCGGGGCTGGCTTTGGGTCAGAGGTGGGCCTGTGCTGGGGAGGGGCTTGGGGCAAACAGGGCCCTTCCACACAACCCTATATCCCAGGATATCAAGGCAGAAAATCTCATAATATCTGCTTTGGACTTGGATAATGTGGGATTTTCTGCCTTGATATTCTGGGATATAGGACTGGATAATACTGTAGCAGCAAATCCGGAGTCCCAAAACTCCCGGGTGTTAACTTTTGACTTACAGGTTGCGCAGCCGTGCAAGCACAGGAACGAGAGAAAACGCAACAACCGTACTGCAGGTGCAATGAAGCCAAAGTTTATTTGCACAACGTCAGCTGACGGGACCTGCCCACAGAACTTGCTGTCTCAGGGCAAGAACCCCGATCAATCTCTAACTTTCCATTTTATACACGCTATGGCGGCAGGCCCCGTCTCCTCCTTTCTTCATCATTTTCATTGGTTCACATCATTGACACATTTCTATTATCCAATTATACATCACTTTATTTGGCATCATACTCTATTAGCATTCTCATTTGCTAAACAGCACTACGCAGTATTAATTCTTCATTCCCACAGTATGTTATCTGCCAGATGGGCACCATGTACTGGATTCGCAACATTTCTAAGCCGTCCCTCTATGCCAGCAAGGAGGAACGGTTTCATTTGCCCATGCGCGATTTCTACCAATCAGCAACAATGTAAACAAATACACGCTGGGTACTAGCTAGGCCAATCACGGCCAGTGTTATCAAGGAAAGGCACATGATGTACTCTAACAAATCACAGCTTGTGCCTGACCTACCAATCAAAGTGCATTATTCTCGTAATGGCATTTAGCATGATTTTTGGCAAGCTACCTCGCTATACTAAGTTCTGTGCTTGTGCATCACTCTCTCCTGACTGTACTTCTGCTAAAAGCACCAATTCTGCTTTAATACTATGAAAGCTGGGTCTGGAAGTGCTGTTTGCGCAAGAGAGACTTGGGTAATGTAAGCCAGGCCGGAGACAGATAATATACGAGGGTGGGTCAATAAGTCAGTGACTTTTTGAATAAAACACAGGTTTTTGGATTAAAAATCATTTTATTTTTCAACGTAGTCTCCTTTGAGCTCTATACACTTTTTTATCCCTTCCAAAAAAATAAGATTTGTCGAGGTCATCAAAATAGGTATTTGTTTGTGATAGTCCCTCGGGGCTAAACCCGGAGAATAGGGCGGACGAGGGAGCAGTTTGTATCTCAATTCATGGATTGTTGCCATGGCAACTGCACATGTGTGCACCCTTGCATTGTCCAGATGCAAAATAACTTTTCTTGGCGAAATGCAGTCCTCCCACCCCCCCAATCCTCATTAAATCGACCCAATATGTTGGCATAATATTCGTCATTGATTGTTTTACCCTTTTGAAGGTAGTCAATGTGGATTATACCGCGTGCATCCCAAAAAATGGTCGCCATGACTTTATTGGCTGAGAAACCCACTTTGGCCTTTTTTGGTGCTGATTCACCCCGAGAAACCCACTGTTTTGACCGCTGTTTGGTCTCTGGTGTGTTGTGATGGATCCACATTTTGTCCACGGTTACGAAACAGCACAAAAACAACCATATTGTGGTTGAACAACGCCAAACACTCCTGTGAAGTTGTCACGCGATTGCGTTTGTGGTCGATTGTGAGCAAACGCAGCACCCATCTTACGGAAAGCTTTCTCATACCCAAGTGATCATTTAAAATTGAAACCACTGAGCCATATGAGATGCCTATGGCTTCCACAATCTCTCGCACTTTCAATCTCCGATCAGCCAACATCATATTTGCATTTTTTTTATTGTTTTGGGTGTAGAGACCTCAACTGGGCATCCAGAATGTTCGGCATCTTCCATGCTTGTACGGCCACAACGAAATTCAGTAAATCACTGTTTTACCATTGAAATTGATGGTGCAGTGTCCTCATAGTATTTATCAAGCTTAGCCTTGGTTTGAGTGATGGTTTTTTTCCCCGCCAAAAATAATGCTTAATAAGCACACGAAATTCAATTTTTTCCATTTTCTCCTCAAATTACGAGGTAGTCTGCCATCAGTGGCTGTCAAACACAAACTAAATGACGTAACTTGTTCAAATTTTGACAGGAGTCAACTGACAGGTGCCTATTGACAGGAGCAGTGTTGCCCTTTCAGTTAAGAGGTGGGAAATTAAAGTCACAGACTTATTGACCCGCCCTCGTAGAAGGAATGTAAGAGTTATTTAATGGTGAAACCATAACACTTACCCTATGGAACACCTTACCATCAGAGGTCCGGGCCTTGCGGGACTTAGTAACTTTCCGCAGGGCATGTAAAACCCATCTGTTCCAGCAAGCATTTGAGCTGTGAGATTTTTTATCTAACATGGTTTTAAGGTATTATTGTACTGCTGTTTTTTGTAAACTGCCCCGAGCTTCCAGGGGAGTGGTGGTATATAAGTTGGAATAATAAATAAATAAATAAACCCTGAACTGTACCTTAGGCCTAAGCCCAAACCCTAAACCTTGCCTTAACCCTTACCCTAAGCGTCCCCTCCTTTCTATCCTTCCTTCGCTCTCCCCTCTCTCACTCCGCCCCCTTTCCCCCTTATTCACAGCCGCCTTTGCGTCATCTCCGTAACGCTCTGAGCTTCTGGACCCAGCTATCATACTATCACTGCAGAACTGGACACAGATATTATAAAAGAGATATAAGAATTCTTTAATGGTAAAACCCTTATCCGAAACCTTACCCTAAGCCTAACCCTTAACCATAATCCTAAACCCAACCCGAAACCTTACCCTAACTCTTATTCTAACCTTCCACTCCTTTCTATGCTTCAACCAAATGCAAATACGAAGTATATTCCCGCCCTCAGTGTGCTGCTCTCTACTTCCCTTATTCACAACCGCAGTCAAGGAATGTGTGTTACGCTCGGAGCTTCCGGATCCAGCTAGATCCGGATCACCTAGACTGTGCAGAAGGGCCCCCAGACTCAAGGAGCCTTAAAACATTAGCTAAATTTCATTTGTACAGAAGCTGACCACTCGGAGTGCCTCTGATCTCGCTGTAAGAAGGTCCTCCATTGTGCATGTGGCAGGGCTCAGACTACATTGTAATGGATGGTCTGGTTTGGTCTTCTCTGCATGCGCATGTCGCGGACTCCACTTTTTAGCCCTATTTCTTAATATTGGCTCTGCATCTTGTGCCAGAGCAGAGTCTATTCAGTGCCTTCTAAGTCGCCCCGTCTTTTGTGTGCCCAGGAGGGAGCTTCTCATCTGGTCTCAGCCATGCGTTGATGTTCTGGGTTTTAGCCTGCCACTTTTGGACTCTCGTTTGGTGAGGTGTTCCTGCAAGTATCTTTGCACATTTTAGAAAGCTATTTCTTGATTTAAGGCATTGGCGTGCTGGCTGATATCCGAACAGAGGATGGGCCGTAGATGTCAATGCCTCGATCCTTTCATTGCTGGCTGCTACTTCACTGCAGATATCAGGTAGTGTGATACCGGCTAAGCAGTATATTTTTTTCCAGCAGTGTTGGGTGTAGACATCCTGTGATAATGCGCATGTCTCATTAAGAGCCACATCCACTATTTTCATGTAGTGGGATGTATTCCACACTGAGCATGTGTACTCAGCAGCAGAGTAGCAAAGCTGTATCTGGTTGTGATGCCCAGGTTGTACCAGTCAGCTTTCATATTTCATTTTAGGAGTTAGCCTAGTTTCTGTTTTAGGTCTTTGTTAGCAGCCCGCGCGCCTATCGGCGCGCGATAGAGCATAAACTTGTAACAAGTCGGAAAAGAAATATCCAAAGACTTGTAAAAAAAAATTAAATTAAGTAAATTAAGACCACAACAAACAGATAATCTACAAAAAACCATATTAATAAGAAATGGAGGTAGTCAGCCAGCAGCGGGAGGCGGGTATCCCAGTGTTTTGCATCGAGAGTCACATGTATGACTCTCTGCCTGCCGGGCAGAAGACTTTGGTGTGCGTTCGCTGCAGCGAGCTCCTGGCTCTCAGGGAACGTGTTTCTTCCCTTGAAGCCAAGGTAGCAGACCTGGAGAAGCACAGAGAGGAAGTGAGGCTGGAGGATAAGATCTCCAGAGATGCAATAGGAGCATCCCACTCCGTGCCGAGCAGCCCTCCAGCTGCCTTGGAAAATGGGGGTCTTGGGCAGGGAGAACATCAGTCTGAGGAAGAGGGATCGGCTCCCTAGTTGGGACCCCTTCCTCAGAGGCTGTGCCCATATCTTCGTGCACCGAAGATACTTCTCGACGGGTGGTAGGAGGGGGCTTCTTGTAGTGGGTGATTCGATTGTCCGAACATAGAAAGCTGGGTTTGTGATGGACGTGATGACCGCATGGTAAAACTTGCCTGCCGGGTGCAAAGGTCGCGGACATCACGAGGCATCTAGATAGGCTGGTGGATAGTGCTGGGGTGGAGCCAGTGGTCGTGGTACACGTTGGTACCAATGACATTGGGAAGGCTAAGCGGATGGTCCTGGAAGCCAAATTCAGGTTGCTAGGTAGAAGATTAAGGTCCAGGACCTCAAAGGTAGCATTCTCGGAAATGCTACCTGTTCCACGCGCAGGGACAGCCAGACAGGCAGAGCTCAGGAGCTTCAATGCGTGGATGAGGCAGTGGTGTCGAGAGGAAGGATTTAGATTTGTTAGGAACTGGGAACATTTTCAGGAAAGCCAGACCTGTACAAAAGGGACGGGTTACACTTGAACGAAAATGGAACCAGACTGCTGGCAAATAATATTAAAAAGGCTTCAGAGCAGCTTTTAAACTGATTCCTAGGGGAAAGTCGACAGGAGCTGGCCAGCTTCCGGTTCGAGAGGGTGAAACGCCAAGTATGGAGGATGAAATTTACGCACAAATGGCTGAGTCAACAGAAAAGATAGAAAGTAGTCAAGAGGTAGGACATGGTAGGCCTTCTACAAATTCTCATAAACAGCCAAAGTTGAAAGGGCACCAGAGCAATAAATATAAATGTCTGTACAAACGCTAGAAGCCTTGAACAAAAATAGGGAGTTGGAATGTTTGGCAAAAGAAAAAAAAATATTGATATTATTGGCATAACAGAAACCTGGTGGACAGAGGAAAACAATTGGGACACAAAAATTCCAGGTTATAAACTGTACAGGAAAGACAGGAGAGGGAAAACGGTGGCGGTGTGGCCTTGTACATAAATGAAGAGCTAGAATCTCATGAATTAGAATTTCAAGAAAATTCAAAACCCACTTACAGAAACATTGTGGATAAAAGTCCCAGGACAAAAAACTAATCTAGCATTAGGGATCTGCTATCGCCCTCCCAACCAAACTCCAGAGGCAGACTATCTGGAAAATGAAATTAAACAGGCCTCAAAAAGCAATAAATTAGTCATAATGGGGGACTTCAACTATCCCCGAATAGATTGGCTAAATTCTTGTTCTACGCATGAAAGAGAGACAAGGTTCCTCGACATGCTAGCTGATTATTCCCCTTGAGCAGATGGTCATGGAACCAACCAGGGAAAGGGATCCTGGACTTGGTGCTAACAAATGAACAAGATCTCGTTCAAGATGTCCTTGTAACTGAGCCCATAGGTACCAGTGACCACAACACAATAACCTTCAACTTAAGTTTGGATAGCAAACTGTCAGTGAAAAACTAACACAGAGACCTTAAATTTTCACAAAGGAATTTCACCAAAATGAGAAAAATAGTAAAGAACAAACTAAAAGGAACAGTAAAAAAATCAAATCCCTCCAAAATGCTTGGAAACTGTTTAAAAATACTATAAAACAAGCCGAACTAAAATGCATTCCTAAAATAAGAAAGAGGCCGGGGAAAGTCCAAGAGGACATCGGTATGGCTTACAAATGAAGTAAAAGATGTGATTGGAAAGAAGAAAAACTCATTTAAGAAATGGAAGGCTCTTCCTACTGAGGAGAACAGAAAGGAACACAAGCTCTGGCAAACTAAATGCAAAGCAACCGTCAGGAAAGCCAAGAGAGATTTTGAGGCACATATAGCTAAGAACATTAAAAAAAAATAGCAAAAACTTCTTTAAGTACATCAGAAGCAGGAACCCAACTAGAAAAGCAGTTGGGCCACTTGACGAAAATGGTAAGAAAGGGACGATAAGTGAAGACAAGGAGATTGCTGAGCGGCTAAACGACTTCTTTGCCTCCGTTTTCACACAGGAGGACAGACAACATATGCCTGCAGCTGAGTCAGTTTTTTCAGGGAGGGAATTAAATGAATTAAACCAGATAGAGATAAACAAGGAAGATGTTCTCACATGCCTTACTAAACTAAATGTCAACAAATCACCAGGGCCAGATGGCATCCACCCCAGAGTTCTTAAGGAACTCAAGTGTGAAATTGCTGAAATTCTAGCCAAATATATAACCTTTCTCTAAGATCAGGCACTGTACCCGAGGACTGGAAGGAGGCAAATGTAACTCCGATCTTCAAGAAAGGATCCAGGGTGATCCAGGAAATTATAGGCCAGTTAGTCTAACCTCAGTTCCAGGCAAAGTGATGGAAACCATTATTAAAGAAAAATTACTAAGCACATAGAAGAACAGGCATTGCTGAAGGAAAATCAACATGGTTTCTGCAAAGGCAAATCATGTCTTACTAACTTGATAGAATTCTTTGAGGGTGTAAATAAACACATAGATAAAGGGGACCCAGTCGATATTGTTTACCTTGACTTTCAAAAGGCTTTTGACAAAGTCCCTCACCAAAGGCTCCTAAATAAGCTCTTCAGCCATGGAATCAGGGGACAGGTCTTGTCCTGGATTGGAACCTGGCTAAACTGTAGGAAACAAGGGTGGTAATAAATGGACACTTCTCTGGGTGGAAAGAGGTGAGAAGTGGCGTACCCCAAGGTTCAGTTTTAGGACCGTTACTTTTTAATTTATTCATAAACGATCTGGATGTAGATGTAAATAGTGAGGTAGCAAAGTTTGCAGATGACACTAAACTGTTCAGGGTAGTTAAAAATGAAACTGACTGTAAAGAGCTCCAGAAAGATCTCTCGAAATTGAGTGAATGGGCAACAAAGTGGCAAATGCATTTTAACCTAAACAAGTGTAAAGTCATGCACATCGGGAAAAGAACCCCAAATACACTTATCAACTGATGGGATCAAAGCTTTCTGAGACAAACCAGGAAAGGGATCTTGGGGTTTTGGTGGACAGCTCAATGAAGGTGTCAACCCAGTGCGCTGCAGCAGTGAAAAAGCAAATTCTATGCTTGGCATGATCAGGAAGGGAATCGAAAATAGGTCGTCAAATGTTGTATTGCCTCTCTACAAATCTATGGTGAGGCCACATCTGGAGTACTGTGTACAATTCTGGTCACCGCACCTCAAGAAGGATATAACGGAACTGGAAAAGGTACAAGAAGGGCAACAAATATGATCCAAGGGATGGAGCAGCTCCCTTATGAAACCAGGTTGCAACGCCTTGGTCTTTTCAGCCTTGAAAGACGGCGTTTAAGAGGTGACTTGATCGAAGTGTATAAAATCATGCATGGGATAGAAAAGGTGAATAAAGAAAAATTATTTTCTCTGTCACACAATACTAGGACTAGGGGGCACTCCCTAAAGCTCCAAGGTAGGAAAGTTAGGACTAATAAAGGGAAATATTTCTTCACCCAGAGGGTCATTGGGTTATGGAACTCACTTCCAGAGGAGGTTGTGACAGCTGTCAGCCTGGACAGCTTCAAGGCAGGATTAGACAGATTCATGGATACCAAGGGAATCAGTAGCTACTGAAATGGACATCCAAGTGCCACCTCTGTGTTGATGGAGGCAGGCAGGATTTTCCCCGGGTACTGGTTGTGGGGGTCGGGAGCAGGTGAGGTTTTGCCCTCCTTTCTGCTAGAGATCCCTGTGTACAACTAGTGGGCCACTGTGTGACACAGAATGCTGGACTAGATGGGCTGAGGCCCGATTCAGCATGGCTCTTCTTATGTTCTTATGTTCTTATGTTCTTATTTTATTTCTAGCACCCACTTTTTGCTTGATAATCATACAGTGCTTCTTGTAAGTCAGAACATGGTCCAGAGTGTCTCCCAGGTATTTTGGTGTCCTTCGATGCTCCAGTGAGATACCTTCCCAAGCAATCCTCAGAGCTCAAGATGCTTGTCTGTTCTTAAGATTAAAAGTACACGTCTGCATTTTACATGGATTAAGAATCAGCTGGTTTTCCCTGCAATAGGCAGTAAAACCACCTTTGGAGAGCTTCTGCTCAACCAATTCAAAGTTCCCTTCTTCAGCGGTGATAACACAATTGTCAGCATAGATTAAACTCTCTGTCCCTTCTGCCGGTGGCTGATCATTGTGTAAATGTTAAACATTGATGGAACAAGCACACTTCCCTGAGGCAGGCTGTTCTTCTGTTTTTGCCATCTGCTTCTCTGGCCCTGGAACTCAAAAAAAAAGATCTTTCTTCAGTTTGTTGTGCTACTTTTCTTTTCATTAGAAGTGTTTTACAGTTTTAATTCTATATATTGATATTGTTTAAGGCACTGATTCTCAATCTTTGGTCCTCTAGGTTATTTTATTTATGTAGAGCATTTGTATCCCATCCTTCTCAACCCCCGAAGGGGGACTCAGAACGGCTTACAATTGGCAGCCATTAGATTCCGACAAAAACAGTTAGAGCACAACAATTAACATAAACAGGTCAACAACAATAAAATACATTAAAATATTGGCCCTTAAAATATTAACACAACCAAGTCCGCAAATCCAAATTATAGTCCAGAGTTCCAGTCCAATGTCTCTTCATTGACAATTCTCACGAGTCATTATAGTTGTTGCTCCGCGAGCTGCCTGAACGCTTGGTCCCAAAGCCAAGACTTGAGTTTCTTCCTGAAGGAGAGGAGAGAAGGAGTTGCCCTGATTTCGCTGGGGAGTGCATTCCACAGATGGGGGGTGATCACCGAGAAGGCCCTATCTCTCGTCCCTACCAATCATGCTTGTGAGGGCAGCAGGATTGAGAGCAGGGCTTCCCCCGACAATCGTAAACTTCGAGAAATCTTGGACTTCAACTCCCAGAAATCTCTGCCTGTTTACCGGCTGTTAGCACCTAGAGGACCACAGATTGAGAATCAGTTGTTTAAACAATATCAAACTATGGATGTTCTTTCAATGAAATATGATGAAGTAGTAAAATGGTATCCGCTATATAAAATAGAAAAATTAAGCTTTGCTTTTTGGGTTTTTGTCTTGCTTTTTTTTTTTGAATGATTGATTGCTGCAGAGTCTGCAAATATAAAAGGCTGACTGCAAAATTGAGGCCAATTTTCAATGTTTTTAATTCGAAATTTTCATTCCTAACCACCAAAAGTTTCAAAACATTTGTTCTTTTCTTTTTGAACTTGCACATCCATAAAAATGATAAAAATCTATTCACACGTATATGTACATGAGTCAATGCAATATTTATATAGTAATTGTCCTTGAATACCCAGTATTTGATAAAGGATTTTTTCTTCATCCCTAACAAATTATCAATTTCTGCTATTCTAAAACTTTTAAAATTCAGTCTTCTGTTGTCTGAAACTCTGACATCTTCCTGTGTTGCGCATATAACATCCATGTTGCAAATAAAGAGTATGTATGTACTTTTGCTTTTTGATGCAATATATACGCATACAATCCAAAATGTAGATCATGCATGGCCTTCTGATTTTAACAATCTTTCATTTTCTTTCTTTTAAAGGAATATGTTTGATCAGCCAAACAAAGATGCATTTCATGTTGTAGCCTGGTTTTTGTTTTCAAAGCTGGACCAGACACGTTGCAACGAGATCTTCAGGTGAGAATAACATTTGTATGGCATCATGAAAGAATATTTTATTACTCAAAATCTAGTTATTGGTGTCCACAATATCTGTCAGTCTTGCTAAACCAGTGTTTTTCAACCTTTTTTGAGCCACGGCACATTTTTTACATTTACAAAATCCTGGGGCACACCACCAACCAAAATGACACTCTAACACAGCAATACATATAGTTAATATGTTTTTAAATGTATTTATACACTCAGTGTGAAACCTGGACCTGTTTCGATAAACACAACATAGATATCCTGGCAGGAATGGCAGAAAGACTCAAACTTCCCACACAGAACTCACATAACCAAGAGAAAATACTAAAAGAGTTTGGTGGGCATTGACCTTGGGTTTTGGAGTTGTAGTTCACCTATATCCAGAGAGCACTGTGGACTGAAACAATGTTGGATCAGGACCAAACTTGGCATGAATACTCAATATGCCCAAATGTGAACACAGATGGAGTTTCGGGAAAATAGACCTTGACATTTGGGAGTTACAGTTTCTGGAATTTATAGTTAACACACAATCAAAGAGCATCCTGAACTCTTGCAACAATGGAATTGAACCAAACTTGGCATATTGAACTCTCACTACCAACAGAAAGTACTGAAAGGGTTTGCTTGGGAATTGACCTTGAGTTTGAAAGTTGTAGTTCACCTACACCCAGAGAGCACTGTGGACTCAAACAATGTTATGTTGTTGTTTGTTTTCTATCCAGAATCACAATGTTGGAAAGAGGCTCGCCACTTTAAGGTCCCTAAAACAGGCATGGGAAAACTTCGGCCCTCTGGGTGCTTTGGACTTCAACTCCCACCATTCCTAACAGCCTGAGGCCCTTTCCTGCTTAAGTGGCTGAGGGGAAAAAAGAAAAAGGGCCTGAGGCTGCTAGGAATGGTGGGAGTTGGAGTCCAAAACACCGGGAAGGTCCAAGTTTGTCCATGCCAGCTTCGACAGAGACCTCTCTCTCCCCTTTCCCCTTCGTGCCCATTCTTCCCCCTCCTGCCGAACACTTACTTTTTCTTCTACACTGCCGCTTCTGCCGCCATTTTGATCCGAGGGGGCAGCGTGAGCGTGTTCAGGAGGGGAGGGGGGAGGGAGGAAGGCGTGACCCATGCGGGCGCTACTGTGCAAACTCGCCCCAGAGCAAAGCAAGGCAAAGCGAGCAGAGTGAGGCTGGGAAGAAGGGAGCCCGAGTGGAGAAGAAAAGGTGTTCAGCAGGAGGAGGAAGGAAGGGTATTGGAGGTTTCAATTTCCCACGGCACACCTGATGATTGCTCACGGCACATTAGTGTGCCATGGCACACTGGTTGGGAAACACTGAGCTAAACCATACACCAGCTCTAGACTCTGTATTAGCTTTGTATTTTGTCTAGGTGAAAGATGATGGTAAGCTTGATGAGCCCGCCGGGAGTGGCGGCATAGAAGCTGAATGAAATAAATAAAATAAATAAATAAAGGTATCATTTAACATCTTTTTCCTGCCTGATATCTTCATTTGGCAACTTCTCAACTTGCTTATTTAACCTAAGTGATGGGTTTCACAGTAGTATAGTTTATGGAGTGTAAGATGAATGACATAAGAACTTACGCATGTGATTAGGTTGGTGACAATGTTTGTATGTATTGGTCAGGAAACCAAAGCATTTGAATATTGTCTGGAGTAAATGCCAGATGCTCTGGATTGTAAACAGAGATAAGAGACTTCTCCAGTATTATAGGTACAAGAGGAAGGCAGTCTCTATCCTGACCTGGGAATGAATCAACTCACAGTGGTCCTGATCAAAACAAGTAGGACAGTTATAACTTCTGCTGAACCTCAGGTGGAGTTGGAGATAAGAGATGTGGGGGACAGGTAGTGAACTCCTTGTGTGTGGCTGATTTTCGTCGGCCACCTGACAAGCTGAGTGGGTGCAATGAAAGAATAAAAAGACTTCAACAATTCTTACCAGGTTGCTTTCACAGTGCACCCAATGCAGTAGATGCTGCTGCCCTGACATGTTGCCCAAAATGCTGATTTATGCTGGTAAGGGTATAGATATACTTAAATTGCAAAAGTATGAAGTGAGGTGTAGCAGAAAAAAATTTGGAAATCCACTATTGCCATTCAGCCTCTACAGTAAGCAAAATAACTTGCTAGTGTCCGTATGTAACATCAGAAAGAAGCCTTCTGCATGGTTGGGCTATGGCAAGGGAGGTATTTGGTGTCTTGAGCACATTTTGAACTTTGTTTCTTTCCTTTCCCTGGGAATGGAAAGATTGTGTTTTCCCCCCACAGATAAAAAGGAGGATGCAGAATGTCGAAAACAGGCCTACGAATGGCTGAAAAAAATTTCAGTAAGTACAGTATTAGCAAAAATTAGATGCTACCCATGTATTTGGCCCAAACTTACCAAGGTATACCTCTGCATATGTTGCTATATGAAAGTTACTTTTAATATTGTGTCATGGTAGTGGAGAGTGTTCTTATGCAACATTAAGTAAGCACTTTATCAACTTTTGAAACTGCTCATCGCCTGGGAAATGGCAAATAATTAGAAACAACATCAGAGAAGCATTCAGAAGAGGTAAACCTTTTAGGCCCTTTCTACACTGCAATATAAAATCCAGATTATCAGCTTTTAAAAAAATTAATCTTTATTGAGAAAAATTTTCATATATACATAAAATCAGAAGTTAGAAGATGTATAATAATAGGGTATGTAGTGTTAAAAGATAATAAAGGAGAAAGTGTGAAGTTGTAAATGGTGTAAGAGTAAAGATATTAAGATATTAAAAACAAAGGTAGAAATAGAAATCCGGATTATCAACTGTGTAAGCACTTGTCCTTGCTTTGCCTATGGTGTGAAAAGTCAATTGTGTATCATATGAGAGAAAAATGTCCATTCTGCCACAATAGATTGCCAGCAGTCTTTTCTGCTACAATGGCTGCTCCATCTGTACCATCTTCAGGTTGCGGTAAGATTTGGCATGGTAAACCCTGACAGAGAAACAAAAGCCATTTGGCACAGTTCTGCTTGCTTGATAAGTCTACTTGCAAAGAAGATAAGCATAGTATCTAAAACATTATATAAAAGATTGTGTTGTAGGAAGACAACTTTCTCAAAAAATCTTAACCTTTTTATTTTCCTAGGATGATTGTGGGGAAAGCTTTCCTCCAGTTGTTCCATCCTTATTGCTTTCTCCTGGTGGTCCCAAGTTCATTCACCTAATGTTCCATTTCTCAAGATATGTCATAATGCATCATATTAAAGTGAATTCTACAGGTAAACAACCATGTCGGTGCAGGAGGCAATGCCTGCAATGCTTTCCCCTTCGAAGTTGGTCCGTGATTTGATTTGGGGGAGGGGGTGTTGTGCTACCAGGGACCCTTTTCGACATAGATCCACCTGTTGCAGAAAGCCTGTATGTTGTAGAAAACTCTTAAGATGTGGCAAGGAGTCCTGTCAAACCTGAATGTGTTGGAAAATACCTCTGGCTTTCCCTTGTGGCTGCATTCTGATGTAAAAGTTCAGCAGTGAAAATAAGCCTTTTGCTTATCATTCCCACAATTGCTGACTCATGCAGGTCCCTTGATAAAGTTTCCCCAAACAGCTTTTAAGTAATACCGAAGCCCATTCATTCATGTTTACATACTAGTAAAGGTAAAGGTTTTCCCTTGACATTAAGTCTAGTCATGTCTGACTGAGAGGCAGTGCTCATCTCCATTTCTAAGCTGAAGAGCCAGTGTTGTCCATAGACACCTCCTAGTTCATGTAGCCAGCATGACTGCATGAAGTGCTGTTAACTTCCCACAGAAGTGGTACCTATTGACCTACTCACATGTGCATGTTTTCAAGCTGCTAGGTTGGCAGAAGCTGAGGCTAACAGCAGGAGCTCACTCCGCTCCCAAGATTCGAATCGCCGACCTTTCGTTACCAAGTTCAGCAGCTCAGCAGTTTAACCTGCTGTGCCACCAGGCGGCCCTGTTTACTTAGTAGACTGCTTATTATTTAGAGCTCTGTGCAATGATCTTTGAGCATTTTCCTGGTAATAAGTACAGTGTTGATACTGGATTCAAGAAGCCCAGGTACTTAGAGGAGTAGCCACAAGTATAAAAGGTTTGGGAAACTCTGGGCCAGTGTTTCCCAACCAATGTGCCACGGCACACGAATGTGCTGTGAGCGATCATCAGGTGTGCCGTGGGAAATTGGAACCTCCAATACCCTTACTTATTAAAGGAGCGCCGCTACATCACAGTACAAAATGCACAATTAATCATACATAATCATACACAAAAAACACATTCAAAGTACCCAATCCTGCTGGAGAAAATCAAAAGTCTTACATAAGGTAGTTCAGCATGGTCGCCACAGAGCACGGAGGAGTTGCAAACCAGGAAGTAGCGAGTTCACAGAGCGCTCCTCTATGGAAAACTTGCGATGTTTGATGAAATCACAGAAGTGAGTGCAAATAACAAAGTGTATCCTCATGATGTTATCCAATGTCAGTTCCGGGATCCGCACAATAACACAGTCAGTTTGCAGACAATTTAAAGAAGCAGCACCATAATCATAGCGACAAGGTAGAAAATCTCGTAGATAATCACATATTCCGTAGAGCCGTCAAGACCTGGCTATTCAGACAGGCATTTGGCCCATAACCAATGCCGTCCAGTAGCGTTGCCACCCGCCGCCATCTTACTCCTGCTGTTTGTTGCAGTGTGGGGAATGGGATTTTAATTGGGGTTTTATATTGGTTTTTACTGTGTTTCATGTCTGTTGCTATGTTTTATTGCTATTTTAATTCTGTAAACTGCTCTGGGCTCCAGAGAGAGCGGTATATTAAGTGGAACTAATAAATAAATAAATAAATAATATATTCAAACTGCCTGAGGCTGAAGATAGATGTGGCAATATAATCAAAAGCTGGCATGGGCAAACTTGGACCTTCCAGGTGTTTTGGACTCCAACTCCCACTATTCAAGCAGCCTCAGGCCCTTTACCTTTTTCCCCCTCAGCCACTTAAGCAGGAAAAGGCCTCAGGCCGAAGTTTTCCCATGACTGACAGCTGTTGAGCAAGACCTTCGTGTGTGTCTTTCTGCCATTCCTGCCAGGATATCTATGTTGTGTTCATCGAAACAAGCCCAGGTTTCACACTGAGTGTATAAATACATTTAAGAACATTTTAATCATACGCAAAAAACACTGTGTTAGAGTGTCATTTTGGTTGGTGGTGTTCCCCAGGATTTTGTAAATGTAAAAAATGTGCCGCGGCTCAAAAAAGGTTGAAAAACGCAACATTTTTCCTTTTTGTGTAGCACGTAGCATTCCATGCCCCAAAGCACTGAACTCAAAATCTCCAGACCTCAGTATGGCAATGGCAAAATTCCAGGTGTGTCAAAATCGATTTTTAATGGCTTTGCAAAAAGAAGACTCCCTCATTCAGGAACTTCCGAAGAAAGCACAGTAAGTATGTCTATAAATGAATGTGATTAGTAGAGTTTAGATGAATTGTCAGCACTTGTTATTTTTATATATGATGTATTTATGTATTTTATTGCATATACATTGGAATAGTATGAATAACTTAATGACTGAAATCCGATAATTATGAGATGTGATATGCACACAGAGTATACTTGGTCATCTATCAAGGATGCTTTAAACTGCAGGTTCCTGCACTGGGAGTAGAAATGCAAAGGTCTCAACTTTTGGAAGCATTTCTCCCCTGGTTCTTCTCTCTTCCAGTCTTTTTTTATTTTTTCATTGAAGTTATTGGTATATTTTAACTGATTTTTGCCTGCTCCTAATAAAGTGGCAAATGCAAGAAGAGCTCCTTGCAGTTCAAGACTTCAATTGGTATTGGAAAAAAAACTAGTTTCACCAAACAGAGTTATATAGTGATAGAATACTGTATTTCAATATATAATTAATGGCTAATTTCTGAAGGAAAAAAATGCTTTTTAGTCTGCAGATGATGCCACTACTACATTTTGACTTTTCGAAAAAGTTTCCCTTTACAACCCAACCCTTGCAATACCCCATGTTTTTCTCTCATGGCGTCAACATTTCTCAAAAATTTTACTTCTCTAATTGGTAATTGGGTTTTCTGGTTATCTTGGATTAATCTCTAGCCAGTGGAATTTGAGTTTCACTTTTCTATTTACAGGCTTTTAACTGAACAAATAAGGAATTTACAACATGAAAATGCAGATCTGGACAGACATCTCCAAAAGTATGTGTATCCTGTTAACTTACATACCTTTTTAAAGTTTCTGTCTAAAATGTTTTCCCTCTATTAAGTTTCCTAGGACTTTTGTTGTGCAGCAGTACATTTCATGAGTATGATAAGTTATGGAAGAAGGTAACTTTAGATATCTATTAATGCATGTTTTTGGCTCTTTTGCGTGGAATATCTTCAATTCCTTGACAAAATGTATCTGAATTTACCTAAGAAATATTACTCTTGCTATTAGTGAAACTTTTTGTTTTTCCCTTGGGCAGAATGCGGGAAAATGTTCCCCAAAACCAACTTGACTCCCCCCAGAGAATTGAAAAAGTAAGGATTTTTGTCCATGTATTCACAATATAAATTTTCATTTGAAATGTATTTTTTCAAGGGTTTTTTTTGTGTGTTTCCACCTTTCTAATTTCCCAAGCTTCGTTGTTCATGGGAGGCAATAATGAAACTATTGCATCTTCTGCAAAATGAAAGAGAAGTAGTGGATGCAGTTCTTAAAGGCCATGTAGATGAATATATATTGGATGGCACAAGTGTTAATATCAACATCCCAAGGCCTCTAATTGAAAAAATTGAAAAGGAAATACACACGGTAATTATCTGCTTTTTGGACATTTAATTTTAAGTCTCTGACTTAAATTGTCGTTTGATTTAGCTGTTTGATATTGAATAATGTTAGTTACTGTGCTTGGATTAGTGAAAGGCAAGCCAAGAATGTACTGTATCTGCTGCAGTGGTGCAGTGGGTTAAACTGCTGAGCTGCTGAACTTGCTGGCTGGAAGGTTGGCAGTTTGAAATCTCGAGACGAGGTGAGCTCCCGCTGTTAGCCCCAGCCCCTTCTAACCTAGCAGCTTGAAAATATGCAAGTGTGAGTAGATCAATAGATACCACCATAGTGGAAATGTAAGTGGTGCTCCATGCCAGCCGCATGACCTAGGAGGTGTCTACAGACAATGCAGGCTCTCTTTGGCTTTGAAACACCACTCCCAGAACCGGAGATGAAAGGTTGAAGCCTTTACCTTTATCTGTGTAACTGTATTTCATTGTTTCGAAGGATTGAATGTTTGCCTTGCGTCTGGATATGTCTGTATATGCTGGAATCTGACCTGAGTTGTCTTGGGGAGTTAGGGCAGAATCTGCCCTGAGTCCTCTCAGGAAGATAGGGCGGAATATAAATAAAGTGTTATTATTATTATTATTATTATTTTCTTGTGACTGGGGAAGGGAAGGTGAAAGCAGCCATTGTAGGATAAAGAAGTTTCTCAGGAGTTTAAACTGCATTGCTTCCTTGTTAAATGTATGATTATGTGCTAATCATGCATTTATTTGAGCTGGAAAACATTCATCACAGGTGGTTTATTTGAGCGTTCTTTACTGAAAACAGCAACAACTAACATCTAACTTCTCCCATGATTGAGATGGCTGAAATGTGATAGCTAAATATGTGCATTTTTATTTTATTTATTTATTATTCGGCTTCTATGCCGCCACTCCCGGCGGGCTCGGGGCGGCTCACAGTACCAAACAGCAACATAAAACAGAGCACAGATTAAAAACATAGCATAAAACATCATTATGCTGAAGGTGAACCCGTCGAAGACGGAGATCTTGTGGCCCGGTCGGCCTGGACTGGATGAGTGCTGGTTGCCTACCCTAGATGGTGAACGGCTTAGCCTGTCACCTGTTGTTAAGAGCTTGGGTGTCCAATTGGACCTCCTGCTGACCATGGAGACCCAGGTCTCCGCGGCCAGCAGGGCGTCATTCTTCCACCTTCGACAGGCTAGGCGACTGGCACCCTACCTTTCCAGGGACGACCTGGCCACGGTGATCCAAGCGACGGTCATCTCGAGACTGGACTACTGTAACACCCTCTACGTTGGCCTTCCCTTGTCGACAATTCGGAAACTCAAGCTGGTGCAAAATGCCGCTGCTCGCTTGCTGGCGGGAACGTCGGTAAGGAGCACATCACGCCATCCTTCGGCAGTTGCACTGGCTACCTATTGAGTACCGAGTTGCCTTCAAGGTGTTGGTTCTAACCTTTAAGGCCTTGTACGGCCTAGGGCCTGCGTACCTGAGGGACCGCCTTGCCCCGTACATTCCCCGAGATCACTACGTTCGGAGGAGTTGAATTTGCTCCTGGTACCATCGGTCCGCGCCTGCCACTTGTCCACAACTAAGCAAAGAGCCTTCTCTGTGGCGGCCCCGGCGCTCTGGAACTCATTCCCGGACAACGCCCGAGCCATTACAGAGCTTGTCCCGTTTCGCAGGGCTTGCAAGACCGCCCTTTTTAGACTAGCCTTTGATTAGGCAAACAAACCCAGCGTACTTCTTCTGTATAACCAATACCCTGGCTCAAGGGAATGCCACTGTATGTTATTTTATGTCTCGGGATATATGTTGCGTTTTTATGCTTGCCACATGTCAGCCTATTTTATATGCTGTTATCCGCCCCGAGCCTGCAGGGAGGAGCGGAATACAAGATGGAATAATAATAATAATTAAAACATCACAAAG
The DNA here is from genome assembly GCA_030556195.1 of Anolis apletophallus. Lineage (NCBI taxonomy): Eukaryota > Metazoa > Chordata > Lepidosauria > Squamata > Anolidae > Anolis > Anolis apletophallus. Next base: position 124,862,475 of record JARBWK010000006.1, on the reverse strand, counting down.
TAGAACAGCGATTAAAAAATGACCTGGAGTGGAAACAACTTTCAACAGGGGGGTGCATACCAATGAGACCTACATATAGAAGGCTAGCTGGAAAAGGAAGGTCTTGCACGCCCGCCTGAAGGGGAGCAGGTCGTGGATGGCGCGCGTATCCGTGGGAAGGGCGTTCCAGAGTGTCGGTGCAATCACCGAGAATGCCCTTCGGCGGGTAATAATCTAATAATCTGTTCTGAATCATGCCCATTTATCTGCAACCTCTGTTAGCTAAACCTTTTAGAGACGGCAAGTGTTACTCTTATGATAGGTAACCAGGGTAGTATCTCTGGCTGCAAATTGTAAGCATTCAATCCGTAAACCTACTTGTCAAAAGACATTTTCAGTGTATTGTACTGTGGAGCAGCTTTTAAACTCATTAAAAGCCAATTGGGATAGTTGCCATTTTTTTAGCCCACTAGTATATGTACTTTTAGCCCTCAAAAATTAAGGTGTTTGTGGCTTTTCACCTTCTTTCTTTTAACTAAAACAGTCGCTTTTTACTATTGGTAGCACCACACTGCAAACTGTTTTAAGTACAGAGGTTCAAAATAACTCCTTTCATTTTTGTTTGATCTGCAGAGGCTCTGGATTCTGCAATGTTATGTATAGGTCTATGATCAGGCCCTGGGAGGGGTAAAAACATTTAAAATAGTGAGGGAAAACCTTTGAACCTATTTCGCCTTTTCTTTCAAATTTAAAAGAATAGTAACCAACAAAAATCCAGAAGATGGGGATCTACACATCCCTTGTGATTCAATAAAAAATTAAAGGAGACATTACTATAAACAAGGGACACTAGTTTTTATGAGGCATATTATTCCTTTTGGTATAGCAGAACATGAGCTATCCTATGTAATAATGGAGGTTGATATGAATCAAGATTTCCTAAGCTGACCTGAATTAAGCTTTGATCTCTACAAGACAAGAAAAGAAAAAAAAATACTGGGCTCCTATACAGTAATAAGTTCTAAACTACTGTTAGAATGACTAGCTCATAATTATGAGGCAGGATTGGGGAGAAATGGCAAGCAAAACTAATGTTTTTAGGTACATTTGCAAGGGTCCATGCCAGTGACATAGACAGTCCAGCATATTCCATTGGTTTGAATATTTCTTACCCAAATAAACATGGCCAGTGGTGGATTTTTTTGGGGGGGGGGAGGGGGAGAGAGACTGGAGTTGGGAGAAGCTGTATTTGCACATCAGCACTTCTAAGAAATTCAACTGCCAGAGATTTAAGATTACAGCTATTTCTATTGTATATTTATTTGAATGCAAATCAGTCAGGAAATTAGTGGGTTTCTCCACTAATTTCAGTTTCATTACTCCCTCTTTTTCTGTGCTTAATTGTGGAATAGTGAATAGATCTTATGATTGAATAATTACATATTCTTTTCCCCCTTGTTTTCAATGTCTGCAGTTCCCTGTGGGGAATGTGTATGAAGGAGGAAAACTAAACATTTTAACAGTCATCCAGTTACTAAACCGAGCCTTGAAAATGTTGATCAATGAGCGTCGACACTCTGAAAAGGTTCCACTAAAATTGGATCTCAAGTATTTAGAAGGAAAAACCAAATCTCAGAATGAGGCTTTACAGGGACTAAAGTCACTGAGGTGAGCATAGATGTCTGTGGCATTAATACTGTATTCTCTGGCCATCACATTCTTTCATCCAGACAAACAGGCAAAATCGGAGCCAAATCTGATATAACAATATTTTCCTGGTCTGAGCTGCCGCATCCTCCTCCTTCTCCCTCCCCCCTTGAATCAAGGCACAACTTAATTCATTATTTCTAGTGTCCTGATGACACCAGAAGCAGAAAATTGGTTTGAACAATCCCTTCAATCTTGATTTGCAGATTGCTTAAACCATATTCTTTTACTTCTAATATAACAGCAACGTTTGTTTAAAGTGTGTGGGATGGGGAGGAAGAGCTATTACTTGTTATGTTTGATTGTTACCTTTGAGCTAAACCAGTCATTGTCAACCGCTGTGCCTCGGCACACCAGTGTGCCGTGAGCTATCAACTGGTGTGCCGCAAGAAAACCTCTTCCCCCCGCCTTTCTTCCCCCTCCAAGGTTTTCCCGTGGCACACCAGCTGATCAAGGAACAGCGGCTGGGGAACCCAACCCTCTCTAGGACCTAGACCTAGAGAGGCAGGGAGGCTCAGGAGGGGAGGGGCCGGGCGACGCTGTCCTCCTCCTCCGAAAGTGAGCCCACAGGAACCTGGGCACCTTGGGGAGCCGAGGGGAAGGGAGGGGAGAGAAGAAGAGGAGGAGGCCAGGGAAGGAGGGAGCAAGCATCGCCGCCGAGCCTGCCTCTCCCCCCCCCCCCAGCAAGCGCGTGCTCGCAGCTCCCTTCCTCCTCCAATCACGAGCGCAATGTCAGCGCCGTGTGCGAGGTGAGTTGGGCGCGCTCCTGAATGGAGGAGGAAGGGAGCTGCCTGCGCCCCTCACCTCGCACGCGGCACCGACATTGCACTTGTGATTGGAGGAGGAAGGGAGCTGGGCGTGTGCTTGCTGGCGGGGGAAAGAGGCAGGCTCGGCAGCGATGCTTCAGAGGGGAAGCAGAAGCAGCAACCCTGAGTGCCGCCTCCTCTGCTGGGACCTCCATCTCCCTGTCTTTCGCCCTCTGTGAGGGTTTCTCTCTCTCACTCCCTTCTCCTTGCCGTCACCCCTGAGCTTTGCCTTGGGCTGCTCCTCCTTCCTCCTAGCATTCCCTTCTCCCCCCACTCCTTTGGACTGGGTTAAGAAGGAGGGGGAGGAAAAGGAGCCACAGGGAGAGGTTGGCAGGGGCGGCAAAAGGTGCCTGGCTTGATTTCCTTCTTTTGGGTCGCTCGCCCACACCTTCCTCTCCCCAGTCCTTCCCACTTCCTCCCTTCCCACCTCAGTTCCCCCCCTCTTTTCCAACACCCCTTTCCCACCCCGTCTTCCCTTTTTCTAGTTTTCCCCTTCTTTACTATACCCAGCCCCTCCCACTATTCCAGCCCCCATCCCCACCTCAATCTATTCCACTTACCCCCAAGCCAATTAAATCTTTCCACTATTCCAGGCTCCCCTTTGCACCCCGTCGTGCTCATTTTGCAGTCTTCCTTTCCCCATTCCAATCTTTTCCAGCTGCTCCTCTTTACCTCCCCAATTTCCTCCTTACCTTCTCCCAATCCCCCCACACACACACACCAGACTGAGTCTTTCCCACTTTTCCAGCCCCTTTCCATCCCAACCTGTATGCCAAGCTTATTCAATTCCATTTTTGTTGGAATTCAGAATGGTCTTGGATGGCAGAGGAACTATAAATCCCAGCAACTGCAACTCCCAAATGTCAAGATTCATTTTCTCTAAACTCCAACCATTGATCAATTTGGGGCATATTGAGTATTTATGCTAAGTTTGGTCCAGATTAATAGTCATTTGGGTTCACAGTGCTTTCCTGATGTAGGTGAACTACATCTCCCATAAATCACTGTCAATTCCTCCCAACTTCCTCCAGTATTCTCTGTTGGTCATGGGAGTTCTGTGTGCCAAGTTTGGTCTAGGTCTGTCATTCGTGGGGAATCTCAGTGGTCTTTTGAAGTCAGAGCTGAATTGGTTGAAGGTACTGCAAATCCCATCATCCGTTGCCCATACTCCCCCAAACATAATTGTTTTTGTGATTAATCACTAGGCTTTAATTATGTTCAATGTGTAGCAATGAAAATACATCCTGCATATTAGAGATTTGCATTAGAATTCGTAAGAGTAGCAAAATTATTTATGAAGTAGCAACGGAAATATGGTTGGGTGTCACCACAACACGAGGAACCTTATTTAGGGGTCACAGCATTAGAAAGGTTGAGAACCACTGTGTTAGTGTCATTTTGTGTCATTTTGGTTGGTAGTGTGCCCCAGGATTGTGTAAATGTAAAAAGTGTGCCGTGGCTCAAAAAAGGTTGAGAAACACTGAGCTAAACGATTGAGTGCTTGTGATTGCATTTAATGTTAAACAAGCGGATGACGGTAGCATCTGTCCGGAAACATAGCTAAGGCTCTTTTCTGTGACCCACTCTTTGCCCCGACTTGTTATCCTTAATTGGCATCTGGAAATTGGATTTATTCTTGCCTTTAATTGCCTGCTGTTGAAGGGATTTAATCCATCTTGAGTCCCCTCAGGGAGATAGGGCGGGATATAAATGCAGTTTTATTATTATTATTATTATTTCATACATAATAAAGTTAGTACACAGCAAACAAGATCACTATGTTGGCTTTTGTATTTGATCACATGGTGGACACTTCCCAAGTGTCTAGGACTGTGTGATGTATTGGCAAATAATGCATTCAGATCAGAGTAGGGTGATCTTTTGCAGCTGATAGATGGTAATTTTGTCAGCACCAATTGTTTTTAAGTGCAGGCCAAGGTCTTTAGTCAGTGCACCCAATGTTATCACCACCACCACCACTATCATTGCCTTTTATATGTTTGCTAAGAATGTAGTAATTTTATAACCATTTAACATATTTGAAACACATTTGGGCTTAAGTTTGTCTATAATTTTGTGTAAAATGAAACTTGTTTGTTGTGTGCTTTTTCTTTTCAGTGATTATGAAACACAAGTAAATTGTAATCAAGGTATAGGAAGCAAATGCTGTTTACAGTCACTGTATTTTCTTAACAAAATGATTGTTTTGGAGTAGCTTTATGAAATCTGCATTTATTTGAATACAGACAATGAATTTCACCCAATAATCATCTTGGATATTAATATTCTTATAGGCTAAAATTAAAGCACGAGGACCGTAAATTGATAAGCCAAATGATTGCTGAAAAACAACAACAATGGGATTTGAAATGGAAAACCTTTCTTGGCCAGTCACCTTTTCGGTTAATGAGAGATCCAAACCCTGTAAGTATTTGCAGAGTAGAGGAACATGAAAGAGCTTGTACTTAAAAAGAAATATATAAACTGTGTATACTCATAAGTCAAGGGGATGTTTTGGAGCCAAAAATATGAATTCTTATTTGACCCAGGGCAGACAAATCTCTCACTTTTGTCCCTCAGAAAGGAAACAGTTTGTTTTAAAATAAAAAGTTGTACTACTTTTGACCTGTGGGTAAATTTACCCAGTTTTGGGAGTTTATTTTTTAATACACATTCAGGCTTAAACCTGAATGTGTATAGTACTTAAAAATGTTTCTATATACAATGGAAGCAGATGTCTGCTATGAATTGCAACAGATACATCCTTTCTTGTAGTATGAATTGTTGAGCTAATTAGATTTCAAGGTAGACCTCTCCTTGTAGTATAGTATAATTCTAGATATTCGAATATCAAGCTTCTTAATGTAACACTGATTTTGCTTTTCTTTTAGGCCCTTGACTTCTTACCAGCTATGTCCCTTTTTCTTGCTCCTGCGACAGAGGAAGCTTATAAAAGCAGTGTCTTTTGCCAGTTCCCTGCATCAGTTCCAGGTAGGCCTTGAACTAAGCAAGGATTTTACTTGCTGTTTTAAATGGGATTCATATCTTGGGCCTAGCTGTGGCAGTGAACGGTTTAATATGGAATGTCTTGTTCCAGTAGCTACTTTTGAGAAGAGTGCTTAAGGACTTGGATGAATGTTTGCACAGGAACTATTGAACAGGACTTCATTTTCAAAATAGGCATAACACTAATTTAGGAAGCAGCAACGTACAATATCAGACATTAAGATTGAGAAGATAGAATCTTGTGTGTCAACTGGATTGTCAACTATGTCCTTTTGTGTTTTATCTTACCTCAATTACCTCATTTCTTCAGTGGGCATATTGTTTTTATTAACTAA
>JARBWK010000006.1:124519968-124856542 GCA_030556195.1 Anolis apletophallus | reverse complement strand
ACATTTAAAATAATGAGGGGAAACCTTTGAACCTATTTCGCCTTTTCTTTCAAATTTAAAAGAATAGTAACCAACAAAAATCCAGAAGATGGGGATCTACACATCCCTTGTAATTCAATAAAAAATTAAAGGAGTTATTACTATAAACAAGGGACACTAGTTTTTATGAGGCATATTATTCCTTTTGGTATAGCAGAACATGAGCTATCCTATGTAATAATGGAGGTTGATATGAATCAAGATTTCCTAAGCTGACCTGAATTAAGCTTTGATCTCTACAAGACAAGAAAAGAAAAAAAATACTGGGCTCCTATACAGTAATAAGTTCTAAACTACTGTTAGAATGACTAGCTCTTAATTATGAGGCAGGATTGGGGAGAAATGGCAAGCAAAACTAATGTTTTTAGGTACATTTGCAAGGGTCCATGCCAGTGACATAGACAGTCCAGCATATTCCATTGGTTTGAATATTTCTTACCCAAATAAACATGGCCAGTGGTGGATTTTTTGGGGGGGGGGAGAGAAGGGACTTGGGAGACGCTGTATTTGCACATCAGCACTTCTAAGAAATTCAACTGCCAGAGATTTAAGATTACAGCTATTTCTATTGTATATTTATTTGAATGAAATCAGTCAGGAAATTAGTGGGTTTCTCCACTAATTTCAGTTTCATTACTCCCTCTTTTTCTGTGCTTAATTGTGGAATAGTGAATAGATCTTATGATTGAATAATTACATATTCTTTTCCCCCTTGTTTTCAATGTCTGCAGTTCCCTGTGGGGAATGTGTATGAAGGAGGAAAACTAAACATTTTAACAGTCATCCAGTTACTAAACCGAGCCTTGAAAATGTTGATCAATGAGCGTCGACACTCTGAAAAGGTTCCACTAAAATTGGATCTCAAGTACTTAGAAGGAAAAACCAAATCTCAGAACGAGGCTTTACAGGGACTAAAGTCACTGAGGTGAGCATAGATGTCTGTGGCATTAATACTGTATTCTCTGGCCATCACATTCTTTCATCCAGACAAACAGGCAAAATCGGAGCCAAATCTGATATAACAATATTTTCCTGGTCTGAGCTGCCGCATCCTCCTCCTTCTCCCCCCCTTGAATCAAGGCACAACTTAATTCATTATTTCTAGTGTCCTGATGACACCAGAAGCAGAAAATTGGTTTGAACAATCCCTTCAATCTTGATTTGCAGATTGCTTAAACCATATTCTTTTACTTCTAATATAACAGCAACGTTTGTTTAAAGTGTGTGGGATGGGGAGGAAGAGCTATCACTTGTTATGTTTGATTGTTACATTTGAGCTAAACGATTGAGTGTTTGTGATTGCATTTAATGTTAAACAAGCGGATGACGGTAGCATCTGTCCTGAAACATAGCTAAGGCTCTTTTCTGTGACCCACTCTTTGCCCCGACTTGTTATCCTTAATTGGCATCTGGAAATTGGATTTATTCTTGCCTTTAATTGCCTGCTGTTGAAGGGATTTAATCCACCTTGAGTCCCCTCAGGGAGATAGGGCGGGATATAAATGCAGTTATTATTATTATTATTATTTCATACATAATAAAGTTAGTACACAGCAAACAAGATCACTATGTTGGTTTTTGTATTTGATCACATGGTGGACACTTCCCAAGTGTCTAGGACTGTGTGATGTATTGGCAAATAATGCATTCAGATCAGAGTAGGGTGATCTTTTGCAGCTGATAGATGGTAATTTTGTGTAGCACAGCAGTTCTCGTTTGTGCCTGGAGGGCAGGGGACAGGGCCTGGGGTCCCATTAGCATTAGAAGCGGCAGTGCTAGAACAGGATTCTGAGGATGAGCTAGATCAGGGCTGTCCAACTGGCGGCCCCCGGGCCGTATACGGCCCCCAACCCTTCCCCACATTTTACCCTCCTGCAATATATCTGCTTTTTTAAGATTTAAAAAAATATTTTATATTTTTTTGGAATATTTTTCGGAATATTTTTTATTTATTTTTTTTCGCGGCGGGGGGGGGGTGAGGGGCGGGGCAGGGAGGAGGAGCAGGCTCCCTTCCTCCTCCTACTTCCCTCCCTCCCCCCTCTCTCTCCCTCCCTCCTTCTCTCTCTCTTTCCCCCTTTCATTCCTTCCCCCTTCCACCACCTGAAGGAAAGAGGGAAGGAGAGAGAGAGTGCACGGAGGGGCGTGGCCAGAGCGAAAAGGGGCGGGGCCGAGTCGGAGCATGGGGGTGCTCATTCATTCCCTTTCCGGCTTCCTCCTCTCCTGAGGCTTCGTGCCAAGTTTGGTCCTGATCCATCATTATTTGAGTCCACAGTGCTCTCTGGATGGAGGAGAACTACAACTCCCAAACTCAAGGTTCAGTACTTTCTGTTGCTCTCAGGAGAGTTTAGGTTTGATTCAACATGGCTGAGGAATGCTTTGATTGTGTTTTCCCTTATGGCAGAAGGAGATTGGACTGGATGGCCCTTGGAGGTCTCCTATTCTAGGAACCCATTGTAATTAATATTATTATTATTATTATTATTATTATTATCATCAGAGGCTGAATGGCCATCTGTGAGGAATGCTTTGATTGTGTTTTCCCCTTATGGCAGAAGGAGATTGGACTGGATGGCCCTTGGAGGTCTCCTATTCTAGGAACCCATTGTAATTATTATTATTATTATTATTATTATTATTATCATTAGAGGCTGAATGGCCATCTGTGAGGAATGCTTTGATTGTGTTTTCCCCTTATGGCAGAAGGAGATTGGACTGGGTGGCCCTTGAGGTCTCCTATTCTAGGAACCCATTGTAATTATTACTATTATTATTATTATTATTATTATTATTATTATCATCATCAGAGGCTGAATGGCCATCTGTGAGGAATGCTTTGATTGTGTTTCCCCCTTATGGTAGAAGGAGATTGGACTGGATGGCCCTTGCAGGTCTCCTATTCTAGGAACCCATTGTAATTATTATTATTATTATTATTATTATTATTATTATTATTATCATAATCAGAAGCTGAATGGCCATCTGTGAGGAATGCATTGATTTTGTTTTCCCCTTGTGGCAGAAGGAGATTGGACTGGATGGCCCTGGATGGCCCTTGGAGGTCTCCTACTCCAGGAACCTGTTGTTGTTATTATTATTATTATTATTATTATTATTATTATTATTATTATTATTATTATTATTAGCAGAGGCAGAATGAATATTATGCCTTATCATTCAGGGTTATAGGCCTGTGTGGAAGGGCCCTGGCTTCTTATTTGCCTTCCTTTCCACACATCTGAATAAAATCCCATGTTATTTGCTTTAAACCAGATTATATGAGTGTGGACTCTGATAATCCAGTTCAAAGCAGGTATTTTGGGTTATATGGCTGTGTGGAAGGGCCCTGAATCCACACTGCAATATAATCCAGTTCAAAGCAGGTTTTGTGGGGTTTCCTTCCTGGATATTCTGAGTTATATGGCTGTGTGAATGGCCCTGAGTCCACACTGCAATATAATCCAGTTCAAAGCAGGGACTGGGACTTGAGACTGGGATTTTGGTGTTCATCTCTATCTCCAAGTCAAAGCCCCGGTGTCCTCCACAGACACCTCCAAGGCGGGGGAGAGGGTGGAGCCGGGGGGGGGCGGGCCAGGGGTGGAGCCAGGAGGGGGCGGAGCCTGGGTGGAGCCGGGGAGGGGCGGGCAGGGGGGTGGAGCCAGGGGGGCGGAGCTGGGGTGGAGCCGGGGTGGGGGCGGAGCCGGGGGCGGAGGCAGACCCTTTGGCCCCCCAGGTCATCAGTAACTGGAATTCCGGCCACAGGTCCGGTAGAAGTTGGACAGCCCTGAGCTAGATGACTGGGGCGAAGGGCAGCTTTCCCCGCAAGGGCCTCTTTCGCCCACAGAGAGCTTGGCCTGGGAAGAAATGTGTTTTGGTCCAAGGGATGATTCAGATCACCAGGTGCAGTCTGATAGCGATCCAGGGAGTTATGAACACCCGGGGGAGATCTTCCCAGGAGCCCCTGAGGAAGATATGGAACAAAGCGCATGGGAAATGGCTAGGGAGGAAAGCTCAGGAGATAGCAACACAACTGCTGAGAGACAAGGTCGAACCTTTGATAGGAGACGGAACATCGAGGCTAGTAGGAGGGATTGGTCCCGGGCCCTAGACCGGCCGAGGTCCGTCAGCAGGGATTGAGACGAAGAAGCCTAGAGAGCGTCGAGGACCTCGGCCAAGGATTAAGTATGGGATCCGTGGGAATGAATCCTCAGTTCTCCGGCCACGTCTTACCTGAATAGGCGTGAAGCGGAGTTGGGCCACAAGCTAAGCTGTGGTCATCAAGCCTTGCCTTGTTTTGCCTTGCCTTGTTTCCTAATCCGCATTGGTTTGCGGAGCCTTGCCCTGTTTCCTGATCCGCATTGGTTTGCGGAGCCTTGCCCTGTTTCCTGATCCGCATTGGTTGCGGAGCCTTGCCCTGTTTCCTGATCTGCATTGGCTGCGGAGCCTTGCCAAGCTTTTGCCTGTTTGCTTCGTTATTTTGGACATTCTCACTTTGAGCCTTTTGGACTATATTCACCTTATATTGGACTCTATTCTTTGGAACTGTTTTTATACTCAATAAAGTAGTTAGCCTTCAGTACGTCTCTGTGTGTGTGATTAAGGGGGCCCGCCAAGTCCGTGCATCGTGACAGTTGGCCGGAGAACCTACGAACCCTTATCACATCACGGGACGCCGGAGGAAGCGACCCACGGCGGTAGCGCCATGGCAGGCCTGACCGACGCAGAGGTGGTAGCCCTCCAACAGGAGGTGGGAGAGCTGAGGACCAGAGCCGGGCGCCACCCAAGAGTGGCTACGCCTAGCCGCTTGGGGGCAACCCTGCCCAAGTTGAGGGGGTTCTCTGCCAGGTGGACATGTCCCTGGAGCTGCGACCCACCGAGGTTGCGACTGACCGAGCCAAAGTGGGGTTTGTTTTTAACCTGATGGAGGGAACGGCTGCGACGTGGGCTACGTCGTTGATCCGGGCCCAGTCTCCCCATACTCAAACGCTCCGGGCGTTCCGAGATGCCATCTGGGCGACCTGGGGGCCACCCGTGAATGAGGAGCTGGCCGAGCGCGACTTAGCACGGCTGACGATGAAGGACCTGTCCCTGTCTCAATACATTTCGTTTTGAGTGCTGGCCGCCAGGTGCAGTGGAACCTTTCGGCGCGTGCTACCACTACACCGCGGGGCTGACCGCTGAGCTACAGCAAGAGATGTTGAAAAACCCCGCCCGAGGATTTGAGGCGCGATCACCTTGAGTTTACGTGTCGAAGCGGGACTGCAAACCCGGAGGCGATGGGATAAAAGTGTGGTGGAGAAACCGACGGCGCGACGGGAGCCTGGGACTGGACAGTTCGTGCCCCGACAGCTCGCTCCGCCACCCCCAGGCCTGGATGACCCGGAACCCATGCAACTCGGCACGGTGCGGCCCAAGGTGGACCAGGCAGAAAATGCTCGGCGGCAGCGTTTGAACCTGTGTTGGTACTGTGGGGGGGGGGCTGGACATTTTTCCAAGGAATGCCCCCCAAAAGCCGCGTGGAAAGACCCCTCGAGCCTCCGCCGCAGTTGGAGGGGTCCCGGAGGCTGAAGAAGCCATCCAGGCGACGGGGGAAGGGGCCGGTCGGGTGTAAGAGGGTTCGCTCACTCGGCCGACGTCGCTTCTCTCCCCCCTGAACCCAAGACTGGACAATTGTTCCTTGTAATGGTTGGCCTGTGGTCGCCCGAGAAGGGGCCGATGATGGTTCATGCCATGATCGACTCGGGGGCCACCAACAACTTCATTGATGCAGACTATGCCAAGTCTGCTGGATTACAATTTCTTGATCTCCAAGAGCCCAAGGGTGTACAGACTATTGATGGGAGAACCCTGAAGACGGGGGCTGTGACTCAATATACAGCCCCTACCAAGATGTGGACCAGCTCCCACAAAGAGGACATTTCTTTTCTTGTGACCAAGCTCCCTGATTTTCCCATTGTCCTGGGCATTGTGTGGCTCGCCCTTCATGATCCCCAGATTTCCTGGACGAAGAGACAGCTCGTTTTTTCCTCCGACCATTGCCAGAGCCACTGTCTGACGGCCCGGGCATGTCAGGCTCAGGAAGTTGAGACGGTGGCCACACTGCCCAAGAAATATGCCGGATTCTGGGACGTTTTCAGCGAGAAGGAGGCCGAGCGTTTGCCTCCCCACCGGCCCTACGATTGTGCCATTGAACTCGAACCCGGAGCCCCTATCCCGCGGGGAAGACTCTACCCTCTCTCGGAACCAGAGCAACAGGCTCTCCGAGAGTTTCTGGATGAGAATCTGCGGAAGGGCTTCATTCGGCCTTCCCAGTCCCCGGCGGGGGCGCCCATTCTTTTCGTCAAAAAGAAATCGGGGGAGTTGCGGCTCTGCAATGACTATCGGGAACTCAACAAGATCACGGTTCGGAACCGCTACCCCCTCCCCCTGATCCCCGAGCTTCTGGAGCGGATGCGGGGAGCCAAGGTGTTCACTAAACTGGACCTGAGGGGCGCTTACAACCTTGTCCGGATTCGCCAGGGCGACGAATGGAAGACAGCCTTCCAGACCAAGTGGGGCAGTTTCGAATACCTGGTGATGGGATTCGGTTTGTGCAATGCCCCAGCCTGTTTCCAACATTTCATGAATGACATTTTCCGGGACCTGCTGGATCATTATCTGGCGGTTTACCTGGACGACCTGCTGATTTTTTCTCCGGATCAGGCGACCCATGACCGCCATGTCAAGGAAGTGCTCCTGAGACTGCGAGCCCACGGGCTCTATGCTAAGCTGGAGAAATGTGCTTTTGATCTGCGGGAGGTGGACTTTCTGGGCTACCGCATCTCCCCAACGGGCATTGCCATGGATGACACTAAGGTCCAAGCTGTGGCTGACTGGGTGGCTCCAGCCAGCAAAAAGGACATTCAAAGATTCCTGGGCTTTGCCAACTACTACAGAAAGTTCATCCCAGACTTTGCCAAGTGGGCTGATCCTATCACCCAGTGCCTGCGGGGAAAGGTGCCGTTCCGGTGGACGCCGGAGGCGGACGTGGGGTTCCGGAAGCTGAAGCAGCTGTTCACCACACAGCCGCTTCTGCAGCATCCAAACCCCCGCACCCCTTTCATCGTGCAGGCCGACGCGTCGGATGTGGCGGTGGGAGCGATCCTGCTACAACCGCAGGGAACGGACTTGTTGCCCTGCGCCTACTACTCCCGGCAGCTCACAGCTCCGGAAAAGAACTATACCATTTGGGAGAAGGAGCTCCTGGCCATCAAGGTGGCTTTTGAAGTGTGGCGACATCTGCTTGAAGGGGCCAAGTTTCCGGTGGAGGTGCACACTGACCACCGGAACTTGGAACACTTGAAGTCCCAGCGCAAATTGAACCAGAGGCAACAGAGATGGTCCCTGTTCTTTGAGAGATTCAATTTCCGCATTCACTATGTGACCCCCAAGCAGACCAAGCAAGCTGATGCTCTGTCTCGGAAGCCGCAGTATGTTCGTGGCGGGGAGGGGCTTTCTGAGGCCCGTCTCCTGAAAGCGGAGAACTTTGCTGCGGCCCGGGCGGCTCCTGTGAACCCTCCGTTGGCTCCGCCGGCCCCTAAGGACAAGAGGCCTTTGAGTGAGCGGGTCCAGGCACGCCAACGGACTGATCCCTGGGTGCAAGAACAGCTGACCAAGGGGGTGCAAGCCCCTTTCCAGGTACAGAACGGGGTGCTCTACCACCGTGACTCTGTCTATGTTTCCCCCGGGCCCGAGAGGGAGGACATTCTCAAACTTTGCCATGATAGCCGGGCCGCGGGCCATTTTGGGCTGTTCAAGACTCTGCAATTGGTCCTCCGGGATTTCTGGTGGCTTAAGGTGCGGAGGGATGTGGAGGACTATGTGGGCTCTTGCCCTGTTGTAAACCTCTACTAGCAACGCCTTTTCCATGCCATATGAATCCATTGATCTGTTGGGTCCCAAGAACCCGGGGGGCAAGCCGGCTGGCTTGCTTCAGCCGCTCCCCACCCCCTCCGCTCCCTGGGCCAAGAACCCGGGCCAAGAACCCGGGGGGCAAGCCGGCTGGCTTGCTTCAGCCGCTCCCCACCCCCTCCGCTCCCTGGAAGATGATTTCGACTGACTTCATCACAGACTTGCCCAAGTCCAAGGGCTTCACCACGATCCTGGTCGTGGTGGACTGCTTCACCAAGATGGGACACTTCATTCCCTGTGTGGGGGTGCCTACTGCCAAAGAGACTGCTGATATGTTTGTGCAACATGTGTTCCGGCTGCATGGCCTACCTCAGAGTTTGGTGACCGACCGTGGCACCCAGTTCACTTCCCAGTTCTGGAAGGCTGTCCAGAAGTTGCTGGGGATTGATGTGCGGATGTCTACGGCCCATCACCCCCAGTCTGATGGCCAGACCGAAAGGGTCAATGCCACCTTGGAACAGTACCTACGGTGCTATGTTAACTATCAGCAAACCAACTGGGCGTCCTTGTTGTCTCTGGCGGAGTTCGCCTACAACAATGCGATGCACGAATCCATCAAGGAGACTCCTTTCTTTGCCAACTATGGACACCATCTCGCTTCTACCCTCCGGTGGACCCGTCCGGAGGGGCGTGAAGCGAAAGATTGGCTTCAGGAGCTCACTGCCTTGCAAGACTTGCTGCGCACTCAATTGGACCAGGCTAGCCGTGACTGGAGTGAGGGGGATTGCCCTTAAATGGGTGACCTCCTTCCTCCAGGATCGGGGACCACGGGTGGAGAGGGGGGAGGAGGTCTCCGGGAGGCTCCCATTAAGTTGTGGGGTCCCCCAGGGAGCCATCCTCTCACCCTTATTATTTAACATGTACATGCGCCCTGGCCCAGCTGGTTCGCGACTTTGGTCTGGAGTGTTATCAGTATGCAGATGACACCCAGCTTCTGCTGAGAATGGACGGCAGGCAGGACACCGTACCCGATTGTTTCCATCTATGCCTTGAAGCCGTGACTGGTTGGCTGCGTGCCAGCCGGCTGAAGGTGAACCCGTCGAAGACGGAGATCTTGTGGCCCGGTCGCCCTGGGCTGGATGAGTGCCGGTTGCCTACCCTGGATGGCGAGCAGCTTAGCCCGTCATCCCTCGTAAAGAGCTTAGGAGTCCATTGGACCCTTTGCTGACCATGGAGACTCAGGTCGCCATGGTCAGCAAAACGGCGTTTTACCATCTTCGCCAGGCTAGGCGACTGGCGCCCTACCTGTCCAGGGATGATCTGGCCACGGTGATCCAGGCGACGGTCATCTCGAGGCTGGACTACTGTAACGCCCTCTACGTGGGCCTTCCCCTGTCGACAATCCGGAAACTCAAGCTGGTGCAGAATGCTGCTGCTCGCTTACTGGTGGGTGCACCGGTGAGAGAGCATATTACGCCCATCCTGCGGCAACTGCACTGGCTGCCTATTGAGTACCGGATTGCCTTCAAGGTGCTGGTGTTAACCTTTAAGGCCTTGCACGGTCTAGGGCCTGAGTACCTGAGGGACCGCCTTACCCCGTATATGCCCCCGAGATCACTGCGCTCGGAAGAGCAAAATTTGCTAGTCATTCCATCACCCCTTTCCTGTCACCTGTCCAGTACAAGACAGCGGGCCTTTTCAGTTGTGGCCCCTATGACTTGGAACTCGTTACCCAGCCACGCTCGTGCGATTCACGAACTCGGACCCTTTCGAAGGGCTTGTAAAACTGCCCTCTTCAGACTAGCGTTCGGCTAGCCTGAATGAAGAGGCATATCATCGCCCGAGATAAGACTCAAGATCCGTGGTCTGCCGGCTATTGACTATGTAATTGTGTTTTATTGAATTTTATTGTATGTTTTTATTGTATGTTTTATTACCACTGTGATCCGCCCCGAGCCTGCAGGGAGGAGCGGAATATAAAAATGAATAATAAATAAATAAATAAATAAATAAAGCGGATTACAAGCGGATGGCTGACCGGCGGCGCCAAGAGGGCCCTGCGATCCTGGTGGGGGATAAAGTTTGGTTGTCTACCAAGAATCTGCCCACACAGAGGCCTAGCCGCAAGTTGGATGCTCGATTTTTGGGGCCTTACACAGTGTTGGAGAAGGTGGGGCCTGTTTCTTTCAAACTGCAACTCCCAGCGGACATGAAAATCCACCCTGTGTTTCACCGTTCTTTGCTCCGCCCGCGAGGGGGTGCGGCCTGATGTGACGCAGCCGCCTCCTCCCTGTGATGCGTGACGGGCGGGGAGGAGTTGGAGGTGCAGGACATCCTGGATGCGCGTATCCGCTACCGGAAGCTGGAGTATCTCCTTGACTGGAAAGGCTTTGGACCGGAAGAGCGATCTTGGACGCGGGCTCGGGACGTCCATGCTCCGGACCTTGTCGCTCGGTTCCATCGCAAGTACCCTGACAAACCCAAGCCTCGGGGCGGCTAGGAGGGGCCCTGAGGGGGGATAGTGTAGCACATCAGTTCTCGTTTGTGCCTGGAGGGCAGGGGACAGGGCCTGGGGTCCCATTAGCATTAGAACCGGCAGTGCTAGAACAGGATTCTGAGGATGAGCTAGATGACTGGGGCGAAGGGCAGCTTTCTCCGCAAGGGCCTCTTTCGCCCACAGAGAGCTTGGCCTGGGAAGAAATGTGTTTTGGTCCAAGGGATGATTCAGATCACCAGGTGCAGTCTGATAGCGATCCAGGGAGTTATGAACACCCGGGGGAGATCTTCCCAGGAGCCCCTGAGGAAGATATGGAACAAAGTGCATGGGAAATGGCTAGGAGGAAAGCTCTCAGGGAGATAGCAACACAGCTGCTGAGAGACAAGGTCGAACCTTTGATAGGAGACGGAACATCGAGGCTAGTAGGAGGGATTGGTCCTGGGCCCTAGACCGGCCGAGGTCCGTCAGCAGGGATTGGAGACGAAGAAGCCTAGAGCGTCGAGGACCTCGGCCGAAGGATTAAGTATAGGATCCGTGGGAACGAATCCTCAGTTCTCCGGCCACGTCTTACCTGAATAGGCGTGAAGCGGAGTTGGGCCACAAGCTAAGCTGTGGTCATCAAGCCTTGCCTTGTTTTGCCTTGCCTTGTTTCCTGATCCGCATTGGTTTGCGGAGCCTTGCCCTGTTTCCTGATCCGCATTGGTTTGCGGAGCCTTGCCCTGTTTCCTGATCCGCATTGGCTGCGGAGCCTTGCCCTGTTTCCTGATCCGCATTGGCTGCGGAGCCTTGCCAAGCTTTTGCCTGTTTGCTTCGTTATTTTGGACATTCTCACTTTGAGCCTTTTGGACTATATTCACCTTATATTGGACTCTATTATTTGGAACTGTTTTTATACTCAATAAAGTAGTTAGCCTTCAGTACGTCTCTGTGTGTGTGATTAAGGGGGCCCGCCAAGTCCGTGCATCGTGACATTTTGTCAGCACCAATTGTTTTTAAGTGCAGGCCAAGGTCTTTAGTCAGTGCACCCAATGTTATCATCACCACCACCACTATCATTGCCTTTTATATGTTTGCTAAGAATATAGTAATTGTATAACCATTTAACATATTTGAAACACATTTGGGCTTAAGTTTGTCTATAATTTTGTGTAAAATGAAACTTGTTTGTTGTGTGCTTTTTCTTTTCAGTGATTATGAAACACAAGTAAATTGTAATCAAGGTATAGGAAGCAAATGCTGTTTACAGTCACTGTATTTTCTTAACAAAATGATTGTTTTTGGAGTAGCTTTATGAAATCTGCATTTATTTGAATACAGACAATGAATTTCACCCAATAATCATAGATATTAATATTCTTATAGGCTAAAATTAAAGCACGAGGACCGTAAATTGATAAGCCAAATGATTGCTGAAAAACAACAACAATGGGATTTGAAATGGAAAACCTTTCTTGGCCAGTCACCTTTTCGGTTAATGAGAGATCCAAACCCTGTAAGTATTTGCAGAATAGAGGAACATGAAAGAGCTTGTACTTAAAAAGAAATATATAAACTGTGTATACTCATAAGTCAAGGGGATGTTTTGGAGCCAAAAATATGAATTCTTATTTGACCCAGGGCAGACAAATCTCTCACTTTTGTCCCTCAGAAAAGGAAACAGTTTGTTTTAAAATAAAAGTTGTACTACTTTTGACCTGTGGGTAAATTTACCCAGTTTTGGGAGTTTATTTTTTTAACAATTTCTATACACATTCAGGCTTAAACCTGAATGTGTATAGTACTTAAAAATGTTTCTATATACAATGGAAGCAGATGTCTGCTATGAATTGCAACAGATACATCCTTTCTTGTAGTATGAATTGTTGAGCTAATTAGATTTCAAGGTAGACCTCTCCTTGTAGTATAGTATAATTCTAGATATTTGAGTATCAAGCTTCTTAATGTAACACTGATTTTGCTTTTCTTTTAGGCCCTTGACTTCTTACCAGCTATGTCCCCGCTTTCTTTTGCTCCTGCGACAGAGGAAGCTTATAAAAGCAGTGTCTTTTGCCAGTTCCCTGCATCAGTTCCAGGTAGGCCTTGAACTAAGCAAGGATTTTACTTGCTGTTTTAAATGGGATTCTTCTACTTTTGAGAAGAGTGCTTAAGGACTTGGATGAATGTTTGCACAGGAACTATTGAACAGGACTAATTTAGGAAGCAGCAACGTACAGTATCAGACATTAAGATTGAGAAGATCTTGTTGACAATCTTGTGTGTCAACTGGATTGTCAACTATGTCCTTTTGTGTTTTATCTTACCTCAATTACCTCATTTCTTCAGTGGGCATATTGTTTTTATTAACTAAGGACGGAAATCGTTATTTTGGCTGAAGACATTGCCATTTTGTGCTTTCTGTCATACATTTAATCCAGTGGTTCCTGACCTTTTTTGACCAGGGAACACTTTGACCAGGGATCGCTTTCCAACATTAGTACCAAAAGGGTTACGAATCAGTTTTTGGTCAACTTTAGATTTTGTTTTTATTATTTGAGGTGCTGATTCAGAAAATTGCATTGGATAGACCACATCAGCTCTAGTTTCCGATATAGAACATATGCCATTCAGTCGTCGCCATCTGCTCACCCACAGAAAACCATATGTCAACTATGTCGGCAATCCTAGTCCTTTTGGACCTTACGGCGGCCTTTGATACCGTCGATCACGACCTGCTTCTCCATCGCCTGGCGGCCTCCGGGATCCAAGACAGGGCTCTGTCCTGGCTGGAATCGTTCCTGCGAGGCCGCTCGCAGCGGGTCGAGTGGCAGGGTCAAGTCTCTCTGAAAAACGTATTGGAGTGTGGAGTTCCTCAGGGCGCCATTCTATCTCCCACCCTCTTTAACATCTACATCCAGCCCCTGGCCAGCATCGCTAGGAGCCATGGGTTCTCCTGCTACCAATACGCAGACGACACGCAGCTGCTCCTGAAGCTCGACCCGGGGTCATCGTCAGTACCGGACAGTTTCAGCCTCGGACTGAGGGCGGTGACGAACTGGCTCAGAGCATATAGACTCAAGATTAACCCGGCTAAAACGGAGATCCTCTGGCCTGGCCGTCCCGACCCCCGCCCTCCACTCCCACTCTTCGAGGGCGAGTCCTTGGCTCCTGCCCCGGCGGTAAAAAGCCTGGGAGTGATCCTAGACGAAAATCTCACGATGGAGGCACAGATCCAGGCGGCAACAAAAGGCGCCTTCTTCCACCTCCCGCAGGGCCCGACGGCTGGCCCCCTACCTTCCACCAGAGGCCTTGAGGACGGTGGTCCACGCCACCGTCGCCTCGCCTCGACTACTGCAACGCCCTATATGTGGGCCTCCCCCAGATAACAACTAAGAGGCTGAACGCATCCATAACGCCGCAGCTAGACTCATTTCTGGGTCATCAGTGAGGGATCACATCTCCCCATTCTTAAAGAACTTCACTGGCTGCCCCTGGAGTTTAGAGCCCTTTACAAACTTCTGGTGCTCACCTTCAAAGCCCGGCACTACATTGGGCCTTCCTATCTGAGCGACCGGCTGACGGCCCAATGCAGCGAGAGGCCAACTCGCTCCATCAACGGTGACCGCCTGATTACTCCTGGAGTGCGGGAGGCCAGACTGGCGGAAACTTGGCGGAGAGCCTTCTCCGTCGCGGCCCCGTGACTTGGAACTCACTGCCGCCCGCCCTCAGAGCCTCTCTGACTCTATCTGGATTCCGGCCAGCCTTGAAGACCTGGCTTTTTCGCCTAGCGTTTGGGACTGGCTCGGTTCCTTGAACTACCTGAGCCACCCCTCCCGGTTATCCTCCATGTTTTTTTAAACTGTTGTACACTGTTTTAACTGTTGTAAGTCGCCCGGAGCACCGTCGGTGGAGGGCGACTCACAAATATTAAAGTATTATTATTATTATTATTATATTTAATAAGCTTTGGCACTATAAGAGGGTTTCGGGAGACCAGTTGCTCTCATTGCAATGGTGTAGTAATGGTGAGGCCGCAAACCATAATTTAGTTCTTGCAGACTACTGGTGGTCCATGGACCACAGGTTGGAAACCACTGTTTTAACCAAATAAATTTGGAAGTCTGAACGTAGTATCTCATCCCTTTTGGAAGAAACCAGGATAGAATCTGTGGTCTAAATTCTGGATTGGATGGCATTTGTACATATTTCACAGTCTGAAAAGTATCGTAAGTTTAAAAAACCTTGCAGTGGATAAAATGCAGGTCATTAATTACAGGACAGAAATGAGCTTTTGGCCCTTCATAGTTACACACCTTTTCCGTCTGACTAGACTGTGTGTATTTATTCCAAACTAAGTGGCAAGCTAAGATTGCTATAGATTTCAAAGACTTCCAAAATTTGATAGGGAGGTTGCTTATATATGTCTAACAGTTAAATGCAGTTTGAATCAAATGAGGAGCATTCTCTCCTGTCAATAATAACAAATATCTTGTCTTAATACTTAAACAAGAGGCTAAATTCTGTGTGTGATTTTTCAAAATATGTTTTAGAGGTAATCGAAAAGAATCTCCAAACAGATCAATTTGAGGGAACTGGTAAAGCAAGAGAATACCAAGGTTATTCAACTGTGCGGACTGCAGAGAGGTATGATTTTAATATGTCCTTATGCAGTGAGTTGGTGTTTGCAAAATGAAGGCACTTTTTGGGATGAGGGTTGGGGGGTGCTATTAACACTGTTTGGGTCCATGTTCAGTCCTTCTTAGCCATTAGATTAGCACAATAGTGGACAATGTTCAGTCCTGAAATCTATCTTTGCAGCCTATCAGCCCTGCCTAAAAAAGGAAGTTTTTAAAACCATAAAAACCTGTTCTATGGCAAACTATGAAGTTTGTGCTAACACTAACAAAACGGAAAAAGCCCCCTCTCAAAACCCCTCTTAAACTGAGTGTGGCCCTTGAGCATATGGTAAACGCAAAAAGTGACCCCTAGTTGCCCCTCACTTGTTCTCCTTTGATTGTGAGGAAATGTGGCTGGAGGTGCTAATCTAAGTCAATATTTGGACTCTTTAGAACAGGGCTGTCCAACTGCCGGCCCTGCAGGTGTTTTGGACTTCAAATCCCAGAAATCCTAACAGCTGGTAAACTGGCTAGGATTTCTGGGAGTTGAAGTCCAAAACACCTGCAGGGCCGGCAGTTGGACAGCCCTGCTTTAGAACATCCTAACAATGAATGAGACATTTGCTCCCTTGTCTGCCACTTCCTTGTAGCAAGGAGGCACCCAGGTCCATTCTGCTTTGCCTCTCCTGGAGTTAAAACCCCATCCCTTTCAGTCTAGGAAGCATCTCTGGTCAAGGCCATTCTAGAATGGCTTCTACCTTGCAAATGCCCTTCAATCTAGCACTCAATACTCCCATGCTATTCAGAAGCATAGAGGCTGTTTCTGTCTATATAGCATCTCTTGAGAGATACATCTGAGAGGTGAGGAGGGGTGATTACACATCAGGGAATAAGAGTAACCAACAAGGGAGAGTCATTTCAATGTACAGTGTTCCCTCACTCATTGCTGGGGTTAGGTTCCAGGACCTACAATAAGTGAAAAACTGTGATGTAGGGATACTCTTATTTATTTTAATAGTTATACATTATTTTAGTAGTTATACACTATTTTAAGTCTTGATAAACTTAAAATAAAGTGAAGGAAAGGCCCTTCAAGGCTAGAGGGAGGGAGGACTGAGGAGGGAAAGCGCCTTGGAGAGTGGCAGCGGCAAAACCCCACAAAACAGCGAAAATCATGATAGATTTTAAATTAATATTTTTTGAAATCCGCAAAACAGCGAGTCTGCAATAAGTGAACTGCGAAGTAGCGAAGGAACACTGTATGTATGGTTTTGTTTGCATATATACACATTGCTGAGGTGCAAAGGGGGGATTGTGTGGCTTTCTAGATGTTGGGGTATGACACCTAGCATTCCTTGTTATGGAGTGTGTCATAGTTAGAACCTCTGGATCTTGGAGCTCAGCCACATCTGGAGACCTAGAACATGATCTCCTCTCCAAGGACAAGGAAGCCTTTGTCCATCTGTTTGGGAGGCCGTTACTCAATGAGAGAAAAGCCATGCTCTCCTTGTCACAAGTTCTCCCTATAACAAAGATGCCTTCTGATGACCGGAACGAATTGAGGGAAATCGTGACGGACAGATACGGGGCACACAGTTTTAATCAACTGAACAATATTAACTAAAATACGTAATATCATTGCTGTCTCTCTAGTAATCACTTTTTTCTAGGGATGTCATGTCTTCGAACCTTGCTAGAGCATCTGAAGACAGGATGGCTTCTGAAAGGGTAACCCACCTCTAGCTTATATATATATTTGCTGTTTCTTAAGGAAAGTTGAAGGGCATCTATGAAGCTGCAGAATATACAAATTGTCTTATAATACATTGATACGGTTCTTTTTACTCTGCTTATGAGTGGCTCTGAGTTCTTGTTTGAGGAGACAGTGCAAATTCAAAAATAAATATGTTCTTTTCTGACACTCAGACTGAGTATGTATTTGCATATGCAAAAGAATCCATCTTATGCTGAGAATTTATGGAGTGCTGAGAGGCAATGAAACGGCTGGCCAAGACTGATTGGCTATCAATGCTTGAGATTGTGTAAAACTCAATAGATTCACTAGTTATTTTTTATTCTTAAAATGGCATTTAATATAGGTGTAATGCAATCTGGAATCTCTTCATTGCATGGGAAGACACAATTTGAGTAGTGATTGTAGTGTTCTCATCTGCAATTATGGCAGGATGCAGAATATGGGAGTCTGCATGACGAATCAGTCTTAATACATATAAAACTTGTATTCCCCCCAGGAATCCAATGCTGACACTCCTACAAGGGCAGAGTCTTCTGATTTTCAGATCTTAAAATATACAGGAAGGAAAAGTAAATTAGCAGAAACTGGGAAGAAAAGACAGTCATGTGCTCTGAAGACATCGTCTTCAGTTAAAAGAGAAGATCTTCTGAAGAAAACACAAGAGCAACTGGCAGAAGAGGTGAGGAATAGTGGGGTGATGCTAGGACTTCAGTACAACTGAGATTTTTGTTTGTTCGCCTAAATAATAAAAAAATGAGTATTTAAGTTACCAAAGACTAGAACCTTGTCAGTTACAGTAAAACTCAACAGTCCAAATAGATCTTAATTTTTTTAAAAAAATTGTCATTTTCCAGATCTGGTATAAATAAAAATAGCGGGAAAAGGTCTAAAACGAAAGGGATTGTAAAATGAAGGTTCTGGTGCACTTACTGCATTACATGAACACATAGAAGAAAGGTGTGGTTGTCCTTGGATTTGTGCTGTGCCTCTCTATAGTAATACAGACTTTACCTTCAGATTTTTACATACAGAAAGGGCTCCTCTGCCCAAAAAAAATCTATGTAAAATTTTATTTGTATGGAATGGTTCCCAAGAGATGAATATTGCAACCTGTTCTTAAGCATTGGCAGCACGGTAATTCTTCTAAACCTGCTGGGTTTCCTTGCTCACAAATTTCATAGATTCTGTGTATTTGTGCTTTAGACTCTGGCTTACCTCATGGGCTGTTTATCCTTGTAGCACAAAAATCCCAGGAGATGAAGCAAGTGCTTGATCCCTCCTTAATTTCAATACTGGAAGATCTGAGCTGAGAAGGGCACTCAGTCAGTGAGCAGCTGGAAAAACTGGCTGCAACTTGAGTGAATGCACTCATTTCTCAAGAGCGCTGCTTTAGCTGGCAGGACTCAAGGACTGGTGATTTTCTGTACCAGGTTTTCATAAAGCTCCCCTTAAGACTTTCATTTGGAAAACATAGGTTTAGAATCCTACTGAAGCTCTTTCATGATTAGAATATGATTTCTCTTTTCTGAATCTTAGGATTTTTGTATTCTTTTAGGTAGCAAATGTGATAGTATCTGAATCACCACAGAATGTTGGGGGAAAAGGAAAGGATTTGGAAGATTTGATTGGTTCCTTAAACTCAGATCCTTTCTTAACAAGGAAACAAATTCCACGGACTCCAGAAAACCTGAGTGAGTGTCTTTAATCTTGTAACATTTTGACTTATGTAGAAATTTTGAGGATTAGTTTAGCATGTCTGGTAGATCGATATAACAAAAACTGTTTCCTCTGCGTGGTCACTGTGAAATGCACACATACTTGGCTAGCCATCTCATGGTGCAGAGGGGAAGTTGGCCATCCCTCCTACTTTTCTGATCTGGGGTTTCAACCTATTCCGAAGGGCTACAGGAGTACACGACTTCCCGTGACTCCTCCAGCACCACCCTTGATGTTGCTTGCCTGCCTGCCCAAGGGTGCTTGCCTGCCTGCCCAAGCTCCTGTTCAAGCCACTCTCCGGTGGACATATCTTACTTGTCTTCAAGGTCGGGCAAGTGAGCTCTGTGCCCTCTGCATGAAAGGCCTATATCTGAATTTTCATAAAAATAAGGTCGTTCTTTGTACAGATAGAACTTCTTTATGTGGAGCTTCCCAAGGTTTCATATGTCACGGTATATAATGCTGTCAGCCTTTTTCCAGATTCAATCTTCTCCACTGGACACTTCCTTCACCTGCTAGGTGCCCAGAGAGTCTTGGTCTACTACATTTGAAGGAAGTCCGGACAGGGAGAGTTCCCCAGACCTTCCTCAAGAACCCGAAGGTTGCCAGTGACCTTCTGTTCTCCTCACAGTGGTTGTATTCATGGATTGCCTCCACTGTCTTTTTGGCCTACCAACTGTTTGCCCATGACTCATCTTTGCGAGTCAGATCCCACTTCACAAGGGATGGGGCTGCATGAGCCCTTTTGAGGGGCATACCATTAGAGAGCACTTCCAAGGCAGCTGCCTGCTCTACACCTTTGGAGGACATTTGCCATGCGGCTACCTGGGCAACTCCCTTCACCTTCGTCACTCACTACAGGGTGGATACTCTATCCAGGAGAGACACCACCTTTGGAAGAGTGGTGCTGTTTTCCTGTGTGGCATGATGCCCACCTACCAGCTTGCTAGTCACCCATATATGTGTATTTCACAGTGACCAGGCAGAGGAAGAATGGGTGCTTACCTGTAACCATGTTTCCTCCAGTGGTCACCTGTGAAATCCACACATTCCTGCCCATCTTCCCTGCCGGACGTCATGCTCCGGTATCCTGGGCTGCATTCTGCGGCTAAGGAACTGGAGCGGCAGCCCTGCCTACTGGCTATATATACTATCGGGGGAGCATGGGCGGGGCTACCACCAAAAAGTATCTTCTAAGGTTCTAGAGCCGGGGTGCTCACACTTTTTCAGCATGGGAGCTACTGATTAAAAAACAAAGTCCCAAAGATCACCTCCCCAGAAATGTAAAACGTATAACTATTTTCTTATTTATTTATTTATTTATATTTATTATTCATTTTTATGTACCGCTCCTTCCAGCAGGCTCGGGCAGTTTACATAAAATGAAGTTATAAAACATCAACATTTCAATTTAATAACAACAATATAAAACAGAGCATAAAAATACATCCAACCACCCCATTTCTCCCACACTGCCATATTACCACACATATTATCAGCCAGAAAGTAAGAAGAGGGGCTGTTGAACTGCAAGGCCATTTAATACTCAGCAAGGTAAACAAAGGGGCATGCAAAAATACATCCAACCACCCCATTTCTCCCACATTTCCATATTCCCCAACATATATTTCTCAAGGAACAAAGCAAGCAGAGAGGCTTTGGAGCTAAAAGGCCATTTAAACATTAAAAATAAACAAAGAGACATGCCACAGAACAATCAAGCACCCACCCCAAAGTAAAAGACCGACCTTTGAGATGCGGTAAAGAAATGACCCCAAAGCGTCCTTCTTCTCCTCCTCCGTCATTGTTCCTAGTTCCACGCCGCCAGCATGTGTGCTGCCTCCAAGAGCTCACGAGAAGTCCGAGAGGCAGAATGGGCGCTTCTGCGCATGCGCAAGGGGCCAGCCATGCATCGCGTCATCCAGGCCTGCCCCTTTGGTCTCCTACGACTCTGAGTGGCTGGAGAAGGATGGAGGGAGGAGGAGGAATCCAAAAGAGGGGGCCCATTCTGCCTCTTGGACTCTGCAGCTTTTGAAGGTGGCGCGCGAGCAGGGAGCGGGGAGGAGCAACAACGGAGGACTTCCTTGCAGCGTGCAGGGGCGCGTGAAGAGGACAAACTGCGAAAAACCTGGTCAGGGGCCTGAAGATCACCAGGATGAAGCCCAAAGATCACCTTGGTGATCCCGATCACCATTCTGAGCACCCCTGTTCTAGAGTTTCGAAACTGCGCAGGGGCAGGAGACCCAAATGTGTGGATTTCACAGGTGACCACTGGAGGAAACATGGTTACAGGTAAGCAACCCATTCTTCTTGCCGCACCCAGTGAAATGGGCTCAATAACACCATAGATCTCCCAAGCAGTCTTTTGAGCAGCAGTTGGTGGGGTTCCATTCTTGAATTCGAAAGTATACAAAATGGGATTTTCCCCTATTGATATCCCACAGTAAGGAGATTGCGGCAACTGTAGGATGTATAGTTCCCAGAAATCTAGAAGCCATGGAAAGAAAAAAAATCTTTTTTTTTTTTTTTTTTTTACAGAAAGAAGTTTGGGAAAATTGGAAAAGATGCTATATTAGCTTTATAGATGGAAAGTGATTGGGTCACTTTTCATTTCAGGAATATAAAATATGTATACTTTTGTTTGGCATATTAAAAGTAGCATTTATTCAGAAAATAATTGCATAGAAATGGTTTTGTAAAGTGTATTAATGTTTTGGGAGTTTATGAGGATCAAACAAAAACCTACACAATATAAAAACAGGAAAACTATTAATATAAATTATTTGACCTGGTTGATCCATGCTTCTAAATGGTTCAAAAGTACTTACAAAACAAAAGTTCTGGTAGTGAACATTTCAGAACTCTAACAAAATGTTCAAAATCTCATTATAAATGGCAGTTCCTAATTGGTTCTGTCTTAAAAATTGCCAATAATGAAATAATAATGAAATTTTGATCGAGTTCTGAAATGTTCACCACCAGAACTTTTGTTTTGTAAGTACTTTTGAAGCATTTAGAACCATGGATCAACCAAGCCTATAAATTAACCATGAAGTATCAAGAAGACCCAAAATACTTATTTCTGTTGTGAGAACTAAGAAAAGAAAACCAGAACCAAGAATTAGAGTCATTTGGTATTTTGCAAGTTCTTTGGGGTTTCCAGTGGTGGGGAACTGGCATTGTCTTTTTAATGTGCCAGAGACATTATTTGGAAACCCACTGTATACTGGTAGTTAATGGATCATGGGCCCATTCTGTGGAACACCAGTTTGAATATAACTAGGGTATATAATTTGATGTAAAAGCTACATAATGTTAAATATAATGTATGAGAAATCAGTGTATCGACTTCATATGAAGCTCCATTCTTGCCAAGGTAGAAAAATGTCAGTTCTGTATTGGACATGGGAAATCTTTTCCACTCGTGACTGTGTCTCAGCTTGTGTAAGAACTGAAGAAGAAGCAGATGGGAATCAATACATTTTTTAAAAAAGATATAGCAAAATATTTTGCCTCGTCTGGACAGAAGTAACCAATCGATTCATAGATGGCACTTTCTCCTTGGTAAGAAGTAACTTCATGGAAAGTCTTCCAATGTACCAATCTTCCATTCTTTGTATTCACATGCACAATGGAGGACCTTCTTATAGCAACACCAGAGGCACTCCCAAGTGGCCAGCTACTGCTCAAAAGACATTTAGTATAATGCCAAGTTTTTTTAACTTTGTATTGTAATGACGCTCCAACTTCGGTAAGGATCACGCGTAGATAGAAGCACGGTCCAACACGATTTTATTGCAGGTACAACACTTGTAAAGCTAAAGCACCGTTCCACCACCCAAACACACCTTTTATACCCAAACCCCCCTCCCCTTGCCCATGCAATGTCCAGGCAGGGTTGCACCATATCCGGGTGAATCAGCAAATCCCATAGTCCAAAGGGATGTGACCTCATTAGTCTCTGAGTCAGCATTAATAGTTCATTATCCAATGTCCAAGTCCAGAAGAGGTTACCTCACTTCCCCTGGAGGCACCTGGAAGTTACATCACTCCCAGACTGACTCAGCATGTCCTTCAGTAACTAGGGCAAAGGTCCCAGAGAACTGGGACAAAGGTCAGCCACCTCATGGCAGGCTGGAAACCTGAACTTCTTCCAAGCTCAGATTTCCCAGATCTGACATGTATTTTTTAAAATACATTACAACTGTACCCTCGGTTTGCTTCTGATACGATAAATATATAAAATTATCTGTATGGATACACATCCCTGTACTTAGAAAAATAACTCCCCAAAAGGCTTGATGTTATTTGGACAGTATCTCTTAAAATCTCACTCTTGAGAAAGCAAGAGAAAATATTCCATTGGCCAGAGCTCAAGGTTTCTTTTCTACTTCGTTTGAATAGCAGAATTGTGCTTCTTATTAAGCTTTGTTTTATAGCTTGAATTGTGAGCCTTCGGAATATAAAACCGAAGAAATAAATAAATAAAATAAATAATACCATGAGTGTTGTCCCTTAGTCTTCACTGTAATCATCTGATACCACTGTGGCTGCTGAGACCTTGCAGAATACAGGTGTGGCATGTATCGAAGCAAGCGAGGGATTCTATATTCACTGTAGTTGTTTGAAATAGGCTATGGTAACCTATTACAACAATAATGCATTTATAAGGGGGAATGGAATAAAATGTTGATGTGACTTTTTCTTGATTCAATTTTAGTTAGTGAAATTAGAAGCTCGTGGAAAAAAGCCATCCAAGTTGAGGAATCTTCAAAGGCAGAATCTCATTACACTGATGCAACAAAAAAAGACTTACTACAAGATGTTGTCCCAGCATCTGGAAGACCAGTAGATTCCAGTATGGCAGTCTTCATGTTATCTGGCTCAATAGAATCTCCCCTTTTCCTGAAAATGCCATCTTCAGGGAGCTTGAAGCAGGGGATTCTAGGTCTTAATGAATTGTCCCCCCACCAAAGGTGTGCTGGGCAATTGGATGATGGTTTTTTCAAGCAAGGATTGACACCTACAGTTTCAGATAGTCCTTCAACTGGCAATCCTACAGTCAACCTCAAGACAGTAAATAAATGTGCAAATGAGTTGTGTGATGATCCAGGGAAGTCACTTTACAGTCGGGATTCTTCAATGTGCCCAACTTTGCCATGGACTGGCACTCAAATGTCAAGTGGCAATTGTGACGATAGCCAAGAAGTTATCCATTTCGGCATACTTCAGGAAACCCTTCCAGAAGAAGCAGAGTCTATAAATACAAATAGTTTTAAGGACTTGGAGTTGGATGAAGTAAGGGAGGACAGCTCCCAAGACAGCAATAAAGGTTTCCCTGATCATGTAGCAGAGAATGAGCATAAGTTAGATATACACTCTATTCGGAAACGATACAAAGCATTGGAAAAGACTCTTCTCAAGAACTCATCTTCCAGAAAGCCCATTTCAAGACGCAGATCAGCCTTCAGCCTTCTTTCATTGGGCTTAGAAACCACCGATGTGCTTAGCCCTTCTGGGAAACCATATGCATTTGATGCTGAACTTACAAAGCTGCCACCACAGATGGCTCTTCCTGAAAGAAAAGTCCCTGTCTCCCCTCTAGTTCCCTTTTCACCAGTACAAGCAGGAAAAATATTGGATGTCTGTCGTGAAGGAGACCTATTTGATAAACTAAAGGGTTAGTACAGTCAGATCTGCCAGGCAGATGAGACATGTGTCTGAATAACTCTTTTTCAAAAAGTAGTATTAAAGTGAAGAAGAATGTGAAAAGACCTGTAAAGATGAAGCTATTTTATGTTTATATAATCATGATCCACTGACTTGGCATATTACACGTGTACATTCTTCTTTTGCTAAGAGTATTTTTGGAAACTTGATTCAAAGGAGACATTACTATTAGCTAATGCTATTCCTCATAGGTTTGTTGCCCAGTTCTGGTGGTCATCTCTTTATTCCAAAAAATACTAATACATTGAAGTCACTTGAGACATTGGAAGAATGAAATTTAAAGATTTGAGAGAATGTAACACTAGAAAAATTATATTAATGCATTTACTCTAACAGTCAATAGTACATTTCTTTCAGGTTTGTAAACATATAGATTGCTCTAAATTTCAAACATAATTTTCAAGTGAACTGTAGGGAAATAATTGGCCAGACTAACTAGTTACTAATTTCATTTTACTCCTGATTAGAAATCTAGGGTTATTTGAGATTTCTTCTTGTTGAACTTGTCTTGTATATGTTAGTTTTCTCTTGGAAAGCGTTCTCGCTATCGTAGATTTCTGTGAAAATGAGTTTAGTCCGGCTCCTTTTCTTTGCAGTTCCTTGTAAGGCCATTTTATTTCTGCTACCATCTCAACAGAAAGCACTATGCTGTGCAATTGGCTTCTTCTCATTTGGCATGGATTCTGCCCAGGCATCTGCCTGGTTGTCCACCTTCTTTGTGGGATAAATGGTGGGGCAACAAAAGGATTAAAAATCCAGGATACCATTTATTAAGAACAAATGAATGATTCATATCACCAGAATTCATTTGCCTAGGAAAGATGTTTCTGTAGAAAAAGAGCCAATCTATTAGGTCATGCCTTCAAACTAATATTTGTCTTGAAATATTTATTAAAACATTTCTTTTTTTAAAAAAAATTAACACAATAAACTTGACTCAACGGCATCTTCTGAAGTTACCTTTTTCCCTCCATCTTTTCTGATATGAAAAGTAAAAGTTGCGCAGATTTGTGAGGAGGCTCAGGTTGCATGTTCAGTTATTAGTTGATTTACATTTATACACTCTTTCAGGTTATCCAAAGTTCTGTGGTCATGTGAATGGTGTACCTTCTGGATTGAGAAATCACTGAGCTGGATTATAACCATTATCTAATAACTATACATTGTTACGTAACACTGTGTAACAATATTTGGAAAAAAAATGTTCCTGGTTTAAAAGTGTTATTTCCTGTTTAATTGTGTGGTTCTTACCTTGAAAATAGTTGTTATACTCCAGGAACTTTATTTTTGTGGCTATTGTTTTAAACCTTTGAAGGTGCCGTTTTTAACCTTTCATATACTTATTTATGCAATGCTTTTGACACTAAATAAATAAATAAGCTTTCATATGCCATTTTTAACCTTTTGTACAGATTGCAAAAGGTCCCCTGGTGGCGCAGAGGGTTAAACCACTGAGCTGCTGAACTTGTTGACTGAAAGGTTTATTTATTTATTTATTTATTATTGAGGCTTCTATGCCGCCGACTCCCGGAGGCTCGCGGCGGCTCACAAGAGCCATAGGCATAAAACAAAGATTAAAAACATAAAACAAGTGAACAATTAAAACAGTAGCAGAACAATAGCAAAGCAGGCAGTAAAGCAGCAAACAGTTGGCACTACACAATACCCAGAGACGCGGGCCTACTCTCCAAAGGCCTATACAGATGGGTTTTGCAGGCCCGCCTAAAAGTTAAACGGGTAGATGTCAGGTGACACTTTGCAGATGGTATTTCCAGGAAGTTGGCATCCTCAGACCGTAGTGATCTCGATGGGCAGTAGGGGGTGAGGCGGAAGTGGCCCCAGACCGTATAAAGCCTTGAAGGTAAGAACCAACACTTTGAAGGCGATGTGCTCAATAGGTAGCCAGTGCAGGCAAAACACGGCTACCTGCTGGCGTACCAGACAGGAGCCGGGCGGCAGTGTTCTGCACCAGCTTGAGCTTCCGGATCGACGACAGAGGAAGGCCAGGTTGGCAGTTCGAATCCGGGAAGCGGGGTGAGTTCCTGCTGTTAGGCCCAGGCCAACCTTCTGTGGGAAGGTAATGCTAGCCACATGTCATTGGAGCTGTCTAAGGAGAACTCCGGCTCTTTGGCTTAGAAATAGCGATGAGCACCACCACCCTGACTTGATGTCAGGGGAAACCTTTACCTTACAGACCACAAAAACAGTTTTTGAAGGTTAATAGACTTTCCTCAAGTTTTTATGATAGAACTAATTAAGAAATGGCATTTATAACCCAGGAACAAAAAATATGTTACATAGTGTAATAGAAGCGTAATATCCATTTGCCAATTTGCATGTTGCACTGAAATATTTAAACAATACCAGGATCATACATTTAATACAAGTAGACGAGTGAGCTGCGAAAAGGAATAGCTGTAGCAGCAGATGTACCATCAGTTCATAATCTTGAACAAGTCTTAAATATAGATTTCCATCATGTTTTAGGAACTTTTAAAACACAAAGCAGTACCTTATAATTATCAGATGGTTGGTTTTGTGGTCTTGTGTTGAAATGCCACCCCCTCATGTCTGTGGATCCTTTCAGAAGCTGGCACACATACTCGAGGTACTGCTCAAGTGGGGATGCGAGTTTGCCAGAGTATGATGAAAGTTTCTTTCATGACTTACGATTTATAGAAGCTTAGCACACACACACTGGCGCGCCCCAGCCAATGGGAGAGCACAGCGTGCCTCCAATGTAGATTTCCTTCTGTCCAATGATTGGAGATGAGTTGGCAGGTCTCAGAACAATGTGAACTCCATACCAGAATGACAAAGGTCAGGTATTGTCCAAGCAGCTGGGATAAAGGGCAATGTGGAGGGGCACTATGAGAGGCAAAAGCAGGGTAAAAGTCGATATAAAATATAATCCACAACATCTGCTTTGGACTGGGTTATCTGAGTCCACTCTGCCCTATAATCCAGTTCAATGTTGATTTTATACAGCTGTGTGGCAGTAGCCCCTACTTCATCACACTAGGGAATGAATGCACTTTATATCCGGTTTCTGCCTCTTGCAGAATCCTGGGGTTTGTAGTTTAGTGAGGCTGTTAAAAGCCTCACTAAAATTCTGCCTTGGTTAGGCCACATCTGGAATTACAGCGTGTCCAATTCTGGGCACAGCAAATGGAGTTGTTGACAAGCTGGAATGTGTCCAGAGGAGGGCAACCAAAATGATCAAGGGTCTGGAGAACAAGCCCTATGAGGAGTGGCTTAAAGAGCTGGGCAGGTTTAGCCTGCAGAAGAGAAGGCTGAGAGGAGACATAATGAGGGCCATTTATAAATATGTGAGAAGAAGTCAGGGAGGAGGGAGCAAGCTTGTTTTCTGCTGCCCTGGAGATTAGGATGCAGAGCAATAGCTTCAAACTACAAGAAAGGAGATTCCAGCTGAACACGAGGAAGAACTTCCTGACGGTGAGAGCTGGAACTCTTCCCCGGAGGCTCCTTTGGGGGCTTTTAAGCAGAGGCTGGGTGGCCATCTGTCGGGGGTGCTTTGAATGCAATTTTCCTGCTTCTTGGCGGGGGGTTGGACTGGATGGCCGCCCGCGAGGTCTCTTCCAATTCTATCATTCCGCAGGAGTCGGCAACCGGATTTAAAGTGGATTCATTCATTCTCGAGATGTGAGCCGAGCGGGAACATCCATGAATGGAAGGAAGTGCAGCTGGGTGGCTGGGAAAGAAGTCTGAGGCTCTATACCCGGAAGTTCGGCCTTTTTATGCTCGCTTACCTCTTCACCCTGCTGTAGCTCTAGAGCGCCGCATCCAGTGTTTCGACGAAAGGGAAGCTAAGGGGCGGGATTCGAAAGGACAGCTGGAAGGAGCGCTGATTGGCTGAGAGGCTGCAAGTGGCACGCGGGGGGGAGGGAGCAGCGGTTGATCTGCGCAGGGCGAGGGAGGCGGTGGGCGTCCTTCTGAGCATGCGCAGAGGGAGGGAGGCCTCTGGGGAGAAGAGGGAGAAGGAGGCGGAGAGGCAGGCGCTGCGTCCAGGGGCAGTTTGGAAATCTCCCCTAAACAAGCAAGTATTGGTCTTTTATCAAAGGGGCACCTACTGTGCAATTCCCTATGCTATTGTACAGAATGGGGCTCTGCAGATTTTGGCATGCTGCACAGTGGTTCTCAACCTGTGAGTCCCCAGATGTTTTGGCCTTCAACTCCCAGAAATCCTAACTGCTGGTAAACTGCCTGGGATTTCTGGGAGTTGTAGGCCAAAACATCTGGGGACCCACAGGTTGAGAAACACTGCTAGGGTCTTGGGACCAAATCCCAGGCCCACTGGAGACCCTGCTTGTTTACATCTTTATAATCTGGTGTAAACAAGGACCAGTGATTGGGCATTGCATAGAGCTTCCCCCTAGATTGTAGATGTTTTCTCAGCCTTGGTTTCTAACAAATGAAAGGCAACTCCTGACAAATTATTATTATTATTATTATTTATGGTATTTGTACCCCGTAGCTTCTCACCCCCACAGCACAGCTTACATTTGCAGCACTACAGGCCGCAACACCACAATACAATTTTAAAATACACCATATAATCAACATCATTAAAAAGCATTAAAAACATAAAATTAAAAACCACTACATACAACAATAATTAATTAAAGCCATCAAATGGAACACATTGTCAGTCCAGTCAAGTCCAAAGTGTCAATCCAGTCAAATCCAAAGGTACAATTTACATCTGCTACCCAAAGGCTTGGTCCCAGAACCACGACTTTAGCTTTTTTCTAAAAGCGAGGAGAGATGGAGTGGATCTTATTTCATTTGGGAGTGCGTTCCATAGGCGAGAGGCCACCGCCGAGAAGGCCCTTTCTCTCGTCCCCACCAGCCACAGTTGAGATGCTGGCGGGAGCGAGAGCAGGGCCTTCCTGGATGATCTTAGGTTACGAGGTGGGACATAGAGGCAGATGCGTTCAGACAAGTAAGCTGGGCCAGAACCGTATAGAGCTTTATAGGTCAATACCAGCACTTTGAATTGGGCTCGGAGATGGACAGGCAACCAGTGAAGCTGACACAGCAGAGGGTGGTATGTCGCCCCAGGTAGCATATTTCCAATTTCCTATTCCTGGACTGATAACCCTGTTCAAAACAGATATTGTGAGGTATCTGGGATATAGGGTGGTGTGAAAGGACCCTGAATCCACACTCAGATAATGTGGGATTTTCTGCCATGAGACTCTGGGATATAGGGTGGTGTGAAAGGGCCCTGGGTTATCTGAGTCCACACTGTCATATATTCCAGTTCAATGCATAAAATGTGGGATTTCCTGCCTTGGTCTTCTGGATTATATGACTGTGCGGAAGGTCCCTGAGTCTTCACTGCCAGATAATCTGGCATAAAAAGATAATCTGGGACCAGATCCTGGAATATAGGAGCAATGTGGAAGGGGCTTTAGATAGCTAAGGCCCCTTCCACTCAGATGTATAAAATGTATAAAACCCCACATCTGCTTTGAATTGGGTTATATGGCAGTGTGGACTCAGGTAACCCAGCTCAAAGTAGATATTGTGGATTATCTGCTTTGATATTCTGGTTTATATGGCTGTGTGGAAGTTGTTAGGGAAAACCACGCTAAAAAAACTCAAACAAGATACAAAAGTTGAGCATTGGTGAGCAGATCATGAAGTGCTGTGTGATGTGGCTGTAAAGAATTCAGAATTCAGAGCTTAGGAGGCGAACATGCAGAGTCCAATCTTTGAAAATCACAAAAGGTTTATTTGCATCAATAAACAATAATTGCATTTCTTAATAGATAAATAACTAGGTCTGAGCTACTCTTACCTTGTCTAAAGAGAGGGAAAATCACCAATCATTGCATCTCTCTGACACATGCGCAGAGAGATCTCAAAGCTCACAGCACATACTCTCCATACTAAAGTGTAAGAAGGCTGAAGTCAGATTCAAAAAGCTTGCAGTAGGAAAGTATGAATTTTAAACAACTAATCAAAACGAGAGCAGAAACAGAGAGAAGAATGTCATGCAGGAGACATGGGGAAGGGGAATCTTTAGTCTATACTAAACCAACTGCTCTTCTTTGAGGACTTGTGACTTGGGCAGTGTGGGGTTGAATTCCAACAGAATGACCCTAAATCAGCTGTCAGAATTCAAGACACAACTGAAGACCTACCTCTTCTTGCAGGCCTATTTTGAGTCATTTTTTAAAAAACCTGCAAATTTTAACACCCAATCCTGTGGTCTGTTGAATTTTTATCTTTGTTCTGTGTATTTTAATATGTATATGTTTTAATATACAGTCAGCCACTGAGTTACAAACACCCAACTTACAAATGACTCATGGTTAAGAATGGCGGTGAGACCACAGAAAGTGATATAAATCTGCCCCTCTGAAGAGAAATTCACTCCTGAAAGAGTTATTCTCATGGGAAAAAGTTACTTCCACAGAAGCTTTCAGTCATCGTTTTCAAAACAAGCCACATTTTTCAAAATTCAGTTTTCACAGAGACAGAAAGTGAGGTGAAATGTTCTGAACACGGGCACAGTCAGCAAAACAAACACCATGTCGTTATTTGTTTATTTATTTATGACATTTATATCCCGCCCTTCTCACCCCAAAGAGGACTTAAGGTGTCTTACATGAATGGCATTATTCCATGCCCGAAAAACAAAACATTTGACAACAATTTAAAACAATATTACAACAACATATGTAAACATTAGATAACTATAGTGCATAGATCCAAAGCCAGATAATCAGATAATCATATTCATCCAAAGCCAATTCCAACTGTATTGCACCGATAATTATGCTGGGTCAAATGCTTGTTCCCAAAGCCAAGATTTTCCTTGTTTGTGTCATGACAGGAGGGAAGGGGCTGATCGAATCCCACTAGGTAGGGAGGTCTATAGCCGAGGGGCCACCACTGAGAAGTTGGACCTATGAAGGTGGTGGGACCAAGAGCAGGGCTTCTCCAGAAGGGCTTCTCCGAGAGCAGGGCTTCTCCAGGGCTTCTCCAGAAGATCTTAACCTTCATAATGGTTCATAGAGGGAGAGGCATAAGGACAGGTATTTAGGGCCGGAGCCGTTAAGGGCTTTATAGGCCAAAGCCAGCACTTTGAATTGTGCTTGATAGCAAACCGGCAGCCTTCCCAATGCTATCCAAAGATAGATAGACATTTATTTATTTATTTATTTATTCAATCTTGTATTCCGCTCCTCCCTGCAGGCTCGGGGCGGATCACAGCACATAAAATAGGCGGCATGTACCAACGATGCGGCCATACAATAAAAACATAAAACGCATCTCATCACGAGGTACAGGATAAAACACATAGGCATTAACTGGGCAGACATATCTAGTTGAAAGCCAGTCGAAAAAGGGCGGTCTTACAAGCCCTTCGAAAAGGGATGAGCTCTGGGATCGCTCGGGTGTCATCTGGGAGGGAGTTCCATAACACCAGAGCTACCACAGAGAAGGCTCTTTGCCTGGTTACGGACAGATGGCAAGAGCGGATTGATGGCACCAGTAACAGATTCTGTTCAGCTGAACGTAGTGATCTCGGGGAACATACGGGGCAAGGCGGTCCTCAGGTACGCAGGCCCTAGACTGTGCAAGGCCTTGAAGGTTAGAACCAGCACCTTGAAGGCAATTCGGTACTCCACAGGGAGCCAGTGCAGTTGCCGAAGGATGGGAGTGATGTGCTCCCTCACTGGTGCTCCCGCCAGCAAGCGAGCCGCGGCATTCTGCACCAGCTTGAGTTTCCGGATTGTCGACAAGGGAAGGGCGTTACAGTAGTCCAGCCTCGAGATGACCGTGCAGAATGCCGCGGCTCGCTTGCTTGGATCACCGTGGCCAGGTCGTCCCTGGACAAGTAGGGTGCCAGTCGCCTAGCCTGTCGTAGATGGAAAAACGACGTTTTGGACAGCAACGGGTCTAGTTGGACACCCAAGCTCTTAACAAGGGATGACGGGCTGAGTCGCTCGCCATCCAGGGTAGGCAACCGGCACTCATCCAGCCCAGGTCGACCGGGCCGCAAGAACTCCGTCTTCGACAGATTCACCTTCAGCCGACTGGCACGCAGCCAACCAGTCACGGCTTCGAGGCATAGATGGAAACAATCGGATACGGTGTCCGGCCTGCCGTCCATTCTCAGCAAAAGCTGGGTGTCATCAGCGTACTGACAACACTCCAGACCAAAGTCGCGGGCCAGCTGGGTCAGGGGGCGCATATAACTGTTGAATAATAGGGGGGAGAGGATGGCCCCCTGGGGGACCCCACAGTTTACACACACATATGGCTGGAGTTTCACTTCAAAATACTCCTGTTTTGACTTGCATACTAATTCAACTTAAGGACAAACCTACAGAACCTATCTTGTTTGTAACATGGGACTTCCTGTATGTATTTTACTGAACGTTTTTATGATGAAGCAAGGAGAAGTGAGTAAGAAATAAAATTTATTATTTTATGCATCACATAACATCAAATTAAGCAGGTGAACTAAATCCTCTCTGTTTCAGGAGCAGCTTGGGGAGGCACCACTCTCTGCCTGGAGCTGCCATGTCTGGGATTGGGAACAAGCGCATGGCTGCAGAGACCAGCCCCTCGGGGCTTCCAGAAAAGAAAGCCAGCGTCGAGGACTCGGGGACCACTGTAGAGACCATTAAGCTTGGGGGTGTCTCCTCAACGGTTTGTGTTTCTTTTTGCCCTGCCTTCCTTCCTATATTAATGAACACCCTTCCCTCTCATGGTCCAGTGCCAGATAGCCCAGATCTTAGCTTATCACCTGAGAGAGAGTGAAGCCTAAGATGAGCCTGTGTTGGTGGTGTTGTGGTTTCAGGAGGAATTAGACATCCGCACACTCCAGACCAAGAATCGGAAGCTTGCAGAGATGCTGGACCAGCGACAAGCTATTGAGGATGAGCTGCGTGAACACATTGAGAAGCTGGAACGGCGGCAGGCCACCGATGATGCCTCGCTGTTGATTGTCAATCGCTACTGGAGTCAGGTCTGTTGCTTTTTATTCCCCTTGATGCTGAGATTCGATGTGGCAGTTACAGCACATTGGATTGGGTCTTGGGAGATGCATGAAACATAGTCGGTTCCCTTAGACTGATCACATACTCTCCGGGCCTGACTGACTTAACTTAAATGAATCAACAGTGTGATGTGGTAGCTAAAAAAAGTCGATGTGATTCTAAGCTGCATCAATAGGAGTATAGTGTCGGGATCAAGGGAATTCATAGTGCCACCCTATTCTGCTTTGATCTGACCTCATCTGTCCAGTTCTGGGCACCACAATTCAAGAAGGAGATTTGAAAGCTAGAATGGGTTCAGAGAAGGGCAACCAAAATGATAAAAGCCCTATGACAATGTTGTCAAACCTGTGGCCCTCCAGATGTTTTTGATGTCATCTCTGAATTCCTTACCATTTGACAAACTGGCTAGGGCTTGTGGGAGTTGGAGGCCCTAACATCTAGAGGGCTGTAAGTTTGGTATCTACCTGGTGAGGAATGGCTGAGGGAGCTGGGTATGGTTAGATTGAAGAAAAGGCTGGCAGGGACATTAGAGCCATGTTCAACTATTTGAATGGATGTCACATTGAGGAGGGAGCAAGCCCATTTTCTGCTGTACTAGAGACCAGGACATGGAGCAATGGATTCAAATTGCAGGAAGAGATGTGATCTCTTCCAAATCTATTATTCTGTGATTCTATGAAAAGAGATTCCACCTAAACTTTAGGAAGAACTTCCTGACAGTAAGAACTATTCAACAGTGGAATATACTGTTTTGGAGTGATGTGGAGTCTCCTTCTCTGGGTTTTTAAAGCATGAACAGGATGATCACCTGTTGGGGATCCTTTGATTGTCAGATAGGCAGGATGTTGGACCGGGTGACCCTTGTGGTCTCTTCCATCTTTATGATTCTTCAGGGTTGTTGAGAAGGTCAGATGGGGAGAAGAATAGCTCTTGAGATATTAAGGTGACTGGTGCACGAAGAAAGGCTTGTTCCTTTAATTTTATTTACTCCTGTCTTCTTCAAAAGTAAGCATACTTTTTTTGTTTGCTCCCTTCAGTTTGATGAGAACATCCGCATAATTTTGAAACGCTACGACTTGGACCAAAGTCTTGGAGACCTCCTCTCAGAACGCAAAGCCTTGGTGGTGCCAGAACCAGAACCCGATTCAGACAGCAACCAGGAGCGCAAAGATGAGAGGGAGCGAGGTAAGTCTTCTAATTCTGGCTCTTTTGCAATTAGCATGTACTTTTTTCTATAATTATTTATATTATTATTTCCGCATTTATATCCCGTCACTTCTCAACCCAGGCAGCTTACATTGAGCCCCATTAAGAGGCTATTTCAGACAATTATAGCAATAAATCACACATTAAACATATAATCATTAAAACAATACATAGTTAATGTAACACTATATATATTTAATTACTCTGTATATATTTCATGGTCCTATATTAGACCCATGAATTGAAAAAAAGTCCATAGTAATACAGGTTGAACATTTCTTATCTGGAATTCTGAAATCAAAAAGTAATTAAAAATCATCCACCTGGATGGCTGGGATAGTGGCACTTTTGCTTTGCTGAAGGTTCAATGTACAACTTTGTTTCATACTGAAAATTATATAAAATGTATGTGTAATTTAAGGTTATATTTATAAGATGTATATGAAACATAAATGAATTTTGTGTTTAGATTTTGTTTTCATCTCCAAGATATATACCAATTTTGTATGCATATACAGTACGAGGATTTCAAAATTGGAAAAAATATCCGTAATCCAAAACATTTCTGGTCCTAAGTGTTATGGACAAGAGATATTCAACCCTCAGAGGAATATAAAATGATTAAATAAGGTACCATACTAATTTATCAAAAAATATTGAGGGAGGTGTTCATCTCAAATAGCTTAATTTGCATGTCTTGAAAGAACAGCAAGCTGCTCGTTATTTATTTAATTGTTGTATTTTTACTGCAAGGGAATGTTTACGGATTTTTTTTACCTTCTCTACCAAAAAATGGCTTATGTAGTTTGGGCCATCATGCATCCTTGGTGGTGCTGTTTGCTCTTTTACGTCAGACTGTGCTACTCCTGTATCATGCATTACTTATGAGCTCAACAAGGTGTCATTTGAATTGCATCTAGGGTTCTTGGGAGACTGTGTCTGCATGCTCTCATGGCCTTGTTCTTGCATTGTATTTTGCTAGGAGAGACATTTGAGCCTGCGTTCTCCTTTCTGGCCACTTTGGCCAGCAGCACCAGTGAAGAAATGGAATCTCAGCTACAGGAACGTGTGGAGTCTTCCCGCCGGGCGGTCACTCAGATTGTGACCATGTATGACAAACTTCAAGAGAGAGTGGATGTCCTGACCCAGAAGCTGAACAGCGGAGGTATGGAACATCCTTTCCAGCTGAGGTTAAACTTGGGGATATTCCAATTTGGGGGCTTAAAAATCCAATATAATCCAATTCAAAGCAATTAAACTGCATTATATGAGTCTACACCAACCACAGAATACAGTTCAATCTATGCACAGTCTTGTCTCCATGTTTGGATGTGAGAATACTATATACGGTGCTGACATCTTTTATTATTTTATGTTAACTTTATTAGACACGCTGCAACTTGAGATTTATGAAAGAAAGATTACTGTCCATTATTCCCACTTTTTTGAAGTCTAAAGATCTAGAAAAGTGGTTTGTTTGGTTTTTTTATTAAAAAAAACAAAGCAAAAAGCCACTGAGATTTCAAAAGTCACTGAATAGCTTGGTTCCCAAAACTTTGATCCTCTAGTTATTTGGGAATTCTACTCTTGGGTATCCCAACTAACCTAGCCAACAGCCTGGGGTTCTGGAAGTTGAAGTCCAAAACCTCCGGAGGATCAATTTTTTTGGAAACACTTATTTAATATTTGGTGCATCAAATTCTCTTCTCCTTTTAGATATTTCTCTGATGGAAGAGGCTGTCCAAGAGCTGAATTCTTACCTAACATGTGAGAATAGGAGGCTTCAGGAACTGGCTGATTTGCTTCAGGAAAAACACCGCTCCATGTCTCAAGAGGTAGAAGAAAATGGATGTTGAAGAAATCATGCAGTTAGTTGGGTTCTGGAGCAGAATGTGTGCTTGTGTTTTGATTGGACTAAGAAGGTGGTAGATTAGTATGTATGCAGAATGAATGCTGTTTCACTTAGGCTGAGAGTGTTCACATTGAAAAAAACCTTCCCAGGGATGGAGGCCTATAATCGCTGTCTTGAGAGTCTGCTTCAAATATTTCTTGTTCTTAAAAAGAAGGAAAGTGTGATTCTGAGTAGGGAAGATGTAATGGTGGATGTAAAGTGGATAGAAAATGAAACTTGGACATATCACCAGTAGAACCTACTGTAATAATCATAATTCATAGAAAGACTTTACATTTCTTTCCTTCTAGGAATAGAAGATCTGTTTGAGACTAACTACAAAGTGATAGGGAAGTGTTTATTTAAGGTGTCTGACATCTGCCATTTGTATCAGGAACCCAGAAAAGAAGGTTGGGAGGCAGTGCCATTGAAATGGTATCCCACGAGTGCAGCATGGTTGGGACCCGATGGCATGCTCCTTGTCCTCAGTTATGTCTTGCATAGCATACTGCATTAAGCTTCGTGTTTCTGAAAAGGCTTTTGAAAAAGCAGAAAATGTAAAATATAATGACCAGATTATTTTCCCATATGCATTTTTAACATGCTCCACTGGAGGTGCGTCTATCTACATTGTAGAATTAATGCAGTTTAACACCTCTTTAACTGCCATTGGTTAATTATATGATATTATGGAACTTGTAATTTTACAATGTCTTCAGCTTCCTCTGCCAAAGAGTGCTTGTGCTTCACAAAACTATAACTCCCAGAATTTCACAGCATTAAGTGATGGCAGTCAAAGTAGTGCCAAATTGCGTTAATTCTACAATGTAGATGCACCCTGAGGCTTTCTCAATTACCCTGGCTTCTAGTTTGTTCCCTTTTGCCATTCAGTGTGCTGGGATTTCCC
This sequence comes from Anolis apletophallus, assembly GCA_030556195.1. Taxonomy (NCBI): domain Eukaryota; kingdom Metazoa; phylum Chordata; class Lepidosauria; order Squamata; family Anolidae; genus Anolis; species Anolis apletophallus. The sequence goes on along the minus strand of JARBWK010000006.1, from coordinate 124,819,280 downwards.
CCCTGACTCTTTTAATTTATGTATTTAATTCAGGGCTGTCCAACTGGCGGCCCCGGGACCGTACACGGCCCCCCAGCCTGTTGGACACGGCCCCTGCTATGCCCCCGGCTGCCATTTTTAATTTTTTTTTAAAAAAAAATTCTATTTTTTTTAAAAAATGGCGGCCGGGGGGGGGGAGGCGGGGCAGGGAGGAGGAAGTGAGCTTGCCCCTCCTCCTTCGCCCCTCCTTCCCCTCCCCGCGGCTCGCGATTGGAGCGAGGAGGCGGCGCGTCCGCGTGGGAGGAGGGGGCGGGGCGAAAGGAGGAGAAGGAGAAGGCAGTCAGCTGGCTGCCTTCTTCCTTCTTCGCCCCTCCTCGCCCCGCCCCCTCCGGCAAGGGCGGGGGAAAGAGGAGGAGGAGGGAGAGCTCCTCCTCCTCCTCCTCTTCCACCGGCACCGCTGCTGTTCCGTGCGCCGCGGCGCCCGGGAAAGAGGAGGAGGAGGGAGAGTTCTCCCTCCTCCTCCTCTTCCACCGGCGCTGCGGCACACGGGACAGCAGCGGCACCCGGGAAGGAGAGGAGGAGGAGGAGGGAGAGTTCTCCCTCCTCCTCCTTTTTCCCCGGCGCCGCGGCGCACGGGACACCGGCTGCGCCAGGAAGGGCGGGAGGGTGCGAGGAGGTGGGCCTCCTCCTCCTTCCTGGCGCCGCTGGTGTCCCATGCGCCACGGCGCCGGGGAAAGAGGAGGAGGAAAAATGACAGTTTTAGGAGGGGGTGGGGGAGGGGCCTGGGGCGGGGCCGAACGGCCCCCCAGGTCATCAGTGACCTCAATTCCGGCCCTTGGCCGGTTAGAAGTTGGACAGCCCTGATTTAATTTAAATAATGTATGTATTTAATTTAAATACTTTTTAATAACAAGTATTAATGCTATGCATTTTGTATTTGGACAGTTGTCTTTGGCTACTCCTGTCCTTTTTGTTACTTTTAGCTTCTTATACATCAAGTTAAATGATTAACTGACCCTGTATGGTACCAGCATGTGGATTGTGAAGTTCTGTCCACCCTTTGCTTTTGAATGATTCATTTATTGATGAAAGAGAGTGATTTATTGAAAGACATTGGGACAGTAGTTTGGAGAAGTAAGGGAAATTTAGTTGTTAACCAAAACAAAAATCTGTCATTGCAGGACTCAGGCTGAACTCACTGGCATGCAGAGACCTCAAAGTGTTTGACTTTAAAAATATAGGATCAATGATTCAGAATTTGTTCATTGTTCTATGAGCAATTGTGAAGAATGAGTTTAATATACAGTAGACTTGGTCCCGAATCACTGTTACCGAAAAGATTTGTAGTATTCGAAGGTCAATTTTCATTAAATTTCCAAAAACAGAAAGGGGAGGAGAGAGACCAAAAGACCAGTGAAACAGATTCAGAGAGATGATATTTCCGGAAAGACTTGAGTCCACAAAATACTTGAGGCAGGGGGATGTGTGGCATCTTTTTCTCTCCCCGGCAGAAGAAGCCTCCTCCATTTTTTCTTGGAAAGTTACCTCCTCCCCCAGAGAGGGTTCTGGGAACTTACTTTCCCAGTGGCACTTGAATATGGTGGCCCTAGGTAGCATGATGGGAGTTGGAATTTTTTCTCTCTCTGTGCCAATAAAATGCCTGGTGGTGTCCATGCTCTGATTGGCCGAGAATGGACACAAGCAACGGCTACAATTTTGCAGTATGTCTTGTTTAAAAAAAATTCTAAAAAATTAGTAGTTTGGTGAATTGTTTTGAAACTTGGCAGGCCTGCAGTTTCATGCAAATAAGCCTTAAAATGACTGAGGATTGAGCCTTTGAAGTTTCCCATGGTAGCCAATGGGCTGAATCTCTGCTGAATGAAAACAGAAACACCCCTCCCCTTTTGAGTAATTTTCTGGAAAACAAAATGATGGGTCAGATGAAAATGGACCCAAAAAAGGCATGGCCTTTTGGCCCAAATGCACATGCTTAGTATAAAGTTTGTGTTTCCCCCCATTCTTGTTTTGCTGCAGTTTTCCAAATTGCAAGGGAAAGTAGAGGCGGCAGAGTCTCGTGTGTCTGTGCTAGAGACCATGATAGATGACTTGCAATGGGACATAGATAAAATCCGTAAGCGGGAACAACGCCTCAACAGGCACCTGGCAGATGTTTTGGAACGAGTAAGTAAAGCAGCTTTTGGTCCAGAAGTTGGAGCAACGCTGGAAAATATTAGACGGTTTGTCGTTAGAAATATTGTATGTTTTACTAGTAGATTCAAAGTCCATTTTTGCACATCTCCCTAAAAGTATGCCATGATAAAAATGGAGCAATTTTTTTGAAGGACAATACCATTTAAAAATGGGAACCATACAACACTATAAAGTGAGAACTTGTTAGAAGTGAAGGTAGAAAAACTTGTGGAAAAATCAGCTTAGAAGTAAAAAAAAATTAAAAGAAGGAAAGAAAAAAAAAGAAAATAATTCCAATAGGCATGGGAAGGATGGTGAGAAAAGCTCTGGTGAGCCAGGAGTAATATCACTGTGTATCTTTTGCTTTGTAAACCTAACATAGCTATTCAGAGTAGGTTAGATTACTGAAGGACATTTTGCTAAACTTTGTTAAATAGAATCATTACAATTGCAAGCCAATCAGTTTGTTGTTCTTTCAATTTGTGTTCGAGTTATGGCGACTCGATCACATGGTTTTCCAAAACTAAGAGCTTGTCCAAGATCACTCAGTGGAGTGGAGATTCAAACTCATTGTAGCCCAATGCTTAAATCATTACACAAAACTGGATCAGCACATGTGACAAACTCCACGGGACTGCACAAAAATCACAGGTGGTGCGACTAGGTTCAGATATCAACACTCCCCAGAACTTATTCTTTTAACAAAACACCGGGAGGGCCGAAGTTTGCTTTTGCCTCCTTTAAAGTGATGCACGATGACACATTCTTGTACTGACTGTCTCTGAGTTATTGACAGTGCTGCTGATCCGCAGACATTTGATCAATTTGCGTAAAAATCTGTTTAAGGTCACCTCAAGCCAGAAACAGTTTTGATAGCCTTTCCTAATGTTTTACAACAAGAATTAGATGGGGAATATGCATTCTATTAGATCTTTCAGCAGTCTTCGTTATCAATGGCCATGATATCAATGTATATACTTATACGTTCAGTATATCCAGTCCTTGATATCCACAGATTCTGCAGCTGAACCATTCATGACTAGAAAATATTCTATTTTTTTCCAGAAACAAGCCTTTATTTTGCCATTTTATGTAAAGGACACAATTTTGCTGCACCATTGTATATAATAGGGCATGAGTATCCATGTATTGGTTTTCTTGTGAGCCACTTTGAGTCTCTTTGGTAGAGAGAAAAAGGAGGATATAGATGATAATGATAATCATATCTATAGAGGGTCCTGGAACCAAAGCTTGGTGGATACCATAATGGTTCTGTGTTTTCAAGACATTTCTGATTTCTTTTGACTCTGAGGCTAGCCTATCATGAGGTCTTGGTAGAATTTATTCAGAGGGAGTTGCCCTTCCCTTCCTCTGAGTCTGAGAAGATATGACTTGCCAATGACCGATCAGTCAGTTTCTATGGTTGAGCAAGGATTGATATTCTGCTCTCCAGAGTCACAGTCAATATTCAAATACTACACAGTTTCTAGAGTGATTTTATTAAAATCTGTTAGCTTCCCAATATCCTTGTCCAACATTCAAACCACTACACCTGTCGTTCTCAACCTGTGGTCCCCAGATGTTTTGGCCTTTAACTCCCAGAAATCCTAATAGCTGGTAAACTGGCTGGGATTTCTGGGAGTTGTAGGCCAAAATACCAGGGGACCCACAGGTTGAGAACCACTGGACCACACCAATATAAATGTAGTACACCAATCAATAACTTGGCACAAAGCAAGCTAATTGTGTGGAGTGGGTGGTGGCTCTGTCAGATGGGTTTTAGAGTCCTTGGAAAGAACTTTGATGGAACAATTTGCTATTTTGTTTGGGAAGTGCTCTAATTGTATCCCGTATAGTGTGTTTCAATTTATCTGTTTGTTTAGTTTTAAACAGTGTCATCTTTGCAGGTGAACTCAAAAGGCTACAAGGTATATGGTGCAGGCAGCAACCTCTATGGCGGGACTATCACCATCAACTCTCGAAAGGTAATCTAGGAGACTGTGGGAACTTGTAAATGAAAGCAGCTATAATAGCTGTGAAGGAGAACAAAATTAGTAAGGTTTGACTCCAAATTCCTGCTTTTCCTGTTTATAGTTTGAGGAGATGAATGCCGAACTGGAGGAAAATCAGGAGCTGGCTCAGAATCGCTTGAGTGAGCTGGACAAATTGCGTCAGGATCTTGAGGAGGTGACAACTCAGAATGACAAGTTAAAGGTATAAGCCAGCAAATGTTTACCAAATTTTTTGAAATGCTTATTTTTTTGTTCTAGGCAAATGTTGGAGATTCACTTAATTTATACTTAATTTAAGACTTCGTGGGCAATATAGCAAAAGCCCCCTGGTGGTGCAGCAGGTTAAACCGCTGAGCTGCTGAACTTGCTGATTGGTTGGTGGTTCGAGTCCAGGAAGCGGGGTGAACTCCTGCTACTAGCCCCTGCTTCTGCCAACCTAGCAGTTCGAAAACATGCAAATGTGAACAGATCATTAGATACCACCTTGGTAGGAAGGTAACAATGCTCAATGCAGTCATGCTGGCCACATGACCAAGGAGGTGTCTACTGACAATTCTGGCTCTTCGGCTTAGAAATGGAGATGAGCACCCCCTCCCAGAGTCAGACACAACTAGACTTAATGTCAAGGGAAAGCTTTACCTTTTATAACAAAAGGCAGAGAGGATGGAGCTCGGTCATTTTTTGGACTTGTAGGCACATGCTCATATAAATACACATGTAGAAAGCCTAAATGCCCGATTTTGTAAGTCGAACAGGGCCAGCTTTGGTTAGTACTTGGATGGGAGACTGTCAATGAATACCAGATGTTGTAGGTGTCAGGCCGCTCAGATGCGGAAGATGAACCACGCGGAGTCCGTCCGGTCAATCCAAATTCTTTATTGAGGTACACAACAGTTGAAGCCAAAAAGTACAGTCCAACCTCCCCCCAACCCTTTTATACCCCTACCCTGAGAACCACCTCATCTCCCTGGTCTCACAGGGCTGCACCGCTCCCTTGGAAACTGCCCTATCTCTCTGGTCCCAGGCAGCCAGCTGGGGTTTGTTATGGCTAGGGTGCTGGTGGGGATCCGGATCCCATCGGCCATGACCAAGGCCGTGGGCATCGGCTACTGACAGGATGGCCACCTCTTCTTCCTCCACCTCCTGCGAAAACAATGGGGTGCCATTAGTCTCCTGGGCCCATGGGACCGTGATATCGCTTCAGCAAACTACAATGGAAAGATGGGTGGATTTTCCCCATTTCCCTGGGCAAAACCAATTCATAGGTAACCTGATTGATTGCCCTGGCAATCCTGAAAGGACCCAAGTATTTTGGCCCCAGCTTGCGGGATGGCAGGCCCAATTTTATGTTCTGGACAGACAACCATACCAAGTCCCCCTCGCAGTAGGTCTCTTCCTCCCGCCGTTTCCAGTCAGCAAACCGTTTGTGGGCACGCTGCGCAGCGTTTAGTGCTTTCGTGACCCTTTCCCAATCCTCCCTGGCTCCGGATCTCCACCCCTTGCCCTTTTCTTCCTCTTCCCATTTTGGGAGTCTGGGCAGTGGGGCCACTTCTTGTCCGTACAGTATATAATTGAGAAGGGGGTCCTCCCCATGGAGGAGTGTACTGACCCATTGTATGCCATTTCTGCATACGGGAGCAAATCTGCCCAATCGGTCTGTTACTGGTTAGTATAGATGCAGAGGTAATGGCTTAAAGTCTGTTGCACTCTCTCCACGCCGCCATTGCTCATCGGATGATAAGTTGACGTGAGATTGAGCTCCGCCCCCAAGCTTTGGAGGAACTGACTCCAGAACCGAGCAGTAAACTGAACTCCCCGGTCACTGATAACGTGTTCTGGGCACCCATGTAGTCTGTATATGTGTTGTATGTAGAGTTTAGCTAATTTCTCCGCGGATGGCAACTTGACCAGGGGAATGAAGTGCGCCTGCTTTGAAAACAGGTCAAGAACGGTCCATATGTATCTAAAACCCCGACTAGGGGGAAGTTCCCCCACAAAATCCGTGCTGACATGTGTCCACGGCCGGGTAGGGGACGCTACCACCTGTAACAGCTCCCTGGGCTTCCCCGTGGGGACCTTGTTTCTGGCGCATGCCTCGCAGCCTTGAATGTATTTGAAGACGTCCCCCCGCATCCCTGGCCACCAATATTTCTGTTTGAGGGACAGGATGGTTTTGGTCGGGCCCCAATGTCCCGCACTTTTGTGATCATGACTCCTCTCTAGGACTTTTGCCCGGAGCGCTAATGGGACGTACAATTTGGTCCGGGCAAACCAAAACCCGTTCTGCAGTTGGCAGTCTTTCCTGTTACTCTCTAGCCACTCGTCCCCCTCATACCCCTTTAGTAATGCAGCCTCCCACTCTCCTATGAGCCTTTTCTCGGGAACCCTCCTACTCTCCGTCTCCTTGAGCACCTGGGAGCGGGTTTGGACTGCTAATCCCCATTGCTCCTTGGAAAAGAAGCTCTCCTGCCCTTGCATGGGTGTGGGGCCTGGGGAGGGACACCGTGACAAAACATCCGCTATTATGTTATCTTTCCCCTTCACGTGGCGTATGGTGAAGCTGAACCAGGAGAAGTACTGGGCCCACCGGACCAGTTTGGGGGAAAGCTTCTGGGGGGACCTGAGGTACATTAGGTTTCGGTGGTCGCTTAGCACCACGAAGGGGTGCTTGGCCCCCTCCAGGAAGTGTCTCCACATTTGCAATGCAAACTTAACCGCAAACGCCTCCTTCTCCCACACCGGCCATTTCCTCTCCGCCCCCCCAAATTTGTGGGAGAAGTATGCGCAGGCCCTAAAGTTCCCTTGCGCGTCCTCCTGTAGGAGGGCTCCTCCATACGCCCAGTCCGACGCATCACATTGTACTACGAATGGCTTTTCCGGGTCAGGGTGAATCAGGAGTGGCGCCTGACTGAACGCATTCTTCAGCTCTTCGAACGCCCTTTGGCAATTTTCAGTCCATCCCAGCCTGGCACCCGGGGCTTTTTTTTTTATTCCCCTTTCCCCTTAGTTTTAAAAAGTTCTGTGAGGGGGAGTGTAAGGGCAGCAAAGTTTGCGAACCCCAAAAACGATTGGAGCTGCCTCCGGGTCTGCGGGGCCTCCCACCCCTGGACGTCTGCCACCTTACCCGGGTCCATGGCTATCCCCTCCCGGGAGATCCTGTAACCCAAGAAGTCAATCTGCTCCTTGTTAAACTCGCACTTGATGAGTTTGGCGTAGAGCTTCGCCTGCCGCAACCGTTCCAGAACCTCCCTCACTAGTTCCACATGCAGGTCCTTGGACCGGGAAACTATGACAATGTCATCAAGGTATGCATAGACCCCTTTGTAGAGGAGGGGGTGCAACACCTCATTGATGAGCTGCATGAAAATCCCCGGAGCTCCGGACAAGCCGAAAGGCATAACGGTCCATTGATAGAGCCCCAGGGGGCAGGCGAACGCTGTCTTCCAATGGTCACAGGGCTTGACCCGAACCATATGGAAGGCGTCTATCAAGTCCAATTTAGTAAAGTACCGTCCCCCTCCCATCTGGCCACTGAGGTCTTTGATCAGCGGCAAAGGATAACAATTGGTAGAGCTAACCGTGTTGACGCCCCGATAGTCTATACAAAGTCGCGGGGCTCCATCCTTTTTCCTATGAAACAGTATCGGGGCTGCTATCGGGGAGTCCGACACCTCTATAAACCCCTTTTGCATATAGCGGTCAATCTGCTCCCTCAGGATTTCTTTTTCCGCTTGGGACAGGGGGTATATCTTGGGCTTGGGCAGAACCTCCCTCTCCCGAATTTCCACCCGGCACTCCACGTTTCTCTGGGGCGGCATGTGACTCGCCCCCTCGGGGCTGAAAACATCAGAGTAATCCTGGTATTCTGCCGGAATCCCGGGGATGGGTGCAGGGATTCCTGGGCTGTCAGGGCTTGTCCTAGAATCCCCCCCCCACACGGTGGCTTTACAGGTGACCGTCCCCTTACACCAGTCTATTTGGGGGTTGGCTTGCGCCAACCAGGGCATCCCCAACACTACCTCCTGATCTGTGGGTGCAATGACAAAGTCTACCACCCCTTGCCACGGCTTCACCCGGGCGCGTAGCCCCTCAGTACCCACAGAGAACGGCCCTCCCCCCGTGTAGGACCCATCCAGCTGGGCAAATTCTATCGGCGCCGGCAAGGTTTGCACTTTACATTCCAAATGTCTTGCCAATTCGTGCGAAACAATGTTCTCAGAGCACCCACTGTCCACAAACGCTCAGTATTGGGCGTAACCCCCCTTCCTCCAGAGTTCAATCGGGCAGGAAATGTTTTTTCGGGGGACAGAACTCACCCCCTCGGGGACCAACTCTAGGCCCTCCGCTCTTCGTCCTGCCGCCACAACAGGCCGTCGTCCCTCCGTGCCTTTACGCTGTCCACAAGCAGCCGCCCGATGGCCCGTTTTTCCACACACGAAGCAGGCGCCTGTCTTATCCTTGGGGATGATCCTGACTGGTCTCGGCTTCTCCGAAGACCCCGATCCCCGCCTGGGCTTGGGCCGCGCCTTAGCAGGAGCTGCGAACAGTACCTTCCTTCGTTGTACTTGGGCGATGATTTCCTCCATCCTTCCGGCCAGCTGTTTCCACCCGTTGAGCGTGCCCGGGTCATCACGATGCAGGCTCCACTCCAGGATGTCGTGGCGCAGGCCATCCTTGTATAACTCTAGCAAAGTGGCCTGCGACCATTCCACCACCCTGCCGGACAATGCCATAAACTCCTCGGTGTACTCGGTCACTGAGCGGGACCCTTGGCGGAGCGACCGGAGCGCTTCCTTGGCCTTGACTCGTGCCAGTGGGTCTCGGAACCATTCCCCCACTGCTCTTAGGAACGCTGCCACATTGTGCAGGCATGGATTGCGCCGATCGTGGCACTGCACAAACCAATCCGCTGCCCGGCCTCTAAAGGTGGCTCCGATGGCTCGAACACGGCCCATCTTGCTTAGGTACGTGTGCCCGTAGTCCTCCATATGATTGCGGGCAATGGTGGTAAAAAACGCCACTCTGTTGGCCTCGCCCCCAAACTCCGCCCGGAACTCTTCCCGTCTTAGGGGCGGCCACGCCGGCCCTGGAGCCGCAGGAACGGGGGGACCCTGCCACATCTTGCCCAGGCCCCCCAGGGCTTCCCAGTCTAGATGGCCGATACCCCGTCCGGAGCCTGCTGCCATCGCTGTAGGGGCCGGGGTAGGGGAACGCCCCGGATCCCGGACTCTTCCGCTACCGGAACTCCCTTCCTCGCGCAGGGTCCCCATCCCGAAGCCCATGCCGAAGGCCCTCTTGGGTCTGGTCACCTGGGTATCCAGGTCTGCCTCGTCCTCCGCTATGGTGGATAGGGTTCGTTGCCCTCTTAACAACGCTTGATCCCTTCTGTCCCACGCCTGGGACATGGTATGCAGTGTGGTCTCCAGAGTTTCTAACCGGCCCTCCAGCACGGCCACCTGCGTCGGGGAGACCGCTCCGATGCACGGCCACCTGCGTCAGAGACCGCTCCCCTCTCAGATTCTGCCAACCTAGCAGTTCAAAAACATGTAAATATTAGTAGATCAATAGGTACCACTCAGGCAGGAAGGTAGCAGCACTCCATACAGTCATGCCGGCCAAATGACTTTGGAGGTGTCTACGGACAATGCTGGCTCTTCAACCTAGAAATGAAGATGAGCACTACCCCCCAGAGTTGGATATGACTAGAGTTAATGTCAAGGGGAAATATTTACCTTTACCTTATCAACAGAGTAAACTATCAATGGCTTGAAAATATTCAAGGTGGCGTTGGGATTCAGTACCATTTTACTTTATCTCTGCAATCTTTGGGAGCCAATTTCCCCACAGTTCCCTTTTGTGCTATCATCCAGGTGGATCTGAGAAGGGCAGTAGAAGAGGTGGTGAAGGACACCCCCGAATACCGCTGCATGCAGTCCCAATTCTCCGTTCTTTACAACGAGAGTCTCCAATTGAAATCGCAGCTCGATGAGGCCCGTACTCTACTTCATGGAACCCGAGGTACCCATCAGCGCCAGGTGGAGCTCATTGAGGTAAAACCTTATTCCCATTGTTATAATCACTTTTAAATTCGATCCAGATGTGCGTGTTATGTCTGTCTCAGGGGAAAATTGACACTAGCAGTGCTTGTAATAGCAGTCTACATAGAACCTACTCTCCCACCAATCTAGATAAGGACAAACTGATGTGGGGGCTGGGGGAATTACAACAATTGGTCACCTTTGTTAGCTCAATGTGTTGGAGTGGTTGGATGGGATAATAGTGAAGGGAGGACTATAGGAACTATCTTGAGTTCTGGGGGGGGGGAGGTGAAGACATAAATGTAACAAAACAATAAACTATATCTCCAACTTCAGTAACTGCCACCTACCATGAGCAGGATTTCAGGGAGCAGAAGGGCCCCTTGAAGATCCACGTGCTGGACAGAGTGGATAGTGGGTTGCTGTGAGTTTCCTGGGCTGTATGGCCATGTTCCAGAAGCATTCTCCTGATGTTTTGCCCACATCTATGACAGTCATCCTCAGAGGTTGTAAGGTCTATTGGGAACTAGGCAAGTGGGGTTTATACATCTATGAAATATACAGGGTGGGTGAAAGAACTCTTGTCAGTTAGAGCCAATTGTAAACATTGCAATTTGCCACTTTGATTAGCATTGAATGGCCTTGCATCTTCAAAGCCTGTCTGCTTCCTGTCTGGGGGAATCCTTTGCGGGAGATGTTAACTGGCCCTGATTGCTTCCTGTCTGGAATTCCCCTGCCTTCTGAGTGTTCCTCTTTATTTACTGTCCCCATTTTAAAGGTGGTAGTAATGGTAGCCAGGTTTTGTTCATTTTTATTGGTTTCCTCCTTTCTGTTGAAATTGTCCACATGCTTGTGGATTTCAATGGCTTCTCTGTGTAGTCTGATATGGTGGTTGTTAGAATGGTCCAATGTTTCTGTGTTCTCAAATAATATGCTGTGTCCAGGTTAGTTCATCAGGTGTTCTGCTATTCCAAACAGGAAACAATCAGGGCCAGCTAACACCTTCCAACAAAGGATTCCTCCAGGCAGGAAGCACCCATTCTTTGAAGCTGCAAGGCATTAAATACTAATCAAGGTGGTGAATTGCAACATTCGCACTTACCTCCAACAGACAAGAGTTCTTTCTCCCACCCTGGACATTCCACAGATATATAAACCCTATTTGCCTAGTTCCCAGCAAACCTCACAACCTCTGAGTATGCCTGCCATAGATGTGGGTGAAACATCTGGAGAGAATGCTTCTGGAACATGGCATATTGCCCGGAAAACTCACAGCAACCCAGTGATTCTGGCCATGAAAGCCTTCGACAGCAGAGTGGACAGTACTTAGTAAGCACCAGTGATTTGACTCAGTGATTTGACTTAGTAAGCACCAGTGATTTGACTAGTCTAAAAAGGCCTGCAAAACCGCCCTTTTTAGACTAGCCTTTGATTAGGCAAACAAACCCAGCGTACTTCTCCTGTATAGCCAATACCCTGGCTCAAGGGAATGCCATTGTATGTTATTTTATGTCTCGGGATATATGTTGCGTTTTTATGCTCGCGTTTTATTGTATGGCTGCATGGATGCTACATGTCAGCCTATTTTATATGTTGTTATCCGCCCCGAGCCTGCAGGGAGGAGCGGAATACAAGATGGAATAATAAATAAATAAAATAAATATAGGTCACCTTCACATTTCCATGCCAGTATACAAATCTAACAATTTTTTCATCTCCAGCACAGTTTGAACACTGCCAAACTCTTTGTGAGAGATAAAAAATACCTTAAACGTTTTTTCTCTATGTGAATGCATGTATGTGTGTGAGAGAGATATATAGAGAGGTGCTCCTGGTCAGTCAAAAGACAGAGATCAGGTATAGGGATTCAACCTGTCCTGGATAGGGTTACACTCGCCCTGAAGACACAGTTATGTAGCTTGGGGGTGATCCTGGATTCATTGTTGACCCTGGAGGTCCATGTTTCAGTGGTGACCAGAAGTGCCTTTGCACAATTAAAGCTGGTGCACTAGCTGCGCCCGTACCTTGAGGCGTCAGATCTGGCCATGCCATAATTACACCCTGTCTAGATTTCTGCAATGCGCTCTATGTTGGGCTGCCTTTGAAGACAGTTTGAATCTGGATTTATGTTTGTTTTATTTCTGGTTGTACTTTATGGCATTGAATGTTTGCCGCTGTTTGCTGTGAGCCACCCTGAGTCCTCATGGGGGACAGGGCAGGATATACAGTAAATAAAGTTCATTATTATTATTATTATCATCATCATTTATAAAGGGAACATATTCAGATTTGCATGTGCACAACATTAATTGGGCAGAAAACAGATTTCACTCTTTTCTCTTGCCAGAGGGATGAAGTCAGCCTGCATAAGAAATTGCGAACCGAGGTTATCCAGCTGGAAGACACTCTTGCTCAGGTCCGCAAGGAATATGAAATGCTGCGGATTGAATTTGAGCAGACACTTGCAGCCAATGAACAAGCAGGTACTTTGTGCTAAGTTCTGTACAGGCAGTCCCAGAGTTACATACATCCAACTTACATGTGATTCTTAGTTACAAACAGCATGAAAAAGTGAGAGAAATCTACTCCTGGAAGAGTTATCGTGGGAAAAATCTGCACCAATAAGCCACTTCTATTGTCCATCTCCTTCTTAGCTTCCCACAGAAGACTAAGCCCACTCCCAAACACTTTCGATTGCAGCAAGGGGATGTTACAGCAATACTTTTTTGCCAAGGAAGTCCACATCCCCTCCACCTCAGAGGGAACAGGACATTTTGTGAGGAAGGTTCTTGTAGCCTTAGCCGAAAAATTCTGGCATTTCAGTCCTCTGAGCCCTGGCTCTGTCACGCCACTGCTTTTGGTATCTTCTCAAACTCTTCACTTCTGGTATGAAGCAGGAATGGCTCTTCAGTGGTTGGACACAATAGAAAGGTTTTTGTGTAATGTAGCTGATCTAGTGTGATTGAAAAGATGTCATAAGGAATTGGGAGAAGGCTTTTCTGCTGCGCAGAAGACTAGGACTAAGAGCAATGGGTTCAAATTGCAGGAAAGGAGATTCCACCTGAACATTGGGAAGAATTTCCTGACCGTAAGAGCTTTCCAACAGCAGTGGAATTCTCTGCCTTGGAGTGCAATGGAGGCTCATCCTTTGAAGGCTTTTTGTTAGGTTTCATCCTGGGACTGTACAAGTCTCTTGTGTCATCAAGTTTTCAGATCTCAATGAGTAGCTAGACTAGAGATAAGATTAAGCTGATGGATTCCTGTCCCCACTTTACCATGCATGAGTAAAGAATTTGTCTTTATTCCTCCTGCTAGCCACTGTCTCCTCCCCCTTTGAATATGTAGGAATGGAATTCTATGAGGGAACTTCCTCCTTTAAGTTTTATTGCCCTGGGTTGACCATGTGGTCTCCGCCATTGTTCCCTTCTGCTTTTTCTTCCTTGCAGTGAGGACGCATTTTGCCTCTCTCTTTAGGCAAAATGTAGCTGCATGGATTTTTAAAAAAACTTTTATCTTTCTTAGAAGATGAGATTTAGTAAGTTCAAGACATTTTCTATCTAGAATGTATTTCTTTTACTTCAATAAATATTTTGGAACCTAAAGTTCTGACTCTGCAATCTTGTGCGACCCTAAGAATAGAGTCTTATCCCTGTTTCACTACACATAAGTTTCTGCTGGTTATGAAGTTTATTTCTGGTACTCTGCTATATTTATGGTGGAATCCCCCTAACTAAGGGTTATTTTGCACCTAACAGCTCGGATTCCCCAACAAAGGTTAAACAGAGGATGGATGGCCATCTGCCAAGGGTGCTTTAATTGTGCTTTTCCTGCATGGCAGAATGGAGTTGGACTGGATGTCCTATGTGATTTTTTCCAACTGTGTTTTTTTAAAAAAATAGGTCCCATTAATCGTGAGATGCGGCACCTCATTAGCAGTCTCCAGAACCACAACCACCAGTTGAAAGGTGAAGTGTTGCGATACAAACGAAAGCTGAGGGAGGCTCAGTCTGACTTGAGCAAGGTAAGGATGGAGAAGGAATAAAGGGGACACGGAAAAAATGGTAGCAAGGCTTGTATTTCAAAATGTGCATGTGTTGGAAAAAGGAGGCAGGTATTTTTGGGGATGTCATACACTTTTTTAACAGATTTATTTATTTAAATAGTACAAATTGAGTATCAGGTTCCCAAATATTGGATTTAGGTTATTTCGGATTTTAGAATATCTGTATTTGCATATAACCATATCATGAAATATTGTAGTTATGGGACCCAAGTCTAAATGTTTATGTTTCTTATATATCTTATACACATAGTTGGAAGGTTATGCACAGTATTTAAAATAATTGTATGCATGAAACACATATGTGTATTCTTACATTGAACCACCAGAAAGAAAATGTATCTCAGGCACCCATGTGGACAATTTTGGATTCTGGAGTATTCCGGAATTCCATATAGGGTATGCTCAACTTTCTTTTAATACGAATTTTCATTTGGAAAGAAAAAACCTCAAAGCAGTTTTCAATAAAAACAGACACCATAACCAAAACAATAAAGTAACAAAATAAGAAAGTTGACTAAAGGCCACTTGTTGAAAACCAGAGATCGTGTTTAAAAAATGATCTGTCAAAACAGCCAACCTGGGGATTCTAATCATAATGGGGCAGGAAGACCCCCCTAAAAAGGGTATAAATAAAGGGTTATTATTATTATTATTATTATTAGGTGGTTTAGGGAGAAATGGCAGGAAATGCTTTTTTAATCTAATAGAAATGTATGCCTTAAACCAGTGTTTCCCAACCTCTTGAGCCGCGGCACATTTTTTACATTTACCAAATCCTGGGGCACACCACCAACCAAAATGACACAAAATGACACTCTAACACAGTAATACATATAGTTAATATGTTTTTCAATGTATTTATACACTCCGTGTGAAACCTGGACCTGTTTCGATGAACACAACATAGATAACCTGGCAGGAATGGCAGAAAGACACAGACTTCCCACACAGAACTCCCATAACCAAGAGAAAATGCTATAAGAGTTTGGTGGGCATTGACCTTGAGTTTTGGAGTTGTAGTTCACCTATATCCAGAGAGCACTGTGGACTCAAACAATGTTGGATCAGGACCAAACTTGGCATGAATACTCAATATGCCCAAATATGAATGCAGATGGAGTTCAGGGGAAATAGACCTTGACATTTGGGAGTTGTAGTTGCTGGGATTTATAGTTCCCCTACAATCAGAGCATTCTGAACCCCACCAATGATAGAACTGGGCCAAACTTCCCACACAGAACCCCCAGGAGGCAAGAGGAGGTCTCTACTTGGGGAAAGGGAGGCGGGCCTTCCCAATTCATGGAGAGGGAGAGACCAAGTAGACAACAATTTTGTGCCTTTATCGAGGTAGGTTTCTTAGGGTTTTTATAC
Source organism: Anolis apletophallus (assembly GCA_030556195.1). NCBI lineage: Eukaryota > Metazoa > Chordata > Lepidosauria > Squamata > Anolidae > Anolis > Anolis apletophallus. Next base: position 124,803,627 of record JARBWK010000006.1, on the reverse strand, counting down.
TTCAACACAGTAGACTCCCCCAGGTTCCAATTTCCCATGGCACACCTGATGATCGCTCACTGGTTGGGAAAGCACACTGGTTGGGATGGTCAACACTGCTGTCCACCAGCCTCTGAGAGAGAATTAGAAGACAAATTAATGCCTTCCTCTCCAGACCCGTTCCCGCAGTGGGAGTGCCCTTCTCCACTCTCAGTCAAGTACTGAAGAAGCCAAAGAAGAGCCTCCTGAAATCAAACAAGAACCGGACGATTCTTCCTCGCATCCTGTAGCCTCCAAGGGACCACCTGAAGACGCCCCTGAAACCAAGGCAAGGCGGGATGAAGAGGAGCGGGAGCGTGAAAGACGGGAAAAGGAGAGAGAGCGTGAAAAGGAGAAAGAGAAGGAGAAGGAGAGAGAGCGAGAGAAGGAGAAGGAGAGAGAGCGAGAAAAGCAAAAGCAGAAGGAATCTGAGAAGGAGAGGGAATCGGGCAAAGAGAAGGACAAAGGAAAGCATGATGATGGAAGGAAAAAGGAAGCAGAATTGATCAAGCAGTTGAAGGCTGATCTTAAGTAAGATTATTGTATTTCCTTTGGAGTAGCAATGTCCTGTTCCTGTGACATAACAGGCTAACACACATTTTGCTGTCCTGTTGGAGGTTAGCCCTGTTTCTGGGTATATTTGATCTGCTGATTCCAAAAATGATACTAATTTTCCCTTAGCAACTCTAGTTTGTGAGATACAGAACAAATGCAAAATACCAGTTGCCATCTGCTTTCTCATAGTAAATCATGATAACCATATCTAAGAAACTAGAGTGGATGTGGTCTATCCAATGCAATTTTCAGAATCGGCACTCCAAATAATCCTAGGAACAGGGTTATAAAGCAAGACACCAAAGAATTGGTTTTGTTGGACTGTGTTATACTTGAGCCTTTGCTCTTGAAAAGTTACCAGTATATTGAGAGCATCTTTCAGAATTATATACCATATAAATTTGAGTTTCAGACGGGTTTTTCAATTGAAAAAGCCCATCTCGGCTTATAGTCGAGTCAAGGTTATTTATTATTTTACTCTGTTACTAATTTTTATTTTATTACAGTTATTATTTTACTCTATTATTATTACTGTTACTATTTGGTTGTTGCATGTGTAAATGAGATGGTCCTTTGTGTAAGGTGGTTCCTAAACATTAAAAACCTGAAAAATCAAAACTCATATCATGATGGAAATGAAGTGGGTGTTTGTGAAGATTATAATGGGGTTTTATCACCCACCTTCCTCATGCTGCAACCCCTTAATATAGATCCCCCCAACCATAAAATTATTTTCATTGCTACTTCATAACTATAATTTTGCTACTGTTATGAATTGTAATGTAAATATGCAGGATGTATTTTCATTAACTGGACCAAATTTGGCACAAATACCGGATACGCCCAAATTTGAATACTGGTGGAGTTGGGGGGAATTGATTTTGTCATTTAGGAGCAGTTGTAGTTGCTGGATTACAATCAAAGAGCATTCTGAACTCAACCAATGATGAAATTGAACCAAACTTGGCACACACAGAACTCCCATGACCAACAGAAAATACTGGAAGGGTTTGGTGGGCATTGACCTTGAGTTTTGGAGTGTTAGTTCACCTACATCCAGAGAGCACTGTGGATCCAAAACAATCTTGACATTTGGGGAGGGCTGTTTGGTACAATCAAAGGGGAGAATTTGCAAACTTCCCACACAGCCCTCGGGGAGTGGCGGTGATAAAAGTTTGAAAGTTTGAAAATGATCCATTGAAAATCCAGAGAGGAGGAGGAGGGCTTTTGGTGGGACAGGCAGAGAGATCTTCTCTGCCAAAGGGATTCTTAAGACCGTCAGAAATATGCATTTTCTACTGGTCTTTGGTGACCCCTCTGAAACCCCCTTGCAATGTTGCTTCTCGTATTCTGTCTTGAGCTTGAAGGCATCCTCAAAAATTAACTATTGTTATTAATTAAATAATAAATGTAATCAAGACACAGTGGAGAGGCATAGCTGCTCATCTTGACAACAGCGCAAGTGAAAGAGGCATTTAACTATGTTGTGGCCCACCTCAAGCTGAAAGGAGAGGCAGATAATAAATAAAAATTAGGGTGAAGATAATGACATTTGAAAGTAGACAGTTTTTGTTAGCAGTTTTGAGGGTGGAGAATTGGGTGCTGCTTCTTTTTCCTTGAGAACAGTAACCCTCTCATTTGTTGAAATTTTCAGTGAGAGAGAAATATTTCCCCTAGATAATCCTGTTCTGATCACAAGAGAGCAGTATTGATCTGTTTAGCTTCAGTGATACATAATATAGGATAGAAGTTTCTGGTTTTCTTCCAGCTACCCCTCATGATGTTTCAAGAGACGATGCTGCTAACATGCTTCAGCTGTAATGTGGTAGGAGAGTAGTTAGATTTGGATGGTGTCCTATTTTGTCTTTTGAAAAATGTCTTTTCTTTCACCCCACTTAGGAAGGCTCAAGAAAGCCAGAAAGAAATGAAGTTGCTGTTGGATATGTACCGCTCTGCCCCCAAAGAGCAAAGAGATAAGGTTCAACTGATGGCTGCTGAAAAGAAGGCCAAAGCTGAGGTATCCATGCTTGCTGTGGTGTATTTTATGCATTCAATTATTTACTGTATATTGTCTCTGCCAGATATAGGAACAAAGAAATATAGGAAGATGCTTTAGACCAGTGGTGGTTAATGCATGCCGTGTGTGTGAGAGTGACTCAGAGCTCTCTCTGAGGACATGTGCTGCCGTCGCCCCAAGACACAGCCTTTGCTACCTCGCTTCAGGATTTTCCTCCATCCCTATCTTTCCAAACCTTCCCTCCAGATAAATCCCCAGGTAGTGTTTGGGGAGACATCAAAGGCTAAATACTTTGTAAAACTACAACTCTTAGGACTAATCCCTAACCTTGAGCCAGAGGTGCCAAGCTGCACTCATTCTGCTCCCGGAGCCCCTTCCTTATTTTATTGTTTCGATTGTTTCCTTCATCCCCGCTGCTCAGACGCTGTACTTTTAAGAGTCCTGCTGGAGAAGGAGGCGGGAACGCTGCTATAGGAAGCACCGAGGAAGAAAGTAGTGTCAAACTGCCTTCATTCAACAATGTAGATGCACCCTCGTACTTCTGCTTTTCCCTTTGCCCCAGCTTTTAATAGAGGATAGATTGGGAACCCAGGGGGCTATGCATTCTGTATGCAGGAAAAGCACAATCAAAGCACCCCAAACAGATGGCCATCCATCCTTTGTAATAATAATAATAATAATAATAATAATAATAGCAGCAACTCCAGAGGCCATGCTATCCAACCCCCTTTCACCATGCAGGAAAAACACAATAAATGCACCCCAAACTGATGGAAGAGTGATTGGTTTTTAATTCAGTTTCTTCATTTGTAAATTCATTCTCCTTTTTTGCACAATTAATTCTCCTCACCACAGCTGGAAGAGTTAAGGCAACGAGTAAGAGACCTTGAGGACAAGGAGAAGAAAGAAAGCAAAAAAATGGCTGATGAGGATGCCCTACGGAAGATCCGGGCAGTAGAAGAGCAGATAGAATATTTACAGAAGAAACTAGCCATGGCTAAGCAGGTGAGGAGCATCTATCAGAAAGTTTACATTATAAGCTGCGTATAAATCTAAATATTTCAAAGTGATATACAATCAACAATCGCAAAGAAATAAGTCAATTTTAGCTTGTGCATTTTATCTGCATTTATCAGTGAAATTTAATCTATAATTTAACCTTGTGTACCTTGTATTTAATAGCATTTTATCTCTTTGTTTTAATGATTTACTCTCCAAGCTGCAAGAAGAGGCGGGCAATAAATGTATTATTATTATTAATAAAATGATGATTAAAATTGTAAAATCAATATAAATAGCTAGCCTCTGAGTGTCTGTCTATATATATTGTGTGTCTATGGCATTGAATGTTTGTCATGTACAGTATGGTGTAAGCACCTCCACAAAGTACTGGCTTCCACAGATACAATACAAGACAACACCAAGCTAGTAAAAACTGTCATATAAAGTTTATTGCCAACAAAAAAGATAGCCTTAGTCCGATCATCATGAAGGGCCAAAATAACCCACACCGAAAAACAAAATGCAGAAGACTCCCACAGATGGCAAGACAACACCAAGTCCGTCTTCAATAAATAATCTGTTGAACAGGAACTTTGTTGGCTGGCAGATATTGATGTGAAGGTCGTCCAAAAGAAGGAAAGAAGGAGTGCTTCACATTCCAGGAGCTGGGTATACAAATAAACACATGAAAAACCCCCGCAACCCACAGCAAACTCCCCCTCACCCTTTATACAATACCAGACACTCACACAGCAACACAGGAACTGTTCAAACAGGCCCTCTCAATTACCTTGTAGACACTAAACATAAAAGCACACATTAAACTCCCAACCCCCCAACATGCAACAATATCAGCTAGAGCTGCCATAGCAGCTCCCCAGAACCCAGCATGAACACAGCCCAAATACTCACAGCTTGCTGGGAATCAAAGACCAGGACAGGAACCCACAAGATATCAATGCCGATACAGGACCCAACAACCCACAGCAACACCTTGGGCCGTGCCGGTTGCCGCAGATTCTCAAATCCCCAGGCCTTACTGTTATCCACCTACAACCTTACAAATCAGAGTCATCAGACAAGCTAGTGCAGAATGCCGGCTTTCGCTTGCTGGTGGGAGCCCACCCAAATCCCCCCCTAGTGCTCTCAGCTGCAGTCCTGGGTGTGTTCCACCTTTGCTGTTTAGTTAAAGGCCTTGCATGGTCTAGGGCCAGTGTACCTGATCCCCACCTAGGCCAGTTCCCCCAAGATCACTGGAAAAGCAGAATCTGAGTCATCCCATGGACTCAGCCTGTCACCTGTCCATTACCCTGAGCCTTCTCCTGTACCAGCGCTCTGAGTCCAGCTCAGACCATACTGTCTTCTCAGAGCTCGCCCCCTTCCACATCAAGACCCCTCAAAAGTCTCATCATTGTTAGTCTGTATTGTAAAGGGTATGACCTTTGACCTTCGAACTGTAATCTTGATCATCATAGCTATGTTCTATGTTTTTATTGTATGTTTTTATTCTGTGTGTGATCCGCCTCGAGCCTGCAGGGAGGAGCGGAATATAAAACCGAATAATAAAATAAATAAATAAATAAATAGCCCCTGAGTGTCTGTCTATATATATATTGTGTGTCTATGGCATTGAATGTTTGTCATGTACAGTATATGCACATTGTAATCAGCCCTGAGTCCCCGTGCGGGGTGAGAAGGGCGGAATATAAGTACTGTTAATAAATAAATAAATAAATAAATAAGGTTCCCTGCCAAAGGGAAAACAGAAAAACATACCTGTTTCCCCATGATATAATCTTGGACTCAGAAAATAAATAATGGTTGCACCTTCTTCAGAATTGCAGAGCTCCTGACCACTACTTAGACTGCCTTGTGTGAATTCTCTTAATGAAGCAGTAGGATGTAGGCAAGGGGCTTCCCTTCTGGTTACTTTAGAAGGAGAGAAATCACTGCCTTCTTTCCCAATCAATTTACTGTTGGAATAAAGGCAATCAGCTGCATGCCACAGATATTAGGTTTCTTTAGGAGTGTTTGTCTCCTATTCCTCCCTGATTGCATATTTCACACTCGCTCTTTTTTGCATGTCCCACAACCCTTGGATGTTTTTGAAAAGAGCAGCATCTTCTTCCTTCGTCCTGAGAGATGCTTCAGCTTCAAGCTGTTTTTCCTCTTTGTGTTAGTTGTTTAGATTGAGCTGCGCTGGAACTGTATAAGTCCCAGTTCCTTTTGTTAGGCTTCCTCACCCACAGTTATAGAGTAGTCAATTTTCTGTTAGTTTCATGAAGGTTGGAGTTTAAGAAAACCCTTCCTGGTTTGTATCAATTGCCCGCCTCTTTGCCTGGGGAAAGGGAGCCATTTTAGATTAGCGTTATTACCACCAGGGAATCTTGGAAGCAAGACGTGTCTGCAGTTGGTCCCAGCGAGATCCAGGCTTGGACAAGCTATTTCAAGTCAATTAACCAATAAGTAGTTAATGCCTTGGGCATTGGGCGCCCCAGAGGCCCCTATACCAGGGAAAGAAAGCAAGGAAAACTTTCATCTATTCTTCTCAGGAATCATCCATGACCAGTGGCTTCAGGAATAACTTTACCTTCAAATTTTAAGTATGGATTTTGTTGTGGAGAAATCAAGTTAGTGCCTGGGTGGAGATAACCCCAAGACCAGTTAATAAATCATAACCATTTCTTGAAAGCAATAGCGTGAACATTGATTCTGCGGGGTTCCTTTGTGACCGCATCTCCTACCACAAACCTGCACGATCTCTTCGATCTCCTGAGGAGGCCTTTCTCTCGCCCCTTCCCCTATCACAGGCTCGACTTGTGGGAACGAGGGAGAGGGCCTTCTCCGCTGTGGCCCCCCGCTTTTGGAACTCGCTACCTAGGGAGATTAGGCAAGCCCCCACCCTAGCTGCTTTTAAGAAAGATCTAAAAACCTGGCTCTTCCGATGTGTCTTCGGAGAGTGACCATCTGGTTGTTTTAACCTGTAGCTGCCCTCAGAATAAAGCAGCTTCCCCTGTCCCCTACAGAGGCCAAATCCTACTACTTTTCCCTGTTGGTCTACTCTTTTACAAATTCACTTTGATCCCTATCTCACCCAGGGTTTTAACATGTTAATATTTTACCTCATACATTTGGCCCGCCATTGTGTCTGATTTTATTATGCTGTTTTATAATGTTGATTTTATTCTTTATTTAATATTTTGTTGATGTATTTTTGTTATTGTGTGATCAATTATGTTGTATTATTTTGGGCTTGGCCCCATGATAGCCGCCCTGAATCCCCTCTGGAGAGATGGTGGCAGGTTCTAAATAAAGATGATGATGATGATGATTATTCCTTGCTCAAAATAGGAATGCAAACCAGCAACCCCCAAGCTGATAGAAAGTTAGGACACATTAATGCTAAAGGTATTTAGAACAATTTGGGTGTGACAGCACATGAGCTCTTACTCAGTGTGGACTGCTCCTGCGTTTTGAGTGACCATGGGGTATAGAACAAAGGACTATTTCTTTCAATGAGTTTCATCATGGAGAAGAACTCTTTAACTCCCATTTCTTCAGAATGTCTACTATTTTTGGCAAAATGATGTAATCCATCTTTCTTCCTACCTAAACAACTTTGGCCTGTATCTTACACAAATTCTGTCAGTAAAGTTTTTTTTTAATTTTACATATTTATTTGGATTTTTTAATTTGTCTGACCCTTTTCTTAGTACATAACAAGAATGGGAAAGTGAAGGGGAACTAGATTTAATCAATAAGATGATAAAAGGCTCACAGATGTAGGTTGGAGAGTCTCTTGGGGTCCAAACAGAATACTAGAAATCCCAATGATATGTGTTCAAAGTATATATATATATATATTGTAATCCAAGGCCTGGATTGGCTCCTATTGTTTGTCGGATTTACCCTTTTTAATTGGAGCAACACGCCCGCATTTACTTTATTTGGAGTTCACATTTGGAACCCATTTATTGATTATTTTATAGGAGTGCATCATAGATTGTGACTTGTGAATACCATGACTGTTCTTTGTGAATGATTACTACAATGCATATTCCTATACTTTGGATTACAAAAAATATATATACTTTGAACACATATCATTGGGATTTCTAGTATTCTGTTTGGACCCCAAGAGACTCTCCAACCTACATCTGTGAGCCTTTTATCATCTTATTCAGTACTTAGTTGAGTTGTGGGATTTACAGCACTTTTGGCAACTTCCCCGGTGATTTATTCGAACTAGATTTAATCTCTTTCTAACTTTCTTTCTCTTCTCAACTTGCGACTCAATGCCACTTTCTTTGCTAGTTAAACCAGGAATAACACAGTCTTGTATTTTTAGAGGTGCTTTAATTCAAACAGATTAAAGCAATCCCTGGTGTAACTGCCAGCTATAATTCCCAATATTTATAGGAAGAAGAAGCACTCCTTTCCGAAATGGACGTGACGGGCCAAGCCTTTGAAGACATGCAAGAGCAGAATATTCGTCTGATGCAGCAGCTGAGGGAGAAGGACGATGCCAACTTCAAGCTCATGTCAGAACGCATCAAATCCAACCAGATCCACAAACTTCTGAAGGAAGAGAAGGAGGAGTTGGCGGACCAGGTCCTTACCTTGAAGACACAGGTAAGCAAGAAGAGAAAAAACTGAACCTCAGGATGGCAGGGAGGAGCAGTCCACTATGATTTTCCCATTTCCAAGCGAAGTGGTATTCTTTCCCTATGTTTTGTTTCTTTCAGGTGGATGCCCAGTTACAAGTTGTACGCAAACTGGAAGAAAAGGAACATCTCCTTCAGAGCAACATTGGCACTGGAGAAAAGGAGTTGGGCTTGCGGACCCAGGCCCTAGAGATGAACAAACGTAAGGTAAGCGTAAGGCATTGACCTGCGTTCTTGGCTCTAGCCCTACATCTCAACCCAGGGCACCTTCTTTCAGCTGTAACCTACTTTACAGAGTTGATGTGATAATAAAATGAAGTAGGGGGAAGTGACTATATGCAGTGTATTGCGTTTATATTGGAGGAAAGTATAGATTTTTATTTTTAAAAACTCAACCATCATCATTGTTACTTATACAATTAAAACTTGTGCGCCAATTGCGCCCGTACCTTGGGAAGTCAGACTTGGCCATGGTGGTCCATGCGCTGGTTACATCTTGTATAGACTACTGCAAAGTGATATATGTGCAGTTGCCTTTGAAGACTGTTCAGAATATACATGGGACTGAAACTCTGGACTTTGATTTGGATTTGTGATTGGGACTTGGAACTGTTTTAATGTTTCAATTTTTAATATTTAATGTATATTTGTAATCCTGTTGTTCTCCTAATTGTCAATTTGTTTTGTAATGTGATAGATGTTATTGTCAGCCTTTAATGGCTGCCATTTGTAAGCCGCCCTGAGTCCCCAATCGGGGGTTGAGAAGGATGGGATAGAAATGCTTGAACTAACTAACTAATTAAATAAATAAATAAGCTTCGGCTAGTCCAATGTGCGGCAGCCAGATTGCTAACAGGAGTGGCGTATAGGAAGCACCCCCCCCCCCCGGGTTGAACCTGCTCCACTGGCTGCTGGTTTGCTACCAAGCACAATTCAAAGTGCTGGCTTTGGCCTATAAAGCCCTGAACCTCATTCTGAGGATGGACCCCGGGGTGGTCTCTGTACCCGATAATTTCCATCTCTGCCTAGAAGCCGTTACTGGATGGCTGCGAGCCAGTAAGTTGAAGGTGAACCCGGCAAAGACTGAGATTTTGTGGCTGGGCCGCCCAGAGGGGGTAGAGACCCAGTTGCTGACGTCCGATGGTGCGGCCCTTTGCCCACAACCATCTGTTAAAAGTCTGGGGGTCCGGCTGGACGCCCAGCTTTCCATGGAGGAGCAGATTGGCTGCGCCTGCAGGACAGCCTTCTTTCATCTGCGTCTGGCAAAACGTCTGGCTCCCTACCTCTCCTGCTGCGACCTAGCCACGGTGATCCAAGCCACGGTCATCTTGAGGCTCGACTACTGTAATGCGCTTTACATTGGCCTACCCCTGTCGATGATCCGGAAACTTAAGCTGGTGCAGAACGCTGCAGCCCGCCTGCTCTCAGGAGCCTTAAGATCTGATCACGTGACTCCACTCTTGCGTGAGCTGCACTGGCTTCCTATTGAATTCCGGGTCATCTTCAAGGTGTTAGTTCTAACTTTTAAGGCCTTGTATGGTTTGAGGCCAGTGTACCTGAGGGAGCGACTTACCCCTTATGTACCCGGGAGATCACTGCGCTCAGAGGGGCTCAACCTATTGGAGGTGCCCAGCATTGGGGTCTGTAGGCTGGCCACCACACGTCGGAGGGCATTCTCTGCAGCCGCTCCAATTTTGTGGAACGGCCTCCCTGAGGAGATCTGCGCCATCTGGGCCCTCCTGCCGTTTCGCAGAGCGCTAAAAGCATGGCTCTTTAGAAAGGCATTTGGCCCTTAGCCAATCTGCCACCACATTGTACCATGGTCTGTTCTTAGCATGCCGCTGTGTTCAGTTCGGCCTGCTAATTGTTTTATTGGGGGGTTTTAAATTGTTTTAATGTATTTTAACTGTGTTTTTAATGTATTTGATGGGTTGGCTTACTCTCTTTCTGTAAACCACTCTGGGCACCAGAGAGAGCGGTATAGCAAGTCGAATTTAATAAATAAATAAATAAATAAAAACCGCCCCAGTCCAACTTACCTGTCCAAACACATCTCCCTCTATGAACCATCATGAAGGTTAAGATATTCTGGTGAGGTCCTGCTCTCGGTCTCACTACCTTTGAAGGTGTGATTGGTGGGGACGAGAGACAGGGGCTTCCCAATGATAGCCCTTTGGCTGTGGAACTCCCTCCATAGTGGGATTCAATCAGCCTCTTCCCTCCTGTCATTTTGCAACCAAGTGAAAACTTGGCTTTGGGAGAAAGCATTTAGCCCAGCATCTGTGCAGTACAGTTGGAATTGAACCTGGATTTTTGAATATGATTATTTGATTATCTGGCTTTGGATCTATACACAATAGTTCTCTAATGTTTATACCTGTTGTTTAATGTTGTTTAAAATTGTTGCTTAATAGATTTTAGTTGTTGTTTGGCCATGGAATAATGCCGATTATGTGAGTCGCCCTTTGTGTCCCCTTTAAGTCCTGTTCTGCCTTCGTGTTGCTATGAGGTTGGATGGGAAGGAAATATAACAGAAAAACAGATCGGAGGGTATATGTAAATTAAAACAACATTTTATTGAAACAAACTGAATTTCCTTTCCCTAGTTGCCACTGAAAAGGCTTTGTGAAAAGGAAATTCTATAAGCTACTGCAGCCCTGTTTATAACTCAAAATGCAACTGCTGTTACATAAGAACATAAGAACATAAGAAGAGCCATGCTGAATCGGGCCTCAGCCCATCTAGTCCAGCATTCTGTGTCAACAGTGGCCCACTATTTGTACACAGGGATCTCTAGCAGAAAGGAGGGCAAAACCCTCACCTGCTCCTGACCCCCCACAACCAGTACCCGGGGAAAATCCTGCCTGCCTCCATCAACACAGAGGTGGCACTTGGATGTTCATTTCAGTAACTACTGATTCCCTTGGTATCCATGAATCTGTCTAATCCTGCCTTGAAGCTGTCCAGGCTGACCGCTGTCACAACCTCCTCTGGAAGAAAAGTTCCATAACCCAATGACCCTCTGGGTGAAGAAATATTCCACTTTCATAACTCCTCTGGTATGCGGCAGGTACTGACTTGTTCAGTAGGCTCTCCTCTTCAGTTCCATTTTGGCAGGAAGCCTTCGCATTGAACGGCTGTGTTGTTAAAGTGCGAAGTATGGAACCCTGCGCAGACGGTCAATGTGACTTAAGCAACGTGCAGTCATTGAATTCTTGATAGCAGAAGGTGTCACCCCAAAGAAGATTCATCAGAAAGTGCAAGCTGTTTATGGTGATTGTGTTGATGTGCATTGTTGGGCGAGTAAGTTTAAAGATGTTGAGGTGGGAACATCTGACTTGTAATGAAGCAGCCAAATTAAGGAGTTATGGAACTCCAAGTACCAAGTTAACTTTATCAAGCTACCTGAACGTGCGGGTACAAGGATGAGGAAGAACACACGGCAACTGTGAAATAGGTGAAAAACAAAAGGATTTATTTCTGGCACCAGCTGGTGGGCTTCTGCCAGCAGAACACGCTGCAATCAGGGGCAAAAGACCCCGTCACTTCCAATACAAAGACATTTATACCCCAATGGAGTCATTTCAGTTAAGCCCACCCCTTCTTCATGGATAAAAACAATCATAATTGGCTGGTGATTACTGTTGCTTACATGACATTTCATTAATCCAATAAACATTGCATTTTCATTAGCATCACATCTTTAAGTCACACCTATGAATGAGAACAATAGTCATTTATAAGTTAGTTCTTTCTCACAGTACAGCTATCAATCCTGAGTCTCTGATGTTCCCTAAATTTGAAACATTGACTTCCAGGCTCCGTGCCAGCAACGGAGGGGGTCAGACTCTCTGTCATGCGCAGTGCTTTCTCTATTCGCATTAAGTTCTCCCATGGCACAATCTGTACTGCTTTCCACCCATCTAGCCTATGTTATCTCAAGTCAGGCACAGGGTGTATTAGAATGCTTCAATCACAGTGTTATTCTCATTTTGCAAGTGCCTGTCTGATTCTTGGCACAGGAACCCGCATTTCAAAGCTAAACACGCATGTAGCATCACTCTCTGACTGTACTTTTTGCACGGAAAAGTACCAAACCCGCTTTAGTGTGACAAAGAGTTGGACATCCTGTGACAGCAACCACCGAGTTTCATAAGCAAAAGGTTGACAAATTGATTCAGGACTACCGTCATATCACTCAGAGAGAAATTTCAAGCATAATCGGCATTTCACAAGAACGTGTGGGTCACATTATTGCTTTGCTTGGCTATCGGAAGATCAGTGCACGATGGGTACACAGCAGAACTTCAGAGACTGGATCTCACCACCATACGGCATCCTCCATACAGTCCAGATGTAGCACCATCTGACTTCCATCTGTTCCCGATAATGAAAGAAGATCTGTGGGGACATCATTATGCTTCTGATGAAGATGTTGAGAGAACTGAGAGACGCTGGTTGCCCAAACAGAATGTCGACTTCTTCCATGACGGCTTCAGAAAACTTGTTCATCGTTGGCAGAAATATATCCAATTGTCTGGTGATTGTGTGGAAAAGTGAATAGCAGTAGTTAAAGAGCACATTCTAAGGATTATTTCTGTGTTTGATTTATTAAAATATTCCCATCCAAACCCAAGTAACGAAGGTGGAGGCATTAATTTTCATCCAACCCTCGTAAATAAATAAAAGCCTGCTGTTTCTCTCCAATAAAGAGACCCAAAGGGTTTCCAGTAAAACCGATACAATACAATTTAAACCCAATAAAGATTCAAATATTAAAATCAAATTAAATGTTAACAGCATTACAATGAAGTTAAAACTCTTCAAGCCAATTAAAACCTATTCATAGCTCAAGCCACACCACCCCCTACTTTGATCTTGACAAACTAAACTTGAGCTTGTAAATGAAATGCGGCTTTCTTTTAAAAGTGTATCCCTGATCTTTTCTGCAAGTTTTAAGGAGACCGTGAATAATATGAAGACAAAACAAAAAACATCATTCCCTATCGTGGTCACTGTGAATCGTACATGTGGTATTGTGCGCCAGCGCAAAGCAATGTTGGAACCTTCTAGAAAAGAAATATCAATCATTAGTGAAGCCCCGCCCACTACCTTATAAATAGCCCACTGCGGAGCTATCATCTCAGTTCTCTTTATCTGCCGAGCAGGAATAAGGAACTTTTGCTGATTAGCTCGGAAAGATTACGGAGAACAAGACTGCCTTACTGGTATTATTATAAATACAGGAAAGAGACTATATTATACTCAAGAAAGAACAACTGCCTCTGATCCAGCAGGTTAGGGGTAATATGTCAGCAACAATGTCTTTCAAACGTTGTGCGAAATGTCCTAATAATTTCCCTGATAATGATGTGCATTCATTGTGTCTGGTATGCTTGGGAGAAGGACATTTATCCCAAAATTGCAATATTTGTAAGGCGTTTACGCCACAAACAAGGAAAAACAGGGAGGCAAGATTAAAGGCAGCTTTATACGAAAAAGCTCTCCTCCCTTAATCCCCTTCTATCAGCCAGATGGCTAAGAAAACATTAACTGGGAAAAATGCTGATAAAATAAAACCATAATCACAAAAAATGACAAATAATCCAAAGAAAAAGACCAAAAAAGTTAATCCTATTGATCCATAATGGAGAACAAGGGCTGGGGCAGCAGTTGAGACCGTTACGACCGTTGGAGATCTCAACTCAATTGCGCGCCCCAACAGTCACCACAGTACCAGCTGGAACTTCCAACGCGGTGCCGAGAGCATTGGAGCAAGAAGCACAACTGCAGCCAATGGCACAGGCGCATTCTCAGATACCGGAGTGAAGCCCGATACCGGACAGAGAGCAAAGGGCGGAGTGAGCCAGCACAGCTGACTCAAGAATGCCGGCAGCACTGATGTCAGAAGAGCAGGGAGCCCAGTCAGCTGCTGAAGAAGGGAGGCAGGAGGAGACTCAAACTCCGGGTCCTCCGCCTCCATCTGGCCCCTATAGAGTGCAGACGCACTCCCTAGTATCGGAAGACCTCCAGAGAGCGAGGGCTCACCCCCCATCACGGGCAGCAAGCCCATTGGAGCCGCATCGAGCGGAGACACTCTCTCCAAGATCGGGAAGGCACCAAAGAGCAAGGGCACACCCCCATCAGGAGCGGCAAGCCGCATATCAAAGGAGAGGAGGTGCCGACCCAGCTCCACATCGAGCACTGACTCCTCCTCCTCTGCTATCCATTCAAGCAAGGCTCCCTCAAAGAAACATAGAGGAAGGAAAAGAGCTAGAAGCCACCATTCCATGCCAGCATGGAGGGAATATGAACCACCCCCTCCATGCCCACCTTATTTTCATCAACACAGAGAGTATGATCCATACTACTCTCCATTTCCTTCATGTTCAACTCGTCCATGCACTGCTTACTGCAATCAATATTACAGAGAATTACTCTGCTCATTGCTCTGCTTATCCTCCAAACACTTAACACCATGGAGACTGGCAACGTAATCCACGATGATGACTGGCATCAGCGTAATCATCAGCCAGCTCCACCTGGGCATCGCCCTCAACAGAAGAGCCAAGACATTGATAGAGCTTCAGGTAGGGGACATCATTACCGTCATGCCCCTATACAGACAACACTACCAGAGGAGACGTCAACAGACACACCAGCAGAACGAAACCCTCCAGAAATGAGTCAACAGAACATTAGAGAGACATCCCCTATAAGAGACCATATTATACTAAATTATATAATAATATAATATATTATTATATTAAATCCATACAGTGGACTCTGACAATACTGAAGAGGATAAGGAAGGAGGAGAAGACACTCAGTCACTGCCAAATTTCAATATTTTTTTTAGCAATAATGGATAGAATGGTTAAGGCCCTTATTCATTTATTTTATTATTTATTATTCGGGCTTCTATGCCGCCGACTCCCTGAGGCTCGCGGCGGCTTACAGGAGCCGAAGGGCACAGTAAAATACAGGCAATAAGCAGTTAAAAACAATTAAAAACAACAGCAGTACAGTAATTAATAACACAGTTAAAACAATGAACAGCACATCATCCTCAGAAGAACGAATAGATGGCGGGGCATGGGCAGGACTTACTCACCAAAGGCCTGCTTAAACAGGTATGTTTTACAGGCCCGTCTAAACGGGAGCAAGTCCTTCATAACCCGAGTTCCGGTCGGGAGGGCGTTCCACAGCGTAGGTGCTATGACAGAGAACGCCCTCCGGCGGGTAGCAGTCAGCCTTGCGAGTTTAGCTGAAGGTATCTCCAGGAGATTGGAGTCCTCAGACCGAAGTGATCTCGGAGGGCAATATGGGGTGAGACGGTCCTCAAATACGCTGGCCCCAGGCCGTGTAAGGCCTTAAAGGTGAGGACCAACACTTTGAAGGTGATCCGGTGCTCAATTGGCAGCCAGTGCAGATCCTGCAAAACAGGTGTTATGTGGGTGCCAGCTGGCGTGCCAGACAGGAGCCGGGCGGCAGTGTTCTGCACTAGCCTGAGCTTCCGGGTCACCGACAGAGGAAGGCCAACGTAGAGCGCGTTGCAGTAATCCAGCCTTGAGATGACTGTGGCTTGGATCACCGTGGCCAGATCGTTCCGGGAGAGATAGGGGGCCAGCCTCCTTGCCTGTCGCAGATGAAAAAGCGATCTTGCTGACCGCAGAGACCTGGGCCTCCATGGTCAGCTGGGAGTCCAAATGGACCCCCAGGCTCTTTACGGAAGGCGATGGGCATAACACCGCACCGTCCAGGCTCGGAAGCTGGACATTAACATCACCCGGGCGACCCAGCCACAAGATCTCCGTCTTCGCCGGATTCACCCTCAACCTACTGACTCGCAGCCATCCAGTAACGGCTTCGAGGCAGTGTTGGAAATTATCGGGGACAGAACCCGGCCTGCCCTCCATCCTCAGAATGAGCTGGGTGTCGTCAGCGTACTGGTGACACTCCAGCCCATAACTCCGCACCAGCTGTGCAAGCGGCTGCATGTAGATGTTAAATAACAGAGGGGAGAGAATGGCCCCCTGGGGGACCCCAGTGAATATGCAGGTTCGCAGTAGTAATGAGGACAATGAAGCAATGACTGTGGTATCAAAAATAGCATATATAATGGGAATGGCTAAGCAGCAAAGTGATACAATATAGGTCTACACATTTGGACATATGAATTGCATCATAGCAAAGAATATCAGAATCAATTACTAACTGACAATATCTATGACATGTGTGAACATGCTAAGCATACAAGCAAGTGGATCATATCATTGGTATCAGTATCTACATGCAAGTATATGTGACATATATGGCAGTATTGTGAATTCAAGCATTCAAGCATATGTAACATATCATGGCAACATCACAAATATCAATATTCACATGCAAGTATATGTGCCATATATGGCAGTGCTATAAATTCAAACACATGTAATACAGCATGGTACAGTGGTCAATGACAATAGATACATGCATGTATATGCCATAAAGTGGAAAAGAAGCATTTATGCCAAAAGCATGAGAGGACAATGCAAAAGGAAATGTTGTGGATAAATGAGTCAATTCAAACCTGGCCCATATGCAGCCGCGTGGGCTCTTCAAAAGGCAATCTGGACACAGTAAGGGAAGGATGGAAAGGCTTTGAGGGAAAAACTTGAAGAATGGATGCCAGGGAAGGTCAAAGGACGCAATGATCCACTCCGCGTTCTCGAGGGTGGAAGCGGCCGCGGCTTGAATCCCCCCAAGGGGGCACGCATTCACAAACATTATTGCGCATAACTCTGTCTTCTCAGAGACTATCGTCATGGATTGTCTTGGCGATTCGCCAAGCATACAAAATGGCAGGTAAGATACCTCCTTTGCAGGTGAAGGGACACTCCACGCGAGCGGTTTCTACATCGACGGCTTTCATGAAAGGAGTTCCACTCGATGCAGTATGCTGTGCAGCTGCCTGGTCTACTCCGCATACCTTCGTGACACACTCTAAGATGGATGTGATGTCTAGGAAGGAGTAGGAGTTCGGAAGGGCAGTCCTTTTCTCTGCAGTGGCTCGTTAGTAGCTCGCAAGGTTAGTAGCTCGCTAATCTACCACATGTACGATTCACAGTGACCACGATAGGGAATTATTGGTTGCTTACCTGTAACTGTAGTTCCCTGAATGGTCACCTGTGAATTCGTACACCCCCGCCTGATCCTCCCCTCTAGTCATGCCTCCTCCTTCTGGCTGCTGGTGCGGCGGAAGAGAACTGAGGTGATAGCTCCGCAGCAGGCTATTTATAAGGGAGTGGGCGGGGCTTCACTAATGATTGGCATTTGTATTTCTAGAAGGTTCCGACATTGCTTTGTGCTGGCGCACAATACCATTCACAGTACGAATTCACAGGTGACCACTCAGGGAATTATGGTTACAGGTAAGCAACCAATAATTACCACCCAATGTAATGAAACCAGAAGTGGGCAACATGTAATGTCAATAAAAGAAATGAGAAGGGGGAATACAGAGTGGAGGAATATTTGTTCTAAAACTGAAAGCAGATTTCACGCAAAGGGCGGGTGGTGCTTGTAGCTGAAAAAAGCGGGTAGAAATATACACTTGTAAGGCTCCTTTTCTCTCTGTTGCAGTGGCTCTGTGAGCCCTTTTGAACCTTTGTTTCATCCTTAATAGGGGAAGGATGGTTATTTTATTTGATCTTCCTCCAGGGGAGAAACACTGAGAAAGCCCACATTCTTCTGTAATTAGGACACAAGGCCAGATTGCAAACCCTCTGGAGTGTGTAGATGTGTAGAAAAGAGAGAGAAAACACTGGTGACAAGAGCAGTTTGATGCAGACCAGAAAGGGCAGTGGATGCAAGGAAATGCCAAACTTCAAAAGGAGTAATGAGGAAGGCAACTAGAGGAAAATAATTTAAGTTGGCCAAGGCCTTCTGGGATCGATAAGCCCTGGGAAGAAATGGGAAGCAAGAATGAGTTGAGGAGTAGATCAAGAGAGGAAGGGAGATTGTTGTTGCAGGAAATGTTCTCAGAAGTTGTGAAGGAGTTCCTTGCTCAGGAAATATAATGAGTGTAACAGGCTGGAATTTGCCCCTTTTTGCCCCAAATAAAATGGTAGTGTGATGATTGGTTCCCAAGTGCAGCAACAATTAATCCTGTCCCAGAAGTGTGAATTTGGATGCACATATATAGAATCATAGAGTTGGAAGAGACCATATGGGCCATCCAGTTTTGCCATTCAGGAAAAGCACAACCAAAGCACCCTTGACAGATGGCCATCCATGATTCCATAGCATCAAGCCATGGCAGTTACAGTGATGTCAAACTGTGTTATTTCTACAGTGTAGATGCAGTGTTGGATTTTCCAATTGTGGCCCTTGAAATATCATGAGACAACAATTTCTTTGTGTCCTGACCAAGGACCACTTGAACAGGAACTACTCTCCAACATTAGTACTAAAAGGATTATAAAACACTTTTTGGTCAACTTTAGATTTGGTTTGGTTATTTGGGGGTACTGATTTAGATAGAGACCGCATCAGCTCTAGTTTCTGATACAGAACTTATGCCATCCAGTAGTCACTATCTGCTCACCCACAGAAAACCATCTTATATAAATAAAAATGTAATGTTCATTTGTGGGATTAACATAACTCCAAAACCACTGGGCGAATTGACACCAAATTTGGACACAATACACCTATCAGGCCAACGAGTGACCATCACTCATAAAAACACAGCTGAAGATACTTAAAAAGACACACACACACACACACACACACATATATATATATATATATATATTACAACACATGTGCAAAACCACATATACACCAAAACGCAGGTGTAAACGCAGGCGCGTTTGGTGGGGACAAGGGAGAGGGCCTTCTCTGTGATGGCCCCCTGACTGGAACTCGCTTCCCAGGGATATTAGACAAGCCCCCACATTGGCGGTTTTTAGGAGGAACCTGAAAACATGACTGTTCCAATGTGCCTTCCTTGAACAAAACAAGAACGCCCTGCTGTGATCAATTCCTTGCAAAATGCCCTCATAAGCACTTTCATTACCTGTTGGGTTGTCTGCTCCACATTATCCTGTAAAACCTCCCTGTTACATACATTCTACCTCTGTTTCTCCCAGTATTATTTATTTTAAAAATTTAATATGTTACATTTGGCCTGCCCAGATTGGTTTTAAACTGTCTTTTATTGCTGGTGTGTAAGTATATTGATTGTGTTGTTTTATTATTTGCTTTTATGTTGTTATGTGTTATTTATTTGTCATGTTTCTATACCGCCCCTCTCAGCCCTAAGGCGACTTGGGACGGTTTTCCACAAGGCAGTCTCTGCCCTCAATACAACACAAGCCAACAAACAAACAAAAATAACCATATAGCAACAATTTAACAATTAAAAACATACTTATTGGGCTTGGCCTCATGTAAGCCACCCCGAGTCCCCTTGGGGAGATGGTGGTGGGATATAAATAAAGTTAATTTTATTTATTTATTTATTCGCATTTATCTACCCCCCCCCCCCCCCAGTGGCTCGGGGCGGCTCACAACAAATCAATCATTACATAGTAAAAACAGGCATATCATAAAACACAGTGCAAGCAAATCACATAAAAACAGCATTAAAAAACAGCATGTAAAGCGACAATAGTCACACACTAAAAACAACAGCAGCAGACACGATTACAAGGTAAGGTAAATAAATAAATAAACACAAATATATACACACACAAAACACATATACACAGACTGAGCCACCGCAACACGTGGCAGGGGACGGCTAGTATTAAATAATTTAGAGCTGATGTGGTAGTGGTAATATTTCTTGGGTAGTCAGCCTCTCTCTCCCCCCTCATCCCTATTGCTTCGGCACTTTAAGAGGGTTTTCCGAGACCAGTCGCTCTTGTTGCTGCATGGTTTTGAGCCAACGGTGTAGTAATGGTGAGTCCGCGGACCATATTTTCATTATTGCAGACCACTGGTGGTCTACGGACCACAGGTTGCGAACCACTGGGCAAATAGGTGCTGCAATCTGATAGCATCTCAGTAGTGGAGCCCCCGGTGACATAGTGCAGTGTATCTCAACCTTTTTTGAGCTGAGGCACACTTTTAACATTTAAAAAATCCTGGGGCACACCACCAACCAAAATGACACAAAATGACACTTTGAGGCAGAGAGTTCCACTGCTGAACAACTCTCACAGTCAGGAAGTTCTTCCTAATGTTCACCCTCTTATTAGTTGAGAGATGGCGGCAGCGGACACAGAACCTTTCACACCACTATCTATGGGGTCTGACCTCCAGCAGGGAACTGCTGTAGAAGGTCCCCCCGGAGCCGACATAGAACGAAGAAACAGCAGACGTTTCAGTTGGGGCCTGCGAAAGAGCATACCGGGCCCCACGCCACCGGCTGCCTGCGGTAAGGGTCCATTGGCGTCTGCTGTAGAGCTCCCTGTGAGTGAGCTCCAGCAGAGTCTCTCTGATTTCCTGGACACGGCCGGCTGGTCCTGTCGATCCCTCTCCGGGGGGATGACGATCGACTGCCAAACCCAGGGGGTCGTTTTGGGAGACCCACGGACACCGAATAAACAAATTTGGCTGGGGAAAGCAACCGGGCTATCACGGAGGACGCCCAAGATGTCCAAGGACGGATGGGTCGTCCGACCAGTGACGGCCTCCGGTGCCCGCCTCTTGAGGATGTTCGGTAGGAGATCGTCTATTAGAAGATCGCCCCCACGGACCCCCCTGATGGCGGAACAGCCAGCCAACAGGAGGCCCCAGACCTCTGGGCCACAGGGGCTCAAAGAAGCAGCTCCCCATGGAGGCCTCGGCAAGTGGACCAGGGCCCTCCCGCTGATCAACTTGACCCCTGCATTTATGCTGAGCTGTTTGAGGAATACGCCAAGCTCATGGCTCACGTGAAGGAATTTGGGGATAAATTTGGCGGACTGCTAGAGAATATGGGGATTCCCATTGCGCAGCTCCCAATTCTGAACCTGGAGTCCACCAGCCTGGATGACCCCGAGTCGAGTCCCCCACAAGCCAGGACCTTAGGTGGGATCAGTCGTGGGATTTTCCCATCTGTACCGCAGAGATGGGCCGGGAGAGGCCTGTCCCTCAGTCGAAGACCCTCAATCATCCTGGAACCATCCCTGCCCTGGCCCGCCAGTGGTCCCCCCCTGACGAGGACCTGGGGTTGAGCCGGGAGAACCGGGAGGAAACAAACTCCGACGCTGGAAGTGAACTAGCCCAGACTGCCCACTTACCCTCAGTGGAAGAGCCACTCGGAGACCCTGAGCGCCGACCAGTGAGCCCTGGGGTCCCATCGGTGTTGGCGGAGTCGTCGCTGGCCGAGCTTGACATCTCGGCCGTTCTGGCCCCCCCTCCTGATGCCTGCCGCCGCCGCCGCCGTCCTGGGAGAAGTTGGGGAAGCCTCCTCGAGGAGGCAAGACCCAACATTGCGTGTGTCCTTGGAGACGCCCAGCCAGCCCATGTGCTGGGGCCTCAGGAAGAAACGCCACCTGGAAGTAGTCAACTCCCGGAAGTCCGGCCTCGGAGGACTCCGCTCCCGGCGTTGACCTGACCAGAGTACAGCGAGGCCCCCGGAAGAGGAGGAGACGCCGCCAGAAGAGGAAGGAAGGCACCCGAGCTGCCCCACAGACTATGGAATGGAGGCCGGGACCAGCCTCCCGCCAGATTGGCCAAAGGGACCGAGCTCGGAGAATCGATCCCCTTGCTGACGGGTCCAGAATGGAGAGGGCCCCGAAGTCGTTCTTCACCAGGACGTTTTGGAGCTCCTGCTACAAGCAGTCGAAGCTCCGAGGGCCTCACCGGACGATCAATAAAGATGTGAAGGACACTGCGCGGTCAGGCCGGGACTCCCAAACCAGACTCCCATATGGGAGCTCACGGGTTTTAACCCCCACCGGCGCCTTGGCACCGGCGATGGTATAGGGACATCCCTGCCTGCCTCCTTTCGATGGCAGAATGGGGCCTTAAGGGCATCGCCGCGGACACTTCCCTATTTCCTCCCTCCCTCCCCACCCTTTTGCTCTTCCCTCTGTGTTTTTTGTATATGTTGTTGTTCTGTTGCTGTAAATCGCCCGGAGCATCTATGATGGAGGGCGATTAACAAATATTAAATTCTATTCTATTCTATTCTTCTATTCTCTTACACAGACATGCTTCCCTGTGATATTTGCTTTTCTGCCTGTGCTGCTGCGCGCTCTCTCTCTCTCTCTATAAATGTAATGTTCATTTGTGGGATTAACAGAACTCAAAAACCACTGGACAAATTGCTGCCAAATCTGGCCACAAAACACACTAATACTAACCCAAGGAGGGAACATCAGTCAAAAAATTGATTTTGTCATTTGGGAGTTGTAGTTGCTGGGATTTATAGTTACCACACAATCAAAGAGCATTCTGAACTCCACCAATTATGGAATGGAATCAAACTTCCCACACAGAATTGCCATAACCAAGAAAAAATACTATAAGAGTTTGGTGAGCATTGACCTTGAGTTTTGGAGTTGTAGTTCACCTATATCCAGAGAGCACTGTGGACTCAAACAATTTTGAATCAGGACCAAAGTTGGCATGAATACTTAATATGCCCAAATGGAGTATGGGGAAACACAGATGGAGTATGGGGAAAATAGATCTTGACATCTGGGAGTTACAGTTTCTGGGATTTATAGTTCACATACAATCAAAGAAGCAAACCCCGCCTGTCCCCCAGCACCCTTGCCGGCGGCAGGAGCACGGGGAAGGCAAGGGAGGCCTCCAGCGAGGCTAACCTTGCGGGAAGCAACCCTCTCCTGTCCCCCAGCACCCTTGCCGGCGGCAGGAGCACGGGGAACGCAAGGGAGGCGTCCAGCCAGGCCGGCCTCACGGGAAGCAACCCCCGCCTGTCCCCCAGCACCCTTGCCGGCGGCAGGAGCGCGGGGAAGGCGAGGGAGGCGTCCAGCCAGGCCGGCCTCGCAGTAAGCAACCCCCGCCTGTCCCCCAGCACCCTTGCCGGCGGCAGGAGCGCGGGGAAGGCGAGGGAGGCGTCCCGCGAGGCCGGCCTCGCGGAAGCAACCCCGTCTGTCCCCAGCACCCTTGCCGGGCGGCAGGAGCGGGGCGGGAAGGCGAGGAGGCGTCCCGCGAGGCCGGCCTCGCGGAAAGCAACCCCACCTGTCCCCCAGCACCCTTGCCGGTGGCAGGAGCACGGGGAAGGCGAGGGAGGCATCCAGCGAGGCCGGCCTCGCGGGAAGCAACCCCGCCTGTCCCCCAGCACCCTTGCCCGGCGGCAGGAGCGCGGGAAGGCAAAGAGAAGGGCCTGTTTCCGCGGGGAGCCGAGAGGGGCTCCCCAAGGTGCCCAGGTTCCCGCCTCCTCCTCCTCCGGAAGTGAGCTCACTTCCAGAGGAGGAGGAGGAGAGCGTCGCCCGGCCCCTCCCCTCCTGAGCCTCCCCTGCCTCTCTAGGTCCGAGAGGGTCGGGTTTCCCAACCGCTCACCCGCGATCAGCTGGTGTGCCGCGGGAAAACCTCGGAGGGGGAAGAAAGGCGGGGGGAAGAGGTTTTCTTGCGGCACACCAGCTGATTGCTCACGGCACACTAGTGTGCCAGGGCACAGCGGTTGACAATGACTGACATAGTGGGTTAAATGACTGAGCTGCTGAACTTGCTGGCCGAAAATTTGCAGATTTGAATCTGGGGAGCAGCATGAGCTCCCATTGTCAGCCCCAGCCTCTGCCAACCTAGCAGTTCGAAAACATGCAAATGTGAGTAGATAAATAGGTACTGCTCCGGCGGGAAGGGAACAGCACTCCATGTAGTCATGCTGGCCAAATGACATTGGAGGTGTCTACAAACAATGCTAGCTCATCGGCTCAGAAATTGAGTTGAGCACCAATCCCCAGAGTTAGACAGAATAGACTTAATGTCAGGGGAAAACCTTTACCATTACCTTAGTAAGGACTACTGAGAGTGAATGCAGAGGAATTATTGTTGTAATTATTGTTGTTATTGTAATTTTATACCCTGCTTTTTCTCCCCATAAAGGAGAAGAGACTCTTGAATCCTTGCTTCTGATTATTTCTGCATACAGTGTATATCTCACTGTATGATTTCTTGGGGTGCATCCTTTCCCCGATATTATGATCATACGTTTTGTATTCCCTTGGTTTCCAGCCTAGTTCAACCAGGTTTGGACATTCAGCAGTTTAGCCATACTACTCTATAAACCCATAAACTGGATGTGAAGGTCCTTTTAACCTACAAGATGAATATTTGGGGAAATCAATAGAGAGTACACAACTCACATGTGTCTACTTTGAATGGGGAGGGGTTTGAATGGGGAGGAAGGAAAGAACAAATCTCTGTAATAGCTTTAATAAAAATCAGGCTAACACAGAGGTGTTAGCCTGATTTTTATTAAAGCTATTACAGAGATTTGTTCTTTCCTTCCTCCCCATTCAAACCGCTTCCCTGGAGACGTTTACAAAAATTTAACATTAAAACAAAACAAAAAAAATTTAAGTACTAGAACATTAAAGGTTGCTTTATAAAAACCAATTAACAGAGGTAATAATTATAATAAAAATAGTAAAGAAGTGTGAAAAAATGGGCAGAGCATTGAACAGCTCAGGTAATGGAGAAAAGATTCTAAAGGAGAGTCTGTTTCGCATAGAAACAATATCAAGATAAGGAGCAGTCAGTACTCCTTGGGGAGAGTTTTTCACAAGAGGCTTATCTGGCATTGGCTTGGGTATTTATTTGATAGCTTCCAGGTCATGATGCTGGTGGGAAAGAGATAAAGCTTCAAACACCTTCAGGCTCTTGATGGATGTGGGGTTTTTTGTACACAAGTGTGTTACTGGTTCCTTTAACTTTAATCAGTGATTCTTTCTGTTTGTGGCTTGACCTGCATATACAAAAGCAGAGCTAGGTAGTCATGGGAACTGGGTTTGCATCAGATCCTAGAATCAGAGTCATAGGAGTTGAAAGAGACATTTATGGGCCATTCAGTTTAACCTCCTGCCATGCAAGGAATGCAGAGGCAAAGCACTCTTCATCCAGCTGCTGTTTAAACGCCTCCAGAGAAAGAGAAGCATATTCCGTTGCTGAACAGCTCTTATTATCAGGAAGTTCTTGCTAATATTCAGGTGGCATCTCTTTCTACAGTTTGAATCCATTGTTCTGGATCCATATCTCTCTTTTAATTTTTTCATTCAATTTTCATACACATACACACAATTTACAATTCTCACCACCACCACGAGGAGTTTTTGAATCAATTGTTCTGGATCAATCTCTGGAGCTTGTTCCCCCTTCAAAATGACGTAGGAGTAAAATGGAAAAAAATGGGTATTAAAAATGGTATCTAAAATTACCAAACAACACTTTGTTGGTATACTTGATGCTGCCTGACAGCCCTTCACTTTGAGTCTCCTTGTGGAGAGAAAAAGTGGGGTATATATAAACATAATAATAATAATATAATATTAAAGTTGGAGACTCTTTCCACTGTTTTTTTCCCTCTATCTCTAATTTTTCAAACGTTTATTGTGGATTTAAACTCTTAATAAAAAGTATTTAAAAAAAGAATATTAGACCAAATGGGCCATCTAGTCCAGCCCTCTGCCATGCAGGAAAAGCACAATCAAAGTATCCCTGATAGATGGCCATCCAGCCTCTGTTTAAAAGCCTCCAATGAAAGAACTTCCACCACACTCTGAGGCATTGAGTTCCTGACAGCTCATACGGTCAGGAAGTTCTTCCTGAAGTTCAGGTGAAATCTCCTTTCCTGTAATTTGAACCCGTTACTCCTGGTCCTAGTTTCAAGAGCAGCAGAAAACAAGTCTGCTTTCTCTTCCTTAAGACACCTTTTTCATATATTTAATCATGGCTATCATGTCTCCTCTCAACCTTCTTTTCTGCAGGCTAAATATACCCAGTTATTTAAGATGCTCCTCATAGGGATTCATGTTCTCCAGATCTTTGTTCAATTTAGTTGTCCTGCTCTAGACATCTTCCAGCTTGTCAATATCTCTTTTGAATTGTGGTGCCCAGAATACAAAGGCACCAGAGACATTATATACTCATTTGATGCAGCCTAAAATCACATTGACTTTTTTAGCTGCTAGATTACACTGTTGGCTCATGTTCAGCTTGTTGTCCGCAATGACTTTAAGCACTTTCTCACATGGATTATTGTTGAGCTAGGCATCACCCGTTCTGTATCCTTGCATTTCATTTTTTTTCTGCCTAAGTGTATTATTCTACAATTATCCTTATTGAAATTCATTTTGTTAGTTTTGGCCCATCTCTAATCTGTTAAAGTCATTTTGTATTCTAATCCTGTCCTCTGGATTATTTGTTATTCCCCCTAATTTGGAGCCCCAGTGATGCAGTGGGTTAAAATCGCTGAGCTGCTGAACTTGCTGACCAAGAGGTCATCAGTTCGAATCCGGGCAGTGGGGTGAGTTCCCACTGTTAGTGCCAGCTTCCACCAAGCTAGCAGTTCAAAAACATGCAAATGTGAGTAGATCAATAGGTACTGAAGGTAATGCCAGCCATATGACCTTGGAAGTGTCCTATGGACAATGCAGACTCTTCGACTTAGCAATGGAGATGAGCATGACCCCCCAGAGTCAAACACAACTGGACTTAATGTCAGAGGAAACCTTTACCTTTCTTACCTAATTTGGTGTCATCTGCAAATTTGATAAGCATGCCCTCTAAACCTTCATTCCAGTCATTAATAAAGATGTTGAACAATACTGGGCCCTGGACCAAACCCTGTGGCACTTCCACTAGTCACTTTTTTCCAGAATTAAGAGGAACCATTGGTGAGCACTCTTTGGGTTCAGTTGCTTAACAAATTACAGTTCCACCTAATAGCATTGCTTAGCCCACATTTGACTAGTTTGCTTGCAAGAAGGTCATCTTGTCAAAGGCCTTGCTGAAATCAAGATACGCTATATCCACAGCATTCCCTGCATCTACAAAGCTTGAAACTATTTTTAGAAAGAAATAAAATTAGTCTGGCATGACTTGTTTTTGAGAAATCCATGTTTAGTTTTAGTAATCACAGCATTCCTTTCTAAGCAATTGCAGAGTGCCAGCTTAGTGATCCTGGACGAAAAACTAACGATGGAGGCCCAGATCCAGGCGGCAGCAAAAGGCGCCTTCTTCCATCTCCGTAGGGCCCGACGGCTGGCCCCCTACCTACCATCTGAGGCGCTGAGAACCGTGGTACATGCCACCGTTGTCTCGCGTCTTGATTATTGCAACGCCCTATATGTGGGCCTCCCCCTCTCCACAACCAAGAGGCTGAAACTCATCCACAACGCAGCGGCCAGACTCATCTCTGGGTCATCAGTGAGGGACCACATTTCTCCTATTTTAAAAGATCTCCACTGGCTGCCCTTAGAGTTCAGAGTGCTCTACAAACTTCTGGTGCTCACTTTTAAAGCTCGGCACAATATTGGGCCAGCATACTTGAGTGACCGACTGACGGTCCAACACAGCGCGAGGCCAGCACGTGCCATAAATGGCGATCGCATGACCATCCCCGGGGTGCGAGAGGCTCGGCTGATGGAAACCCAGCGGAGAGCCTTTTCCGTGGCGGCCCCCAGGATCTGGAACTCATTGCCACCTGCCCTCAGAGCCACTCTGACCCTAACTAGATTCCGGTCAGACCTAAAGACCTGGCTCTTCTGCCTAGCGTTCGGGGTCTGATCGGTACCTCTGAATGTCTGAGCCTTCCTCAGACTTGTATCTGTTTTAAATTGCTGTATATTGCTGTTTTAGGGTTTTTAAATGATGTAAGTCGCCCGGAGCACCACTGGTGGAGGGCGACTCACAAATATTAAAGTATTATTATTATTATTATTATCTGCTCCAGAATCTGTCCTGGTATTGATGTCAGACTGACTGGAAGGTAATTGTTTGGGTCCTCTTTTTTCCCTTCTTGAAGATAGGGACAACATTTGCCCTCCTCCAGCCTGCTGGGACTTCTTTTGTTCTCCAAGAATTTTGCCAGTGGTTCTGAAATTACTTCTGCTAATAATAATAATAATAATAATAATAATAAAATTGTTTATTGTACTGGCCATAGGTCTTAACATAAAATATACGACCTTTAGAAGTACAAACTTGAAGCAGAATAAGAAGTATTCTTATTCTTATCCTATGAGATCACTACGGTCAGAAAACACCAACTTGCTGGTCATTCCATCTGCTAAGATTTGTAGGCTTACTGCAACCCGGAGAAGAGCATTCTCTGTAATTGCTCCTACGCTATGGAACGCTCTCCCAGCCAAAACCCGAGCCCTCCAAGAGCTACTGCCCTTTAGACGGGCATGCAAAACATTCCTCTTTCAGAAGGCCTTTGGCCTTTAGATGTTTGTGCGCATAGCCCGTCGATGTTGTTGCTCTATTGTATCTTGCTGTGCCCGTACAGCATATTGCATTTTAATCTGAGATTTTATTGTGTGTTTTATTGAGTGCTCTATTTTAATGTATTTTACTGTGCATTTCACTTGCTGTGAGCCACCCCGAGCCTCCCGGGAGTGGCGGCCTAGAAGCCTAAGAAATAAATAAATAAGTAGAGTCACATTATTCTGCCTCCTCTTTGAAGATTTCCCCCAAGTAGGTTTAAAAGCTTGACCAAGATTTGTGACCTGAGTACTAGAAAGTAGACCATAATATTTGAACTTCTGGATGCTCACGTCCATTGTGATGATAGTTGTTGCTGAAAAACTGGTATTTTTACTCTGCTTTTCAGGCTATGGATGCAGCTCAGCTTGCCGATGACCTTCGGGCCCAGTTAGAGCTGGCACAGAAGAAGCTGCATGACTTCCAGGAGGAGATTGTGGAGAACAGTGTGACCAAAGAGAAGGATATGTTTAACTTCAAACGAGCCCAGGTAACTGGCATGTGGCTGCTTGTTTGGCTGGGCATTTTGGTTTTGGTGACAGTTATGTGCGTTCAAGTAACTCACTTGTCTCATGTCTTTTGCCATCATGATGTGGCTCATTTCCATCTGTCTTCCCTTTTTCGCTTTCTTCCATGGAAGACACTGGTTGTGAATGCCTATGTGAAAACTGTCTTGCATATCACAGATTTACTTTTATCTAGTATTTGGTCTCTAGTGGCATCCTACTAGCAAGACAATTAACTTGGGACCCTCCCTGCTTTATTTGTCTCTGACATCTGGATAGTCAAATGTGTAACTATTGGTATAGCTCAGTAGCAGCTATACAAAAAGCTATCCCCCAGAAATTTATTTAAGTGAAGGATAGGCAGTGTGACAGATGTTGTGGATTACAATCTAAACTAAAAAGATAGTGGCTGCAGCCCGTCCCACCACCTGCTCCCTCGACCCGTGCCCCTCCTGGCTTGTTAGATCTTGCCTGGAGGGGTTACGTGGGCCTCTGTTGAATATCATAAACAGCTCCCTTGAGCAAGGAGTCTTTCCAGAGTGCTTGAAAGAGGCGGTGGTAGCTCCATTACTGAAGAAACCGTCATTGGACCCTGCGGTTTCCTCCAACTACCGCCCAGTGTCGAATCTTCGTACCTGGGCAAGGTAGTTGAGAGGGCAGTAATGGAGCAATTGCAGTCCTTCTTAGATGATGCAACGTGGCTAGACCCCTTCCAGTCCGGCTTCCGTTCGGGGCACGGGACGGAGACGGTCCTGGTCTCCATCACAGACCAACTCCGCTGCCAGCTCGACCAAGGCGGGTCTGCGCTGCTCGTGTTATTGGACCTCACGGCAGCGTTTGACACGGTCGACCACAATCTATTGATCCACCGCCTGGCCATGGCTGGAGTGCGGGGGACTGTCCTTAAATGGCTGACCTCCTTCCTCCGCCAGCGGTCTCAGCGTGTGAGGAGGGGCGAGGTGGTCTCCGAGGGCTCCCCAGTGGTTTGGGGAGTTCCTCAGGGGCCATCCTCTCCCTCTGTTATTTAACATCTACATGCAGCCGCTGCACAGCTGGTGCGGGAGTTATGGGCTGGTTTGTCACCAGTACGCTGACGACACCCAGCTCATTCTGAGGATGGAGGGCAGGCCGGAGCCCGCCCCCGATATTTCCAGCACTGCCTCGGCCGTTACTGGATGGCTGCGAGCCAGTAGGTTGAGGGTGAATCCGGCGAAGACGGAGATCTTGTGGCTGGGTCGCCCGGGCGGGGTGGGTGCCCGGCTTCCGACCCTGGACGGTGCGGCGCTGTGCCCAGCGCCGTCTGTGAAGAGCCTGGGGGTCCACCTGGACTCCCAGCTGACCATGGAGGCCCAGGTCTCTGCGGTCAGCAAGGCTGCTTTTTTCCACCTCCGCCAGGCAAGGAGGCTGGCCTCTCCCGGAACGACCTGGCCACGGTGATCCAAGCCACGGTCATCTCAAGGCTAGATTACTGTAACGCTCTACGTTGGCCTTCCTCTGTCGTCGATCCAGAAGCTCAAGCTGGTGCAGAACACTGCCGCCCAGCTCCTGTCTGGCACGCCAGCAGGTTGCCGTATAACACCCGTCTTGCAGGATCTGCACTGGCTGCCTATTGAGCACCGGATCGCCTTCAAAGTGTTGGTTCTTACCTTCAAGGCTCTGTACAGCCTGGGGCCAGCGTATCTGAGGGACCGCCTCACTCCCTATTGCCCATCGAGATCACTACGGTCTGAGGATGCCAACTTCCTGGAAATACCATCAGCAAAGTCGGCACACCTGACATCTACCCGCCGGAGGGCGTTCTCCGTCATAGCCCCCACGCTGTGGAACGCCCTCCCGGCCGAAACCAGAGCCCTGAGGGATTTACTCCCATTCAGGCGGGCCTGCAAAACCCATCTGTATAGGCAGGCCTCGGAGAGTAGGCCCGCGTGCTCTGGGTACTGTGTTGTGGCTCCTGTTGCTGCTCCATTTGTTTTATTGCCTGTTCTGCTATTGCTCTAATTGTTCAATTGTTTTATGTTTTTAATCTTTGTTTTTATGCCCCTGGCTCTTGTGAGCCGCCGCGAGCCCCCGGGAGTCGGCGGCATAGAAGCCTCAATAATAAATAAATATAAATAAATATCCAATCATTGGCCATCCTCACTGGTGCTGATGAGAGTTATAGTTCAAATCATCTTTCATACCGCTCAATCCCATTTTTCAGATATCTCCTATAGCGGACTGGTGGCCATGCTTCTAGTGCATTGCGGGTGTGTTAAGTATTTCATATTGAAGTTATACTTTGTGGTAAAAAAAGGCAAGAGGGGAGCTGCTTGTGAACAGTTCAACAGACTTATCCATTCATTACTTATACTCCCCCAGTCTTCAAAGAAAGATGGTGTTGGTCCCAATTAGAGTATATTTTAAGTCAGTAGGGCTTTTGTATGATGTTTTATGTAATTTGTTTATGTGGACTTTATTGTTATTGTGTTATTTTGCTTATGTACTTTGTTGTATTTCATGTGTTTGCACTATTGAGTGCTTTTGTGAGCGCCCCAAGTCCCTTCGGGGAGATGGTGGCACGATATAAATAAAGTTTTTTTATTATTTATAGAATAGACATTAAATCAGTGGGATTTACATATGTACTAACTTGGCCAGTATTGTGGTTTGCTTGTTGGACTAGGACTTCAGCTATGGAAAGCCAAGAAATGACCTTGATGGACAAGTCAGATTTTCTCCACCTCATAAGATGGCGAACCTTTTCTGAATAAGCAGTCAGGAAAGCCCCCAAATAGGCTCACCTTGGGGTTACCATAAATGGGAAATGACTTTAAAGCATATCAACAGTAACAATAACCTTAACATTCAGTAATTCATTCAGTAGGTCTGTTCTGGTTGGAACTAAAAAGTAAATATAGGCTCTAATCCATCTGGCTAATGCTTCTTCTGCAGGAAGATATCTCAAGGCTGCGAAGGAAGCTGGAGACCACCAAGAAACCTGACATGGTTCCCAACTGTGATGAAATCCTTATTGAGGAGATTAAAGATTATAAGGTAGGCAACTTGGTTCTCAACTTGTGGGTCCCTAGGTGTTTTTTTTTTTATTAAAGATTTTTTATTGGTTAAAACAAGTACACATAGGAAATGGGGAGGGGGAAGTCGGGGTAAGGAGTAAGGGGAGGGATGGGTAGGGTTGGGGTGGGGTTACATCAAGGGGAAGAAACAAAAACAGACAAATTAGAAACAAACGGTTGACTTCACCGGGTGGCATCGCTTTTTTTTTTCCTAGTTGCAAGTAGAGCCCAGTTCTATACAGAAAACATTCTAGTCTTATGTCCTAAATTCAAAAGCCTTTCAGATCAATCCTTTTCTTTTCTTTGACATACATCACAAACGGTTTCCAGGTGTCCATAAAATGATTAGTTGTTCCCGATCTTAAAAGACAAGTCAGCTTATCCATTTCAGCTAGTTCTAATAGCTTTTGCATTAATTCTTCCTCATCTGGTATTTCCGCTTTTTTCCATTTTCTAGCCAGCACTATTCTGGCGGCGGTCGTAATATGCCACAATAGCCTTTCCTTTTCTTTCCCCATCCCGGATTCTACAATATTTAAAAGGAAAATTTCTGGTTTTAGATCCATCTTATCTTGTAAAATACCCTCCACCAGCTTCTGCACCATTACCCAAAATTTCTTGGTAACTCCGCATGACCACCACTGGTGGAAATAAGTACCCCTTTCTTTTTGGCACTTCCAGCACCAATCGTTGCCATTTTTATACATTTTGGCTAATTGCACAGGGGTTGTGTACCATCTATAAAGGACCTTTAACTGGTTTTCCTTCAATGTCTGTGTGCATGTATAGCTTTGCCTTTGGCGCCAACTCTTTTCCCAATCTTCCATTTTGATATGGTAGCCTAGATTGTCTTTCCACTTTCTCATATACTCTTTTATTGGTGTTTTTTCGTGACTTTTTAATAGTAGGAATTTATACAATTTACTTACATTTTTCTTACCTTGCTGGGTTAGTGCCTTCGCTCCTATTGTCGGTGTTACTTCCCACCCAGTTTGGCTATCTATTTAAATCTCATCTTTAATTGGGAGTACTGGAGCCAATTTATTTTAAAGTCCCTCAGTTCCTCCATGGGTTTCAAGCTGAATTTATTTTTTTATTTTTTTAGGATGTCACTATATAAGGGCCATCTTTCTCTCCCGACCTTTATTACCTGTAGAGCCTCTAGAGGAGATGCCCATAGAGGGCATTTCCTAAAAATGATGTCCTTATGTTTGTTCCATATTTTTAATAGTGGTGCTTTTATTATATGATTATTAACATTTTTATCTTCCTTTGCTTTATTATATAGTAGGTAGCCATGCCACCCGAATCTGTTTTCCCACCCTTCTAAATTCAATAGTTTCCTATCCCGTAGATCTATCCAGTCCCTTATGTTATCCAGACAATTGGCGTCATAATATGAAATTAGATCAGGCATACCAAATCCACCTTTCTCCGGGGCTTCTTGTAGGTATTTCTGTTTGATTCTGGCTCTCCTCCCTCCCCAAATAAACTTTGTTAGCTCCGCTTGCCATCTTTTCAGTATTGTGTAATTCTTTAATATAGGTAGCGTCTGAAACATAAAATTTAACTTTGGGAAGATTTTCATTTTAACTAAAGATATTCTCCCCAACAGGTACAGATTAAGGCTCTTCCAGTTTTTTAGGTTCTCATTGACTTGTTTCCAAGTTCTTTCATAATTGTTTTTTGTGAGTTGGCAGTTTTTAGGGGTTAATATTATACCTAGATACTTTACACTTTTTACTATGGGAATTTCAAATTTTCTTTCTATCTACTCAGCTTCTTTTTTGTTTACATTTTTAACTAAAATTTGTGATTTACTTTTATTTAATTTGAATCCAGCTGCTTTTCCAAATAGCTCAATTTTCCTCATCCATTTTTCCATGTTTTCTATAGGATTGTCGACTAAACATACCAAATCATCAGCAAAGACATATATTTTATAACTTTGTTTCTTTACTGTTAGTCCCCTTAGTTCTTTATCTTGTATTATATCTTTTAATAATACTTCTAGTACCAGATTAAAGATCAGCGGAGACAGGGGACAACCCTGCCTCACGCCCTTATATATCTGTATCTTCTTAGATCTTTGCCCATTGATTAATATTTGCGCTTCCTGTTTTTTATAAATTGCTTTTATTGCAGATATAAAATTCATACCCATGTCCATTTCATTAAGTAATCTCTCTATCATTCCCCATCCAATTCGGTCGAAAGCCTTCTCCGCGTCGAGAAACGCGAAGAGTGCCTTCGAATTGATATTTTTATCCATATATTCTATAGCGTTTATTACATTCCTAATATTCTTTTTCATTCTTCTATTCGGGAGGAAGCCCGTTTGGTTTTCGTTAATCCACTTATTCAGAAATATTTTGAGCCGCGAAGCTAATATACTCGCAAAAATCTTGTAGTCTAAGTTTGTAAGGGCTAAAGGCCTATAATTTTGCACCATTTCTGCATCCTTCCCTTCCTTATGAATTATCACAATATCTGAAGTTCTCCATGTATCTGGCATCCTACCTTGCTGGATAGTTACATTGATTACCTTTTTGAGGTGGGGTATCAGATCAATTTTAAGCTTTTTATAGTATACGTCCGTGAACCCGTCGGGGCCCGGCGCTTTTCCTGTTTTTAATCCATCTATGGCGTTGGCCACTTCTTCCTCTGTGACCTCTGCGTTTAGGAGCTCCCTATCTTCTTCCGATATATGTGGTAGATTTTGTTTATTTAAGTAGTCTTGTATATCTGTCCTGCTTGTTTTGTCATCCTTATATAATTCCTGATAGTAAGTAACAAACTCATTAATAATCTCCTCTTTTGTATATGAGATTCCCTCTCTTGTTATTTTTGTTATTATATTTTTGGGGTTTTTTTCTTCAGTTGGTATGAAAGCCATTTACCCGTTTTATTTGCATGTTCAAAATTTCTTTGTTTTAAAATTTTTTATTTCTTTTCCATCTCCTCCACTGTTAATAGATTTATTTGAGCCTGTGGTCCTGAGCCTGGCTCCCCTCCCCTTTCTTAGTTGTAGGACCCTCCTTTTGTATTGTATTGTTTTGTTTGTGCACTGCTGTATTTTATGTTAGACTGTGAACCGCTCTGAGCCTTTGGATAGAGCGGTATAGGAAGTCGAACTATAATAATAATAATAATTATTATTATTATATTTTATTTTTTCTCCCACCTCTTTATCCTTTGGATTTTTCTTCAATTTCTTTTCTAATATATTTAATTCAGTCTGGATTCTATCCATCTCATTTCTCTTTTGTTTCTTTATGTAAGAAGCTTGTGCCATAAAGTTCCCACGCATCACTGCTTTGCTTGCTTCCCATATTGTTAACATATCCGTATCTCCTTGCATATTTATTGTAAAAAATTCCTTGATTAGCTCTTTGTTTCTTTGTATATCTACTTCTTTCTAACAACTCCCAGAAATCCCAGCCAGTTTACCAGCTGTTAGGCTTTCTGGAAGTTGAAGGCCAAAACATCTGAGAACCAGTTTGAGAACCACTGCTGTAAACAATGGATCTGGACCTTAGATATTGGATTATGGATTAATGGAACCAATCACTATATGTTTTAATCTATTTTTATTGTTCTATGAGTTTATTTGCTTGTGTGTTTTAATTGTTTTGTTTACATGCAACATTGAATTTTGCCGGAGTCTGTAAGCTGCCTTGAACCCCCTACAGGGTGAGAACGGCAGGGTATAAATGATGTAAATAAATAAATTAGATATACTTTGGATTGGGAATATCTGTAGAATTTCCATCATCCATAACTGTAAGAATCCATTTACAAAAAGTGTGGCTCAACACTCTATAAAGAGCTCCGCCTATAAGGAGGGATATTTTATGTCAAGCTGGGGTTTTCTGACTGTGTGTGTAAAGAATTTAGCATATCTTCTTGTATGGGGTTGGAGATGAGAACTTGGTCTCATGATGCATCTCCCCACCTCATTCTTAACCATCCAATTTCTTCTTCCAAGGCCCGCCTGACATGCCCTTGCTGCAACATGCGCAAGAAGGATGCCGTGCTCACTAAATGCTTCCACGTCTTCTGCTTTGAATGTGTGAAAACTCGGTACGACACCCGGCAGCGCAAATGTCCCAAATGCAATGCTGCTTTTGGGGCCAACGACTTCCACCGTATCTACATTGGCTGAATCTGTCCATTCAAGGCATCTCGGCTGCCAACACACTATATTTGTTGCTCATCAGCAGGCTGGATACTGCGTCTCTCTGTCAGGGGTCTCCTCCTCTCCCACTTCTCAAAAAAGACATATCTCCTTTGGTTAGTGATAGGAGGTTAATTTTTGTTCTCATTATTTTCTTTCCTTTTCCCGTTTTGTTTTGCTTTTCATTTAGTACCGGTCCTCATTCATTGCCCCAGCCTGCTAAGGATGAGTGATCATTATGAGAAATGGTGTTCGGTTGAGCTCTGACACAAGCAATAGCTGTGAAATAGGCAGAGGTTGAATCGGCTACCACCCGTAACTCTAGGGAACCGGCATGAGTTCGTTTAATGAGCTTTTTTGCGGACCTTTTGAGTTCAGTTTCCATCTCTGTTTTCTAATAAAGGAGAAAACCCATCATCTTGGTTGGAATGTTTCCCTGTGTTTGTGTGTGTTTCTGCTTGCATTTGTTGGGAATCTTGTTGTATTTATGGAGAGCCTTTAACGCCTTCCTGGGTCCACACAGTTTCTTCCATTTAAGGGTTCTTCAGAGCTAACTATTGTAAACATTGCACTCTGACAGAAAAAAGAAAGGAAATCAGCCTTGGGGAAAACAGTGATTGTAATGGAAACACCACCATGATCAGCGCTAACCTTCTAAAATGAGGCAAGACCCACCAGTAAAATAGATAAAGCCGCTTGCAGTATCAAAGAAGATGTTGCCAGGCCTCTAGGTGTTTTGGACTTCAACTCCCACAATTCCTAACAGCCTAACAGCCTCCAGTGGTGCAGCGGGGTAAACCACTGAGTTGCTGAACTTACTGGCTGAAAGGTCGGTGGTTTGAATCCGGGAGCAGGATGAGCTTCCATTATTAGCCCCAGCTTCTGCCAACCTAGCAGTTCAAAAGCATGCAAATGTGAGATCAATAGTTCATGCTGGCCACATGACCTTGTGGCTTTTTGGCTTGGAAATGGTGATGAGCACCCCCCCCCCCCCGAGTTGGAGTCGACTAGACTTAATGTCAAGGGGAAAGCTTCACCTTTACTTACCAGTTGTTAGGAATTTTGGAACCTGGAGGGCTGAAATTTGTGCATGCCTGGCTTACACACACTGCTTTGCCTATAGGTCCCCATGCATGACTCATTGCAGTATTGAAGGAGTGTAATCCATCATATGAGGTGAATGTAGTCTTTGTGAACTAGAACCTACACATCCAAAGGCACAAGTAGGATCTGCCCCCTGCTTTTTCACGGCAGATAAATCACACAAGTGGAATCAACATACATGAACCTACATCTGATTCAATTTGTTATGTGTCTCGGAAGAGGCTGCCTATTTTGACCTGTGTTGTACTGGATCTACATCTGGGACTAAAAAACAAGAGGGACCTTTTAGACCACTGCTCCATTAAGAAGCCCCTTTTAGGTAGAATAGAGTGGAGACATAGTGGTCAGTATATTAGATAATTCAATTTACTGTCAAATTCCCCCTTTGCTATAAAAATGACCAATATCAAAGTACATTTGTGCCAATAAAAATCTGTGATTCTATGTGATGTCTTGGTTTTCTCTAGTTCTGTTATTCTTTCAATTTTTTTTCTCACTGTTTTTGGTACTGAAAAGTAGGTGTAATTTGTGCCAGAGGTCCTAAGTGGGTACATTAAACTATATTAAACGGTATATTGGTTCTGTGGATTCAAGGATTGCAATTGAGTACATAAAGAAAAAATTGGCTGTTTCTAGTAGCCAGTTTCTAGATTAGTAGTTCCCAACCTGTGGTCTGTCGACCACCAGTGGTCCCCAAGAACTAAAATATGGTCCACGGCCTCATCATTACTACACCATTGCCCCGAAACCACGTGGTAACGAGAGCGACTGGTCTTGCAAAATCCTCTCATAGTGCTGAGGCAACGGGGATGTTGGGAGAGGAGAGGCTGACTAACCATGAAAGATTACTACCACCACATCAGCAATTTCTGAATCCACACCCCAAATAACCAAACTGAATCAAAAGTTGACCAAAAACTGATTCGTCACCCTTATGGTACTAATGTTGGAGAGTGGTTTCTGGTCAAAGTAGACCCTGGTCAAAGTGGTCCCTGGTCTACGCCCTGGTAAAGGCCCTGATCAAAGTGGTTTCTGGACAAAGTGGTTCCTGGTCAAAAAAACATTGGGAACCGCTGTTCTAGATGGTGGTTGCTACTAGGAAAACCTTATCAAGCTGTTGATATTTTTCTTATTTTTATATCTTGCCTTCGGAGAGTGATCATTCAACCCATTTTGTTTGTTTCCAGCTCCAGTTGTCCTCATGATGCACTTTCCCCAGTCATTATTGAAGGCCAAATCCCTTTGCTCCTCCTCCTTGGGTTCCTCCCTCACAAATACACTTTTTCTATCCCTATCTCACCCAGGGTTTTTAGTGTTTTAAACATTTTGTCTTGTTCATTAGGCCCGCCTTTTGTGTGTGGTTTTTGTTATGTTATGCACTGTTTATTTTATTACCTTATGTATTTTGTTGTGATGTAATTTTTCTGTTGTTTTGTGTTTAATTTTGTTGTATTACTTTTGAGCTTGGCCTCATGTTAGCTGCCCCGAGTCCCCTCTGGGGAGATGGTGGCGGGGTATAAATAAAAATTATTATTATTATTATTATTTCTCCCAGGATGAGAACTCTTTTGTGAACACAGTGCCACTTTTTAAGTTGATGTCCAATCCATGATACATGTTGCGGCATGGAGAATATCCTGAGTTAACTCCACAGTGCATTAAGAGAGGTTTGTACTTTGTACTACTCAGTTTCCAAATTGATCCCCCCCCCCCCCTGATACATTGCCATTGCTCATAACATAGCCCAATATTCTCTGAAGGATTGTGATGTCCCAAGTTGGATATTCCTTTTAAATAAGATTTTACAGAATGAATTTTCCCACCTGGCACTAGCCAGCTCTCTGGCAAACTCTCAAACCATAATGAAAACGGAACAGCCTAAAAAATAATATTAAAATTTATTGAAAATTAAAAAAAAAAACCACAACCCCATCCAGAGTTTACACTCAGAAAAGGAGATGGTCAAGGGCAACTCGTAGAAATCAATTAAAGAATTATTCATTTACATCAAAGATGTGAGATGTAGTGCTGGCTTTCTGTTGGATTCTTCAAAAATAAATCAATGCCAGCATATATTTGGGGAGTGGGGAATGAGAAGAGCTTTTTGAGACTGGGCAAAATAATTGCCTGATGACTCAGATGAGAAAAGATGATTTCTAGGCCTTGGCCAAATCACATATTTGGGATTCTTGGTTCTTCAATGCCTAGTATATTAGAAGAAAGTCCATCAGCTGGGATTCAGGGATGGACATTAGATAACATTCAAATAAAATAAGTCCCCTGTAGTATACGAGTACCAGCCCCCACATACTGGTATCTTAGTCTAGGCCCAGTGTGCTGTTACTTCGATGTGGTTGCTGCTTCCCCTGTCACTGTTCTCATGCCATTCCAAACTAAGTGTTCTAGCCCGAGAAATTTGCCAAATTGACCGAAAGCCATGTTTTAAAAATTGATGTAGAAATCAAAACTGACCAATTTAGTTGTTATGGTCTAGAGCTTTTACACAGTGAAAAATATGGGCATATTAATGCTGTATCATTATGGTTGCCACCTCTTCACTTTCTTGGAGACCTTAGTCTTCAATTACATTGCCCAACACACATTTGGATGCCTCAAATGTTAAGCTTATTTCTGGGTATATTTGACTTGTGATTTCAAAAATGTCTCCTGATCAGCTCAAGTTTTTGAGATACAGAACTCAGGCTGTCTACCAGTCACCATCTGCTCACCCATAGAAAGTAATAGTAACTGTATCTAAGAAACTTGAGCTGATGTGGTCTAGCCAGTGCAATCTTCTGAATCAGCACCCCAAATAACTACAGGAATATGCCAAAAAACCAAGATATCAAGAATGTTGGGTTGTGTTACCAGAATATCAGGCAAGTGCAGTCTTAGTGCTTGTAATAATGGTACTACAGTGGGTCCTCAATATCCACTGGAGTTTAGTTCAAGGATGCCCTGTGAACACCACAATCTGTGGGTGCTTGAGTTCCATTATATACAATTATGTAGTAAAATGGTGTCTCATACAAAATTGCAAGATTGGGGTTTACTTGGGGTTTACCTCAAGGCTGGCATGGCAGCAACAAGTCCTCCTCAAGGCTGCCGCAGCACCATTGTTTGATGTTGGTTCATTTTGGCATTTTGGCTGTAAACCACCCTGAATCATTATTATTATTTCCTATTTTAAAAAATATTTTCAAGTCACGTATGGTGGAATCCAGTGTATACAGGGGATAATTGTAATTGAATCTAGGCAATGCAGCTGGGAAATTCCATTCCATTTAGTTGTTGGAAGGATTGACAAATATTTGTGAATATCTTTGTGTTTGAGTTGGAAAGAATTGCATTTAACCACTGAATATTTTAATCTAGTTTTAAATACTCTATTTTAATTGTGGAATTTGTTGTGTGTAAGTCGCCCGGAGCACTAACGTGGAGGGCGACTCAGAAATAATAAAGTCAGTCAGTCAGATTTTTTTAAAAGGAATGTAGAAAACAGTGAAGCTAATAGATTTCCCCATCCTTACCCAATTCTATGGATTAAGTTGGAGTCCACATTTATCCTCCATGTTGACAGCCCATCTCTTAACAAGGAGTTCATCACTGATCTCGGGAGAAAATAAATACACATAACCTGGGATGGCATGAGAGGGCCTGTGGAGTCAGGGACTACATAAGTCAAACGGCATGTGAGTTAGGCCTTGTTGGCAGTACTAATCTGCATGTACTGTATGGATGGGCTGGGAGTGAAGATGTGGGAGATGGAATGGTTTGCCAGTTGATTGTATGTTTCACCCACCGCTTGCATAGCACCCGCATCAAGAACAAACATTTACAATTGGAGAGCCAAGCCACCACTGGTAACTTACACAACACATTTCACTGAAGGATACCACTGCGCTTCAAAAACATTAAGCCATAGCATTGACTTTGAGCCAACCTTTGGACCACAGGTTCCCCATCACCAGCCGAAAACAACAGGTTCTGAGATTATGATGGGGAATCTTAGGCCAAATATATCTATATCTATATAATGTATATGTATGTATACATATAAGACTGGGAACAAGAAATACCAAAAAGGCTATCATAGTTAAATTGTGTGTAGCTTTGGAAATGGTTTAATTTTTTTGTTGTTGCTCAAAACGGATGTTCAGGGCCACAGAACCTGCTGAGAACAATCGTAGAACTATTTTGTAAAGGCAAAGGGTTAAATCTAACATGATTTCCCTGCTCATATAGCTCCATTGAATTCAATGGGATTTAATCATGTTCTGTAGGCATCGAATAAAAGCCCCATTCATTGCAATAGGTTATCTTTGTTTGGGACAGATAACTCAATTCTTTTCATGGATCTGTTTTACTTATGGGTAAAGGTGTACAACTTGAAGGTAGAATTGAGTCCTGCCCTGACAGTTGATTCAAAGAAGTAGCAAAATGCAGAATTGTGTAAGGAAATATAATACTAAATCTTTAGAATTGGGGATATGTGGCCTTCCAAGTGATGTTGGTCTGCAGTCCTACCACCCTTGGAGTGAACAGTCCAGAAACACCAAGAAGATACACCTGCTGTATCTGATTGCTGATGTATAATAATAATCCAGAATGAATAAGTGAAGTTCCTGATATTTAAGATGAAGGTAGGAAGCCATATTTTGAATGTTTTTTTTTCTGCATGAAAGATCTCATTTCTTTAGTCATCTAACATATCCAAGCAAAAGCTGAAGGAGTGCTTTTTTTGAAGGATTGGTTTTACGATGCTGGAGTATCCAAAAGTAAGATCCTCTCAGGTTACAATTTAGAGTGCCAGAGCCAAGATTGCTATTATCCCATGCTGAAAAATCCAAAATAATGCAGGGGGAGCAGAAAGTTCTGCCAGCATACTAAGAGTGGGTCTTTGGGTTTGTAGGATAGTGGAATTAGGAGGATGAAGGAACCCAACACTTTGTAGAGTGGCAAAAGGCTGCTCTGATATCCACAAAGTTGGCTGAGAGTTTCTTCCTTCCATCCAACCCCCAAATGGTCAATCAGTGGCTGTTTAGTT
This sequence comes from Anolis apletophallus, assembly GCA_030556195.1. NCBI lineage: Eukaryota > Metazoa > Chordata > Lepidosauria > Squamata > Anolidae > Anolis > Anolis apletophallus. The sequence continues at coordinate 124,761,048 of JARBWK010000006.1, read as the reverse complement.
TAATTGGATAGTGGTAATAGAGTTGTGCTGATTTCCATGTAAGAGGACAGAAAACAGCTAGTGCAAGGAGGTATCAGATGCCTTCTTGCACAAGCTTCGCAAAGGTACAGTCACTTAGGCAGCTTGAACAAACATAATAACAGGATTTTTTTCCTGGTTTAGATGAGCTCTGAGAACTTTCAATAGTAGAAGCATTAATTTATAATTAAATTTAACCCTTAGGTTTTCCTCTTTTAGAGAAACATCTGTACCGTTGCTCAATCACGAAGAAGGAGTGTTTCATGGTGTAAGGTTCTACAGTGGCCCCTTGGTATCTGCTGTGGTTTGGTTTCGGGACTCCTTAATGCAGTGGTTCTCAAACTGTGGGTCCCCAGATGTTTTGGCCTACAACTCCCAAAAATCCCAACCAGTTCACCATCTGTTATGATTTCTGGGAGTTTGAAGGCCTAAACAGATTGAGAACCACTGCCCTAATGCATATCAAATCCATGGATGTGCAAGTCCCATTAGATACAATGGCATAGTAAAATGGTGTCTCTTATATAAAACGGCAAAATTAAGGCTTGCTTTTTGGATTTTTGGGGTGGTGGTAGTAGAATATTTTCAAGCCATGGATGGCCGAACCTATGGATACGGAATATGTGGATAAGGAGGGCTGACTGTATTTTCCTAGGTAGACCTTAACAACTTTGAACAGCAAAATCCAAATAAAATACCACCAAGTTGCACAATTCTCGATCATCGCTTTAAGTCTCCCTTCACTTTTTAAAAAATTAATGCACAGAAAGGGCTAAAAAGTAGAATGTCCATTTTGTGAGAAGCAAAAGAGAAGCCACATGATCTGGTGTCTCAGAGTTTGGGAAGCCTGGTGCCAGTCCTCTGGTATGCTAAGACTTCTCATGGGAAAAACCTTTCTCCTTTGAAATGGCCACACAGCCAGAAGTAAGGAATGCTGCAACCCTCCACCATCTTGGTGTTGTGGGAAGGAAGGAGCTATCGGCTGAAGGATGTATTGCTTTGCTGATTGTGGTGCCTTTTTTGCCCCTTGGCATTACCCCAAGAAGTGCATTTTGCATTGTTACAGGGAAATGGGAAGGACTGGAAAGCGGCCGCTTAAGAATCCACAGTCCTGTTTGTCCTCTGAAACTCTTCCAGCTCCAGTTTCCTGCTCATGGCCAGCTGTAGTTCCTGCTTGATCACCTGGATCTGCTTCTCCAGTTCTGAGAGCTCTTGGATCACTGAGGTCCTAGCAATGTTAACAGAGTCTGCTTTCCCATTTGTGGCCAGCGATGCTGGAGAGTCTCTCTTTACTGGAGGAAGAGGTATCTCTTGCTCCTGCTGCTCCTGCTGCTGCTTGAGAACCACTTCGTTCTGCCTTTCCTCGGTACAGATATATTTCCTCCGATGGCAGTTGCCAGGGCTAGCCGTATTCCACACTGCGTGCTCACTGTTTCCTGTGTGGGACCTGCAAAAAGAATGTTGCATGTACAATTAGAAGATGGCTTTCAGGTTTTTTAAATTACTCTGGATAACTTGTTTCATATTTTGGAACATCATCCCAGATTTCCTCCAGCCAACATGGTTACTGGCTGATAGAATCCGGGATTTATAATCCAAAAATTTGGTTGTTGTAGGTTTTTTCGGGCTGTATGGCCATGTTTACACCGGGACTGTGGTGCAGCTGGCTGGGAGTTACCTGCATAAGATCTCTACTGACCAGAAGGTCATGAGTTCAAGGCCTGCCCGGGTCGGGGTGAACTCTTGACCAATTTGTGTAGCTTGTTGCCGACCTTTGCAACCCAAAAGACAGTTGTATCTGCCAAGTAGGAAATTTAGGTACCACTCTGTGGGGAGGCTAATTTAACTGATTTATGAGGCCATAAATATCTCCAGGAAGTATGAAAAAGAATGAAGGAATGAGACAGCTCCCCCTGGTGGCCAGAAGCTGGAATGTTAAATTGCGTCTGAGTGTCTGTCTATATATGTTGTATGTCTATGGCATTGAATGTTTGCCTGTATATGTGCATTGTGATCCGCCCTGAGTCCCCTGCGGGGTGAGAAAGGCGGAATATAAATGATGTAAATAAATAAATGTTAGAAGCATTCTCCCCTGATGTTTCACCTGCATCTGTGGCAAGCATCCTCAGAGGTTTCTCCTGCCACAGATGCAGGCAAAATGTCAGGAGAGAATGCTTATAAAACATGGCTATAGAGTCCAAAAAAACCTACAACAACCCCGTGATTCCGGCCATGAAAGCCTTCAACAATAAATCCAAAAATTACTTTCTGAACAATATGTAATAGCTGTGAGCCTCTCAGGGTCTATAGGTAATAATAACTATAGGTAATAATAGCACTGAGAAGTAAATTGCTGCTATCTTATATCTAGCAAACTGACACAAGATCTTAGCTTTTGTTGTATCCATATAGAGAATTTTTGACCCCAGGGCCAAAAAATGTGCATTTAGCAAATCCATGCTGATTGAAATAGATGAATTCTGATATAGCCGGTGCTGTAAGTCTGCGTGTACTCTATTGAAAAAAGAAGAGCCTTCTGAGAAATGTGTGAGGATAGAAAGGGATTTCTCCCTAAGGAAATAATAATACAGCCCAAATTATTTTCATCATTTTTTTTTGTTCCTTCCCACTTTCAATACCGCAGCTATCTAAAGGAATAAATGAGTGTTATCGGGGAATGAAAGGGCTCACTTCGCTGTTCCACCACATTAATTCATTATTGCTGTGTTCCCAGGCTGTTTTCTGCAACATGGCCCTGTGGACATGAATCCTCTGTGGAAACGCAACGGGTTTGAACAGGCTTGGAGATGGAAGTGCTCCAATTAGATACAGTCAATGTTAAAAGGATATTTTTGGGATGGGGGGGGGGGAGGGATTCTACCCTTCCTTCCAAGGAATTATTGGTCTCGGTCTTTCAAGTAGAATATATCTATAGAAAGCATCTTGAAAGTCACATTTGCCTCAGGATTTAGTTCTGTCTGATTTCCACATTTTACCCTACGGTTAGCACTGGGTTAGTGATGCAGGCATGGGGTGGTTGGGTGGGAACAAAACTAGGTTGGTGGAAAAATACAAGCAGGCACATTTCTTATTAGTCATGCAGTGAGTTATGTTGGAGAACTCAAAACACAACTGTCAAGCTTGCAATGTGCTGCAATGTCACTCCATAAAATCACATAATTTAAATGGTAGCTTTGTAATGTTGCAAATATCCTAGTAGTTTAAAAGTCAGTGCCATGGGATCTTTTCACATGGCCAATGGTGGCCGTGCCGTTGTGCCGTGCCATGGCACCGGGAACATATGTGGGGTGGGATGTCCTGGGTGAGAGAAGGAACTCTTGCCTCTAGTTTGAGGCAAGTGTGAATGTTGTAGTTGACTAGCTTGATTAGCACTGAATAGCCTTGCAACTTCAAAGCCTGGCTGCTTCCTGCCTGAGGGAAGCCAGAGACATATAAACCTCACTTGCCTAGTTTCCAACCAACCTGACAACCTCTGAGGATGCCAGCCATAGATGTGAGAGAATGCTTCTGGAACATGGCCATACAGTACGGAAAATTCATAGAAACCCAGTGATTCTGTCCATGAAAGCCTTTGACAACACAGACTTGGAAATTGTTTCTCTTTAAAACAGACTTTGACCAGAACACTTTCAGGAAACTAGAAATCGGCCTCCGGGTACATCTGGAAGGTAGCTCATGATGGCCAAAAGACTCACCAGATTTGCCCATACCTTACTGATGAATGAAATCAAGAAAAAGTGGGTGTATAGTAAATCAACTGGAATATAATTGCTATTCTGAAGAAAGCCATATAGCTGACATTTTTCTTTATGATAAATGGCTGAGATGGCACAAATAAATATGAATTTCAGTTGCTTATCAACATGTGACTGCATAGTACAATTCAATTTTCCGGAATGCTTTTCTTTTCCTTGGGGAAAAAATTACGATATATATCTGGAGAATTCACATCTACAGATTCATTTGCAAATAAGGAGTTTTAAAAGCCATTTTTCTTACCTCTTTTCTACTCGCTTTGCTTTAGGCTGATGTTTGTCTTCAATAAACGAACTATTTAGAGCTCGGTGCAATCTCTAGAGGGAAAGTGGAAAATAAATGAACCGGCAGGGAAACTGTCATTGCGTTGTCAGATGAAGACAAAGTAGAGAACTTGGCCTTTACTTATAAAGACCCACAATATTTAAAAGATTTGCCACAAAGTTCACTCTCCCTCCCTCCCTGTGTGTGTGTGTGTGTGTGTGTGTGAGAGAGAGAGAGAGAGAGAGAGAGAGAGAGAGAGAGAGAGAGAGAGAGAATATGAATGAGACACTCAGGACACTGCCCAGCCACATTTTCCCAAATGCCTCCCTGGTTTGTTGAGGAATCATAATGGGTGCATCTACACTGTAGAATTAATGTAGTTTGACTCCATTTAACTGCCATGGCTCAATGCTATGGAATTAAGGGATTTGCAATCTGGCGAAGCACTAGCACTCTTTGGCAGCACTCTTCATGACAGTTAAAGTGGTGTCAAACTCTATTAATTCTATAGTGTAAATACACCACTACAACGCTGATGATTCCATAGCATTGAGTCATGGCAGCTAAAGTAGTGTCAAATTGTATTAATTCTACAGTGTAAATCAGGTATGGGCAAACCCAGGCCTTGGAGCCGGATGTGGCCTCTTGGGCTCTTTTCTCAGGTCCTCCTGTCTCTCACCATCATATATTTCCTTCCGTCTCTCGTTACTTCCTCTTTCCCTCCCTCCCTTCTTTCTTCCCTTCTATCCTTTTGTCTTTTCTTCCTTTCCTCCTTTCCTCCTTCCTTCCTTCTTTCCTTTCCTTTCCTTTTGTCTTTCCTCCCTCCCTCCCTTCCCTTCCACTCTTCCACTTTTCCTTCCATCCTTCTCTTCCTGTCTTCTTTCCTTCTTGTTTTCTTTCCTCCTTTCCTCTTGGGGGGATGTTTAGTTAGGAGAAGAGAAGGTAGTCCTGAGTCCCCTTGGTGAGATAGGGCAGGTTATAAATAAACTATTATTATTATTACTGAGCGGGAACATGAGAACCATGTTTCAGGATTTAAAAGGGTGTCCCATGGAGGAGTACGTCCCTTGGACAACGTCCTTGTAGATGGCCAATTCTCTCACACCAGAAGCAACTTCCAGTTTCTCAAGTCGTTCCTTACATGAAAAGAAAATGAGGAGGGGGGAAACTGATTTTCTGCTGCTCTAGAGACCAGGGCACAAGGGAGCAATGGTTTCAAATGGCAGGGAAAGAGATTGGACTGAAAAAGTTAAGAAGAACTTCATGAGAGTGAGAGCTGTTGGAGAGTGGCATAGGCTGGCTTGGAGTGTGGTGGAGTTTTCTTCTCTGGGGGCTTTTCCGCAGAGGCTGTTTATTGGGAGTGCTTTGATTGTGCCTTCCTGCATAGCAGGGGGTTGGATTGGATGGCCCTCAGTGGTATCTTCCAGTTCAAGGGTTCTAGAATTCTATATCAGGAGTAGGCAATATGTGGTCTAATGGATACATTTTTTAGTCCCATCTGCCATCTCATCCTGACCAAGGCCAACCCTTTTGAGATCCATACGTTTCCTGTCTTTCCTTCACTTTCTGCCTCCGAAAGAAAAAGAGGAAGGGGAGGAAAGGGCAGGGAGGGGACTTGGGGAGAACCCCCTCCCTCCTGGCCCACCCACCTCGCTCCAGAACCATTGTTTGTCAGTCAAATGCTGACAATACTAGGTAGATGGGCCAGAACTTGGAAAACTGTAATTCCCAGAACTAGAGAATATTGGCCCTACCCGCTGGAGAATGAAGTCTGAAAAATGAAATGTTTCCAAATTTTCCAGGGTGGGCATGTTGCCTGACTCATTATATGAACAACATAAGTTCATGGCATCATGTAGTCAATAAATATGCCAATTTCACTGTTTTCATTCTTGATTTTGAGAATGAATCTTTTCAAGTGTTTTCTCTCAAAGGAGTGAAAGTAATACATGGGTTGCTGTGAATTTTCTGGGCTGTATGGCCATGTTCCAGAAAAATTCTTTCCTGACGTTTCGCCAACATCTATGGCAGGTATCCTCAGAGCTTGTGAGGTCCCCAGAGGTCCTGTGGATGCTTATTATTTATTTATTTATTTATTTCTTCAGTTTTGTATTCCGCTCCTCCCTACAGGCTCGGGGCGGACAACAATAAAAATACACATGGGCAGCATGTCACAGACATGTAGCCCTACAATAAACATAAAAACAGGTTAAAACAATTCAACATATCACGAGGTGCAGGGAATACAGAGAGTATACAATATACTATCCGTTTGGGTTTAATTGAACGCTAGTCCAAAGAGGGCGGTCTTACAAGCCCTTCTAAAAGGGACTAGTTCCGAAATGGCTCGAAATGCTTGCCATAGATGGGAGTGAAACGTCAGGAGAGAATGCTTTTGGAACATGGCCGTACAGCCCCAAACACTCACAGCAACCCAGTGATTCTGGCCATGAAAGCTTTCGACAACACAGTATAGACATGTTTACACATTTTTGGAAGTTGTTTTTCTTTTTGCATTTCGGAAATTGTTTAATGCCAAACTGATGTGAGAAGGAAAAAGGTTAAGGACTACTGCATTAGAGTTTACGATTTATTCCTCAATTCCATCCAACTTTATGGAAGTAATTCAGTTTCCTCACTATGTATATCCCCAACTACATAGCCACATTCCTTGTTCCACCCTGGCTGTTTTGATTTTTGGTCACCTTGCATTTTGAGAAGTGGTGTTTGAAATCCCCTGTGTTCAGTCCTCCGAGTTTGTCTTGATCAATCAATTCAGAACAAGACTAATTCTTTTCAGAGATGTAACGCTGCAACATATACCTGACTTGTGTGGAGCCAATATTTCATCTTGGATTCCTTTTTGACTCGTGGGATTACCAGCCTGTATACAATATGCTCTCCAATTGTAGTTAGAATAGACATGCCGAATCCAATGCATAACATCAAAAAGAGTCCAGAAAAGTGCTTGATGCCCATCTGCAGCGTCTGTTAAGAAATTAATAAAAGGCCATTGAAGGTAAAGTAGTTTAATAGGTCCTTAATCCAGGGCAAGTAAAGATAGACTAACTTCTTCCCGCGCAACAGTCTCTTCTGAGGCTGAGTAGATCAACACGTCGCCCAGGTAGACAGCAGCAAAACTGGTATCAAAACTAGTCAAATTCCCTCCCATTATTGGTTTTTGTAATGCAGCCTGGGTCTAATCTAATAGTTTTATGTCAGACCCGTTTGAACTCAACCTGTAAGTGGGGAACATTTTTAACTAGGTATTTAAAAACTTACAGCTGGCATCCTGCCGAAAATGTATATGACATAAAAACAGACTTGCAATCAATTGGGAAGTCTGACTTGGCCACGGTAGTCCACGCTCTGTTCACATCCTGTATAGATTACTGCAATGTTCTCTACATAGGGCTGCCTCTGAAGACTGTTTGGAAGTTTCAAATGGTCCAAAGCACAGCAGCCAGGTTGATAACAGGAGTGGCACTCAGGGAGCATACAGCTCCTCTGTTGCGCCAGCTCCACTGGCTGCCAGTTTGCTACCGGGCACAATTCAAAGTGCTGGTTTTGGCCTTTAAAGCCCTAAACCAGGGGTGCTCATTGGGACCTACTAGTAGATCTTTGGCCCTCTTCCAGGTGATCTTCGGGCCTCACCAGCCAGATGGGGCGCTCCTGCCATGTGCGCGCAACCCTGCGTGCATGCGCGCTTCTACTGCTGTCTTCCGCTCTCACGGGGCTTTTTTCGCATGCGGGGCATTGCAGGAAGAAGGAAGCACGAGGCAGGGCCTCTGGAGGGAGCGTCCTGCCTCTCTCTCATCCAGAAGCAGCTGTGCAGCCTCAGTTGTCGGCAAGACAGGCAGGGCGGAGCGCTCTCTCTGGATGCGCCGCCTCGTGCTTTCTCCTTCCTGCAATGCCCCACAGGCGAAAGAAGCACCGTGAGACCGGAAGCCAGCAGCAGGAGACCGCGGTGGCAAGCGCCAGCAGCAGGAGCGCACGGCAGCGGTGGCAAGCGCGCGCGGCGGCGCGCACGGCGGCGGGGGCAGGTAGATCTTTTGGACTTGGTTGCTTTAAGAGTAGCTCGCATGCTGAAAAAGTGTGAGCATCCCTGCCCTAAACGGTTCTGGTCCAACTTACCTGTCCGAATGCATCTCTCCCTATGAACCATCAAGATGTTTAAGATCATTTGGAGAGGCCCTGCTTTCGGTCCCACCTGCTTTGCAGGCGTGACTGGTGGGGATGAGAGACAAGGCCTTCTCAGTGGTGGCTCCTCGGCTTTGGGTCGCCCTTCCTAGTAACATCAGATCAGCCCCGTCCCTTCTGACATTTCATAAGAAAGTCAAGACTTGGGTGTTCGAGCAGGCATTCGCAGAACACCTGTCATTTTGGTGGCATCCTCTCTGAGGTTGTCACCCAGTGCCATCTGCACCCCCTGCACCATCCTAATGACATCATCACATGCTGTCCCCATAAGGCATTGGTGCTGAGGGCTGCTAGCCACTTACTATTGCCATTTCCTCTTAATACTTGGGACCAACACTACTTCAGTGCTGGATGATAGAGATGTCTGGGAATGCCTTGTTTGGAAATAAACTCTCTGCAGGTATCTGAATCATTGTCACCCTGAGAAAGCTGAGCTCGTGTTTTACAACCATCCATTGATTAGTTTGGGCTGGGAGCCATGGCTTTGATCTGCTGATATAAGCATATTTCTCCCAGGTAGACCTTTTACAGATAAGCCACAAGATAAGGCATTTCACCTTATTGTACTGCTTAGCACACAACCTGTCTGAAAGCAAATACAATGTATGACAGATTATTCTGGGATATTGGTGTTCAGCAAGACCTTCTTGTCTACCATCACCTCATAAATGAAATTTCAATACATCTAGATCAGTGTTTCTCAACTTGCGAGTCGGGACGCCGTGCGCTCTTGCCGCCGTGCGCTCTTGCCACCGCGCGTGCTCCTGCTGCTGGCTTCCGGTCTCACGGTGCTTCTTTCGCCTGCGGGGCATTGCAGGAAGCCGTGAAGGGGGTTTCAGAGGGGTCGCCAAAGAGCATAAGAAAACACGTATATCTGGTGGTCTTAGGAACTCCTTTGACAGAGAAGGTGGAAAATCTCTCCACCTCTTCTTCTCTTCCTTTTTAGTGTTGGTGAACTACAACTTCCAGAAATCAAAACAGCCTCCCAACCCCACTGGTATCCAGTGTTGGCCATGTAGGTACTGTGCCGAGTTTGGTGCAGATTTATTGTGGGCTGGGTTTCAAAGGGCTCTTTGATTGTAGGTGAACTATAAATTCCAGCAACTACAACTATGTCAAGGTCTATTTTCCCCAAACTCTACCAGTGTTCATATTTGGACATATTGAGTTTTCGTGCCAAGTTTGGTCCAGATCCATCGTTGCTTGAGTCCACAGTGCCTCTGGATGTAGGTGAACTACAACTCCAGAACTCAAGGTCAATGCCCATCAAACCTTTTCAGTATTTTATATTGGTCATGGGAGTTCTGTGTGTGAAGATTGGTTCAACTCCATCATTGGTAGAGTTCAGAATACTCTTTGATTGTAGGTGAACTATAAATCCCAGCAAATACAAAATCAATCCCCTCCAACCCCACCAGTATTCAAATTTGTGAATATTGGGTATTTGTGCCAAATTTAGTCCAGTGAATGAAAATAAATCTTGCATATCAGATATTTACATTATGATTCATAACAGTTATAACGTAGCAATGAAAATAATTTTATGTTGGGGGTCACCACAACATGAGGAACTGTATTAAGGAGTCATGACATTAGAAAGGTTGAGAACCCCTGATCTAGATGGATTACAACTCTCACTAATTATTGGATGAAGGCATCAAAGCAGCTTGGAATCAAGTACTCAATCAAGGTAATTCAATGCATTGGGTTGATCTTTATGCTGCATTAAATTTGCATCTCTCTCAACTGATTTGGGAGAAACCGCAATGAAGCACAAGGCAAACTGGCGATGAACATGTAACGGCTCTTCATTAAAGCACCCTTTTTTGAGTTAAAATTTATGCACACACTTTGATGAGAAGCGGAGGTGGGTGAGAGGGAGGAAAAATTACAGCAACGTGGATGGAGAATATGACATGATTAACCACCACAGCAAAAGAGTTATACATAGGGAATTTTCTTTGTTGTTTAAATCAAGCCACTGCCTCCTTTCTGTGCAATTGTGTGTTTGGGAGAAATGTAACAGATGCATTTTAACAAGTCTCTAGAGGTCTCATTTCCTCCTATCCATTTCATAGGATGGATTTCACAGATATGTTTGTAAAATTTACAGGGTTTGGGCCTTCACATTCCTATTGTTTCTCATTCTGCTCTGTACTTCTAATGATGGTCATAGAAATTATTCCAAACTGCCAGACAATCGGGAAAGCACAGCAGGTAAGACATCTAACAAGTAATAAAAACCGTTATTATCTATAACTTGAAGATTTGTGATTTCATTTCATTGATCAGGAGATCCCTCCTTCCATGTAAATTGCAACTTTCCCCATTATAGTTGTCCTAGACAATTGTGACAAGCCTTCTGGTGACACATCTTGGTATACCTAGTTCATATTTGCCTTACTAGCTCGTTACAACCTGCCAGCCACACTATCCTGGTATGTTGGCACAGAAGTCCGTAACTTCTGCTCTGATATCAGAGAACCTTGAGTTGCAAACATATCACACAGAGGTGGTAAAGCAGAATGTCATGCAGGTGATAAAACTGCCCCACCAGAACCACAAAGAGCACAAACACCATACAATGTATTTTAAGAGCAGTTTTCATGTTTATGATAATAATACCCATGAGGTTTTGATAACAATACTCATAAGGTTATTATCCCTACACTGTCATTCCTTTTTCCTTGTGTGTTGTAATTTAAAAACCATCGAAAGACCGATATCATATGGCAGGCTAGTTTTTAAGCATGAATTTTAAGATCGTGTCCTTTGCTTAATCTCTGTTTTGTGTATTTTAATATGTATTTTATAGAAATACGTTTTAATAGGTAACTTTTAAAGAAATACATTTTAATATGTGTATTTGTGGTGTTTTTTTACAATGTTTATGTGTTTTAATGATTTTGTAACCTGCCTCGAGCCAGGAAGAGAGGTGTTTTAAGAAATAAATTTATTATTATTATTATTATTTTATTTCTCAAATGCCTCTCCTCCTGGCTCAAGGCAGGTTACATGATTATGATTATGATTATTATTAGAAACACAAAAAGATGAGTCCCCAGCTAATAAGATCACTCTGCTTGCTGTTGTATTGATCACATGTCGGACACTTCCCAAGTGTCTAGGACTGTGTGATGTATCGGCGAATAATGCATGCAGATCCCAGTAGGGTGGCCTTTTGCAACGGACAGGTGGTAATTTTGTTAGTGCCGATTGTGTTTAAGTGCAGGCCAAGGTCTTAGGTACTGAACCCAGTGTGCTGATCACTACTGGGACCACCTTTACTGGCTTGTGTCAGATTATTATTGTTATTATTGTTGTTGTTGTTGTTGTTATTATTTTTATTATGTTAAGCCTGAGGGCAAAATAGAATAGTATATAAGCTGTTCAGAGACCTTTTATGGATGAAGAGCATGTTATAAATGTTCAAATCAATCAATCAATGGTCTCATGCTTTTAATCACCATCATCCTAATGAAAGAAGGCATTCTTGTTTTCTGTGGAAGCACATGCTTGTATTCAGAAAACGTAAGGGCCAGTTAGGATTGACCCTTCCATAATACACAGTTGTGATGCTATGATTCCATTTGAACTGCTATGGGTGCTTCCTATGGAATCTTGGGGTAGGTAGTTTGGTTAAGGCACCAAACCTCTGTGGCTAGGAATGCTATATCCCCCTCCCTAAACTTAAAATCCTAGGATTTCACAGGGTGCAACTATTAACTGAATACAGTTGGCGCTCCAGACCCAGGGATTCTGTATCTGCAAATTCAACCAGTCACTTCTTTAAAATAGTAAAACAAAAATTTAAAACATAAAATCTTGATTTTTACCACTTTCTATGCCATAGTGTAAAATGAACATCTACACATTTTGGAATCCACACGGGGTCCTGGAACCAAACCCCAGAGAATGGCAAGGTTCCATTATAGAGTCAAGGGCTCCCTGCCTGAAACCCCAGAGAGAAACTGCTGTTCAGGGTAAGCAATTCAGTGGTAGCTTTCAAGGATGGAGGTGGGTTGCATTGCCCCATGATGGGGTGTACCTTCCACCACTCTGAAATTTGCTGCTAAACAGTCTGACTTAAAAACACTATACTTTGCTCTTTTCCTGCATGGCAAAAGGTTGGACTAGATCAGGGGTCGGGAACCTATGGCTCGCGAGCCATATGTGGTTCTTTTGATGATTTTATCTGGCTCACTGCCCCCTCTGACTCTCCAAAATGGCTGCTGGCTCCTGTGCGAGCCAAACAGCCAGTCGTTTGGCTCGAACAGGAGCCAACAGCCATTTTGGAGAGCCAGAGGGGGTGGTGAGGTGCTACTGATTGGCTCCTCCTCAACTTCCCACAGGGATACAGGGAGTCAGGAGGAGGAGCTTGCAGGCAAAGGTGTGCATGGGAGAAAGCACGCCACTCACCTCTCTTCCCGGCCAGGCTCAGAAGGGAGGAGGGGTGGGTGCAAGCCCCCCTGCATGGTTAAAGCCATGCGGGGCACCTTCGCCACTCACCCCTCTTCCCCGCCGGGCTCGGATGGGACGAGGGGTGAGCGAAAGATCCAGAGGAAACAGAGCCCAGAGCAGAATGATGAGGACAAGCCTCGCTGCTCCTGCAGCTGCCCCACGCACCTCTCGCTGCTTTTCGTGCTGCGGTGGTGGTGAGCAACATCTGAAGGGGGCAGGCCAGTCGCTGAGGGAGGGAGGAAGAGTGGCATTTCCTCGCCGTGGAGCCCATGCCCTGCCTGCCTGCCTGCCTTCCTGCCTGCCTTCTTGGGCCAGGAGGTAAGAAACCTCATTATTATTGTTGTTGTTGTTGTTGTTATTAAGGCTGGATGGCCCTCTGTCAGGGGTGCTTTGATTGTGCTTTCCCTTTATTATTATTTATTTCAGCTTACTAGACCGCTCACTCCGAAGCTCAGAGCGGTTTACAGCAATAAAATAACCAATAAAAACACATAGCAACATTAAAACAACGTTAAAATCAATTCCACACCCCCCCCCCCAAGAAACTGTATCAAGACAGCAGTGGTGTAGCAGCAGTGATGCGGCGGGTGGCAGGTTATGGCGGGCACCGGTCAGGGCCGAATGCCTGCCTAAACAGCCACGTCTTAACAGCCTTACGAAATGTCATCAAGTCCCGTAGGGTACGCGTCTCTTCAGGCAACGAGTTCCACAGCATTGGCGCGGCCACTGCGAATGCCCTCTGCCGCGTACTGACTAGCCTGTAGGTCTTTATGCCAGGCACTTCCAACAAGTTGAGCCCCTCTGAGTGCAGTGATCTTCTGGGCATGTATGGGGTAAGCCGCTCCCTCAGGTACACTGGCCCCAAACCATATAAGGCCTTGAAAGTTAGAACTAACACCTTGAAGAAGACCCGAATTCCAAGATGGCGGCGGCTGTAGAGGTCCCTTCGGGTGAGCTCCAGCACTGTCTGCCAAATTCTCTGGATTCTGCCCTAGACGCCACTTGTTGGACCCATGGGCCCCCTCAGGGGGGGTCCATGTTGGACCAGTCATCGCAGGAGATGATTTTTAGTGACCCACAGGCCCCCAATAGCCTGATTTGGCTGGGAATGCAGCAACCTTGCGCTGGAGGTCCCTGAAGTTGCATAGACCAGCGGGCGGGCCATCCCCCAAAGTCTGCATCAGGTGAAGTTCATGCCGAGCGACGGGAGCAACAGACCCGATGATACGTCCAGCCGATAACACCGGCCTCTGCACGCTTCCTAAGAGCCTTTGGAAAGAGGGGCAGACCAAAATCCCCCCTCGGAGAAGCGGTGCCGGCAGTAGGCCCAGGCCACCAACCTGTGAACCCGAAAAGCAGTTCCCCGGTGCCTACTCCCTGACCAGCCCGTCCACCCCGGCCCCAACCAGCTGATGGAGCTGATTGCGGAGTACAATAAGTTAGCGGCTCATATCGGAGACTTCAGGAGGAGATTTGGCACTCTATTAGAGGGAATGGGCTTGTCATGCCCCCATGTCCCCCAGGTTCCACTCCCGGGCTGCAACCTCAACAACCAGACCAGCCCCCAACAAGGACCCCAGCAAGAACCCCCTCCGGACCTAGATTTCGCCTGGGATAATTCGTGGGACTTCCCCACCGAAGGCCGGGACATCCCTATTGGAAAGCTCGCAAGGCCGGCTGAGTCAGCTGGAGGTCACCACCGACGACAGACCTGACACAGTGCCCTGACCAACCGACTCCCGTCCAGATCCCTGCTGCCGCCCCTGCTGAGAGATGGCCGGAGATCTGCAGATGAGCCTGGAGGACCCATTACCTTCGGTCGACCCCTCGGTGGCTGACCTGGACATTTCGGCTGTCCTGGCCCTTCCCCGGAATCCTCGCGCTCGCCGACGCCGCGCCGCGAAAAGCTGGGGGAGCCAACTGGAGCTGGAGCGACCCAACATGGCGGCCGGCCTTGGGGACGCCCTCCTGCTCCATGTGCCCACACCTGTAGACGAAACAGGACCCGGAGGTGCTTGCCTACCGGAAGTCCCGCCCTTGGAGGACCTCGTCCCCGAGGAGGATCATGGGATTGGCCCCGGAAGAGGAGATACGGCACCCGGAAGTCGTCTGTCGCCAGTAGTCCCGCCTCTGGAGGACCTGATTTCCACCGTGGACCCCCTCCGGGACCATCTAAACCCGCGGAAGAGGAGACGACGTCGCAGGAGGAGGAAGAACCGGCTCGAGAACGGGCCCGAACCGACAGCCGAGATGACCCCCTCCCCTGGAGGTCGAGTCCTCGGAACTGGGCCTCCTGCTCCTCCGTTGATGCAGGGGCGACCCTCATCGGAGGCGGCAAGGCCACGGAAGCCCTCTCGACTCAGGACCTTGCGGACCTCTCCGCAGGACAAGACCCCGGCACCCTCTGGAACCGGGAGGGAGAGGTCCGTGCGGACAGGCCGAATGGCACCCAGGAGGTTCCCTACCAGGACCTTCTGGAATACCAAATTTAGACACAGGGCACCCCTACCAGCAAATCCTCTAACCAGGGGATCTGACACCCCAGAGACGGGGAGGTCAGACCCACAGGCTTGTGGTGACCGCCCCCCAACGGGTCTGGGAACCCTCAGGACATCGCTGGACTTGTGGGGCCCTCCCAGGCTCCCCTCGTTTGATGGTCGAGCCACCGTAGGCTAGATCCGGATAGCTCATGGCCTTGCGGTCATGAGCTTTGGCCTCCCTTCCCCCTCCTTAGATGTAGTACCCCCCTTTTGGGTTGTATTGTCTTGTTTGTTTACTCTGTATTTTTTGTGTTCAAACTGTAAACCGCTCCGAGCCTTCGGGGAGTGGCGGTATAGGAAGTTTGAAGTAATAAATGTGCGTGAACTGCACTGTCTCCCAATTTATTATTATAAATTGGGAGACAGTGTAGTTCACGCAGCAGTGGAGTTGCGTGAGCAGATCTTACGGTTCCTGAGAGCAGGCGTGCTGCTGCGTTCTGCACTAGCTTGAGTTTCCGGATCGTTGACAAGGGCAGGCCAATGTACAGCGCATTACAGTAATCGAGATGACCGTGGCTTGGATCACCGTGGCCAGGTCGCGACGGGAGAGATAGGGAGCCAGACGTTTTGCCTGTCGGAGATGGTAAAAAGCCGTCTTGCAGGCGCAGGCAACCTGCGCCTCCATAGACAGCTGGGGGTCCAGCTGGACCCCTAAGCTCTTTACTAAAGGTTGCGGGCATAACGCCATGGCGTCAAACGTTGGCAACTGGATTCCCCCGGGCGGTCCTGCAACCAGATCTCCATCTTCGCTGGGTTCACCTTCAACTTACTGGCTCGCAGCCATCCAGTCACGGCTTCCAGGCAGAGATGGAAATTATCAGGTACGGATTCCACCCCAGCGTCCATCCTCAGAATGAGCTGGGTGTCATCAGCGTACTGATGGCACTCCAGCCCAAAACTCCGCGCCAATTGGGCGAGTGGTCGCATGTAGATGTTAAATAACAGCGGGAGAGGATGGCCCCTGAGGAACTCCACAATGTAAGGGGGAGCCCTCGGAGACTATCCCTCCCCACTTCACTCGCTGCCGGCGGTTTTGGAGGAAAGAGGACAGCCAATTGAGGGCTGTCCCCCTCACCCCTGCCCCCTCACCCCAGACGGTGTGTCAAAAGTTGGTAATCAACAGTATCAAACACTGCCGTGAGGTCCAATAACACAAGCAGCGCCGATCCGCCTCGATCCAAATGGCAGCGGAGCCGGTCTGAATGAAGGGGGTTGGACTAGATGCCCTTTAGAGTTCCCTTCCAACTCTGTTGTTCTTTTTCTTGTTGTTGTTGTTGCTATTATTATTATTATTATTATTAAGCATGGGTAGCCATCTGTCACAGGTGCTTTGATTGTGCTTTTCATGCATGAAGGCAGAAGGAAGTTGGACTAGATGGCCCAAGGGTCTCTCCCAGCTCATTGTTATTGTTATTGTTATTATTGAGTCTGGGGAATCCTTTTCTCATAGTATGTACATATATACTCACATTTAGTTGAATTCAGTCTTAAAATATATTATAGATATTATATTGCTCTCATGGAATTTAATTTACAAATATGTTGCTTTTATGGCCCTCTGAGTCAAAAAGGTTCCTGACCCCTGGACTAGATGGTCCATATGGTCTTTTCCAACTCTATGATTCTATGAGTCTATGACTTCTAGTTTATTTTGGTTTAAGAACAGTTTTCTCCTGGGCCCTCATATAGTTAAGGGCAGGAAAAGAATATGACAAAGTTAGCAATTACTTCTGGTTTACTTCCTAGACTGTTTTTAAGGATCTATCCTGGGCCTGCAATTGTTTTTTCACACATATACAAAAAAATTTAAAAATCAGGGCAAAGTAGGTTGGCAGGAGCCACCCTCTAAAATTTAATGAGAGTATAATGAAACCGCCTGTGGTTGTCCACTCCTATTTTAAAGATGCATGATCCAATGATACTTACTTTTTGTTCCTCATCCAGAAGAGGAACATTTATTTCTCAATAAGTCAATGTAAAGTAGGCATCAATGACCCTGAAAACTACTAAAGATGTCAAGATTTCTCTACTCTCTCTGCTGAAGCTATGTCAGCCTCCTATAGGTTTGTGTCTTCCAGACTGGTGGGAATATAACTCCCAAAATATCCTAACTGGAATCCCCCCAAATTCCTCATAAGTGGCTTGATATGAGTCTCCCTTCCATGACTTTTACCTATTTTGTTATACAAATGACCGAAGCTATGAGCTGGCTTTAGCACAGCAGGTTAATCACCAGCTGCAGCTGCAGTAAATCTTGCCAATCAAAAGGTTGATAGTTCAAAACTGGGTCAGGGTGAGCGTCTGACCTTCAGCCCAGCTTCCCACCCACCTAGCAGATTGAAAACAGCAATGCGTGATTTTAAATGAATATTTTAATAATTTAATGTATTAATTAGTGTTTTAATTGCAATTGTTATTTATGAATCTGTTTGATGGCATCAAATGATTGCCTGTTGTAAGCCACCCTGAGTCCCCCCTCGGGGGTGAGAAGGACGTGATACAAATATGCGAAATAAATACATGTGAGTAGATGAACATGAACTGCATTAAGCGGGGAGGTATTTTAGGCACGGAGATTTGGAGGAAAGTTTACGAACAAAGAAAGCTCTTCGGCATGGAGATGGCTTAACAGCATCACTCTGTGGCCGAAACTGAGCACAGCCTCTAAAGATGCTGAATGTGAGACAAAGCCTATATACCTCTATCTGTTGTCTGTCTTGTCATTGTATAATCGGCATTGAACGTTTGCCGTATATGTGTTCGTGATCCGACCTGAGTCCCTTTCAGCGTGAAAAGGGCAGAATAGAAGTATTGTAAATAAATAAAATAAATAAAATTGTAATATAAGGTAGGATCTTATATTACAATTAACCGCCTTGAGTCGCCTACGGGCTGAGAAAGGCAGTATACAAATACAATAAATAAATAAATAGTGCATGTTTGTATAACCCAAAGTCATGGTTTGCACTAACCATGGTTTGCTTCTTAAGTTCTGAGGTTTTCTTTTGTTTTCATTTTTTGCAGATAACTAGCTTTTGTCATCTTGACTAAACTTTGATGTGCTTTATTGCATCTCGGCAATGAATGGCTCTTATCCCTCAATTAACTACACAAAGCCAAACAACTTGAGGCATGATGCATCATATCTGGCCCTTTAAGATCTATTCTAAGCTCAGCTTCATTTCCCCCCCACTTTCCATGAGTTGTGCTTGGGCAATCATATCTTTTTCATTGTCTGAATAACAAGATTTAGAAGGAATGCCTTGCTGGGAAAAAGTTTGCAATTCAAGTCTATTCCCTGCTCATTAAGAATTAATAGATTAAATATGGCAGCTGTGGTTGATTAGTTAAGTAATGAGCTTAACCACTCAATTTACTTAATAGAGGGAGGAAGGGTATTTCTAATTTGAACAAGCTGATGAGAAATCAAAACGTCAAATGAGTTAACAACATCTCAGACCCTCTAGAGAGGCCTTGCTTTTCTTTTCTTTTTTCTTTGACTTCATCACATCAATCTGTTGTATCACAACAATCACATTACTGAAGCAAATGGAAATGTGAAACAATCACTATAACACTTCTCTACAATTGTGCTATAGTGCTGCTTTGGTGATGAACAGTTCCACAACCACTTTTTTTGCAATGCCTTGCTAACCTTGCCTTTCCTGCCCATCTAGAATATTACACAAAGGCAATATTTGAAAATATATATCAATGATTTAGTGACACCAAAGGGGGTATGCAAATCACATCACAAACAAAACCTTTTAGGCGATATACAAAAACACACAAATAGTGGAAGATACGCTCACATGACTCTATTCGGAAATCATAGTTCATGAATGGGAATAGTCCGGATTATAAGTTCATATATCCATGCCATGTAAGGAAGAAGCCGAAGGTTCCGTGGTCGTGAGGAAGCAAAGTCCCAGTGTCAATAAGGCTGAGGCCGATAGCTGATGCGGACGTGTAAAGGAGCTAAAAATAAACTCCACCGATGTAAACATGAGTTGAAGGCCACTTTGCTTCCTCACGACGGAACCTTCGGCTTCTTCCTTACATTTTCTGATCTTCTTTTTCTGTATGGCATTGTAAAACACCTCCCCCGCTTTTTAAAATTAATGGTATATAATTTCTCTAATTACAGTTAAAGCTGTTTTCGAACTGCTTAGGTAAACAGTGGGCAGGGCTGATGGTTGGCTGCCCACGTCAACCTGGGGTTCAAACTTGCAACCTTTCGGTTGATAGATCTTTTAGCTGCTGATGATTTAACAGCTGTGCTAAACCTCTACCATACTCTGAGGCAGAGAGTTCCACTGCTGAACAGCTGTTATGGTGAGGAAGTTAGCATTCTCTGAAACAACCATGCTCACAACCAAATTATAGAGGATCAGCTTCACTTGATGTCAGGAAGGGGCAGAAACATTATCCAGCTGTACTCTGATCACAAGCAGAATTGGCTATTTCGCAATGTGGCTAAAACAGATTGTAAGGATTGTGGCTCCAATCAGTTATGGATGCAAAATTAAACTTAAATATTAAACTTAGATTATTAATCTTTCTTCAGCGAGAGTTATATGAAAAGAAATCCAGTCAAGTTGATAATAGAGAGGGTGATTTAACCTGTATAATTTGTTTTCTGGGAGCTGAGTGAGTAAGGAAGTATTCTGTTTTATGTTTTTCTGGATGTTCAAGGGGGAATGGGGGGTGGGTTAGGGAATCTAAGGGGATTTTGTATGATTTGTATTATTGTCTGATAGTGTATTCTGTTGTTTTGTGATTTTGTCAAATTTTTAAATTTTGGAAATATACTAATAAAACTATTATTCAAAATTCGTGATTGCTTCTGTCCCTGTTATACTGATTTCCAGATGATATATGTGTATGAGCTATCTCTGTTGTGTATATTGTGATGCGTTGCTTGGAGAAGTAAGGCCCATTTCCTGGTGGAAATTGCAGAATCCTATATGTAGAGACTTTTATGTAGTGAATTCTGGCCAACTTATCAGTAAGCAGCCACCAGAACTGAAAGAGGTTAATTCTCTTGTCAATTGAGAAGCAACTGCCTGATATTTCCACCCCTTTCCAAGAGTGATTTCCAGCATTACAGGCAATAATAATAATAATAATAATAATTTAAAGGTGGGGGGAGGCAGATTGTAAATTATCCTTGCACCAAAAATTGCTTGGAAACAAGGTGGAAATATCATGCAGCCACCTCTTCATCAAAAGGGTAATGGATGTTTGTCGATGCCTTTGGCTAATTACTGGTAAGTTCAGAGACTTTCACAGTCTCAATGCAACCCCAATTTAGGGGTTATCCAAGAATAATTTATGAATGAATAATTGTAAGCTATGCATTTGCAACAGTACAGCAGGATTCTAGCTGAAAACAACCATGTGCCTTCACGTTGTCCATATGAGTTTAATAGGCATAAGTCTAATGTGCAAGACAAAACTGTACTGAACTCCATGCACTCTCTATATGCATACCAATAAAAAGATGAGAAGGACTCATTGACTTGTTCTTGTATTAATAAAAGTACACAAAATTCCATTTCCATTCCATTGCACTTGTCTTCCTTACTTTGATCACAGTGCTCTTAGTTTAGTGGGACTATGCTTATAATGACAGCTGAGATTTGTCATACTAATGCTCGAAACAAGGAGAGATTCAAGATCAAAGCAGTAGAAAATTCTGGGATCATGACCGAATCCAAGCCACTCAAGGAACATACAGAATTCTTCTAAGCAATTATCTAAATGGTAATGATATACTGAATTAAGAGAAGAAAATCAAATGATGAATCTTCTTGTAATTGCTAAAGTTTTGCCTTTCAGATACTCTCCTCTGATTATTGGCAATCTGGCTAGCTGTTTAATGTACTAGGCTCTCTGGTGAAGGATTATGGGAATTGTAGTCCAGCAGAAAGGTGAAAGGGACAAGAAGTTCAACCGAGTACTGTCAGACCTTCAAAGGAGTCTCTGTAAACTAGGGACAACCAGTCTGTTGTCTCCTGACAATTGCATTATTTAAGTAAATGGAAATATATTATTAGAATAATCACTTTCACAGCTCACTGCAACTGTGCTGTGCTGGTACTTTCTTCCATCCAGTCTCACTTTCTGTTCGTGCTCACCGTACTTAGCCCATATACATTGAGTTTTTCCCTCTTTCCCCCCCATAACTGCGTAGTTGTGCAGTTTCTGTGTTGTTTAAATATTTTCCTCCACTTTGCAATATTGGAACAGGGGTGGAAGGAAACCATAGGATAACAAATAATTCCAGAACACCAGTAATATTGGATTAAATATGATGGATGTTCTGATCAATCATAATTAAAGCACAAAAAAATATGACAGAGACAAGATGTCATGTGGGAAGCCCCATCCAAAGGAGCTTTTATCCTTCTGCAATTGTACTTTTTCAGCCTCATGTGATAAAGTCTTACAAATCCAACTGCCAAGATATGTTGTTTTGAGTTCCGAAGCAGGAAAACCTTTCCTGTCTCTAGTGAGCATCTCCCCAATCTGGATTTATTTCTTCTTCCCTTTACAGAGCCTGGAAAATAGAGTTGTGCATGGAATTTGTTGCTACCATTTCTACTGTTTCCTTCGTGTCTTCTTTTACTTTGGGAACATGAAACAGGAAGCCCCCTTCCCACATGAAAATCTGCTCAATAAGAAAGCCTGCTTTCATCTGCAACAAACATTGCCTCCTTGCCTTGGAAAGAGTGTGTGTGTGGTGGGGTCAAGATTTATCCCAAATGCACAAGCCTACTGGAAAAGCATATTTTGGGGCTATAACTCCCAAAACGATCCAGTTGCCAGGAGTGGAGTGACAGCTGGGAGTTGTGTAGTGGTGCATTTTTCAAAGATAAGGTTTGTTTGGGAAGGGAATGTGGGAGTCTGAAGAAAAGATTTGGCCAAGGTCAAAAGAACTTGTTGCACATGCATCTTTAAGTCATCCCTTGACTTATGGCAATGCTATCAATTTCATAGTTTTCTTAAACAAGGAATACACTTACATTGTTTGCCATTGTTCTTTTTCTGAATATAGTTAGGACCAACTTGATATTTCCTGTTGGTCCTAACTAATTCTAACTAGTAACTAGACCCTGCTGAGTTTCCAAGTTTAGACAATGCCCTCGAAGAATTTAGAGTACAGGTTCCTCTGCTTTATTTTTTTTTAAAAATCTCAAAATATTCCTGAAAATATTCCTTCAAAAGTGAAAAAAAATTGAGAGGAAGCTAGTGACACCTTTTTGATTTCTAACTAAAATTGATTTACATGCTTGCTCACTCCAAACAGATGCGTAGGAACAATGCTGTCAGAATGATGTCAGGAATATTTAATAAAATTCTTCACCCCCTATTGAAACTATGATGTCCAATGTCCATTCCAACCTACAGTGCTCAGCATTCCTTATGGAGTGGAAAGTCACAATAGCATACACAAGTAGTTCTCAAATTCTATTCTATATGTTTTGGACTTCAATTCCCCAGACATCCTAGCCAGAATAATCAATGTTCAAGAATAATGGGAATGGAAGTCCCAAATCTATAGAGGTCCAAAGTTTGGGGACAATTAACACAGACAGTGGTGCTACAATCTACTATTTCTCTCCTCAGTTCTCAGTGCCATATTTTCATATCCTTCCAGGGCGATTGGGGGCATCTAAAGTTTCCTAACAAAACCGGGTCTCTTTTTTTCATCTTCCTCCAAGACTGCTATTGTTCCCTAGCAGAAATTTTTAAGAAATGAAAGAGCTCAATATATGAGTAGTTGGGGTTGCCAGAGGAAAATGGAACATTTCTAAAGCATTAAAAAAAACAACAAACACTGAGAAAAATAATGTGAAATAGACACAAAGGTATTGTGTGTCTGAAAACTGGTTATGAGGATACCGAGGCAGCGACAAAACAAGATTATGTTTATTTCATAATATAAAGGGATCATCACAATCAATATTTCTCTTACAGATATAGGCAGGGTTGTGCCGTTATTCTTTGCTGACATGTCTTTGTATGCCAGCCAAAAAGTTTCATTTAAAAAAAAGATACGAAATCACAAACTGATTGTTACAAATATCCAGGTCCTATTGTAGAATGTACACAATGAATTATGTTTTTTCTCTTTATCATCCTTTCAACCCAGAGAGATTGGAGGAATTCACAGCACAGGCTGAAGGAATTTTTACGAGGCTTTGAAGACTTTCATGGGAGCCATGTGAACCTTTCCTGCCTTTTTAAGTAAATATCTGATGGATATTTAGGCATTTGAACTGTGGTGTTGGAGGAAAACTCTAAGAGTGCCTCGGACTTCTAGTCAGTACTCTAGGAAATAATGCTCAAAGTGCTTTGGTCACATGAGAAGACAATAAAGCTTGGAGAAATCAATGATGCTGGGGAAAATGGAAGGAAAAAGGAAGAGGGGCCGACCAAGGGCAAGATGGAGGGATGATATCCTAGAAGTGATTGGCTTGATTTTGAAGGAGCTGGGGGTGGCGATGGCTGATAAGGGTTGGTCCATAAGGTCATGAAGAGTCGGAAATAAACCACAAATGCAGGCATCTAAGGTGATGCCCTTCTGCAATTGTGGTGCCACCACAGAGAAGACCCTCTTCCATGTCCCCCACTTTATATTTCTCCTTCTGCTGGGAAATAGCAGAAGGCGCCTCCATAGATCTCAATTCCTGAACAGACATTTACACAGAGATATGTTCCCTTGATTATTGAGATCTGAAGCTGCTCAAGGCTTTAAATGTTATCTCCAACACCTTGCACTCCAACCTAAAGTTTATTGGCAGCCAGTATTGCATGAGACCCACAGTCTCATTTGATATATGTTCCTATAATCTGCAGGGGAATTTATCAGCAGCAGCAATAACAACATAGGGTTGTTGCTATCTATAACATGGCATTGCTTCTTCTAACATAAATCCAACTCTCTGGTTATCTTTGCAATGTTTTCATTGATGTTTTCCTACAGGGATAACTGAGCCAGGGGTTGATGATTGCCCCATTTGACACAGTTTCAGATTGCATTAATTATATTGTTGTCAATACCCCAAGCTTAAGGGTAGAGGTATGCTTTGTATATATAAAGATCTGGGTGCAGGGGGCTGCTCTTCTTGTTTTGGAAGGGGCTCATGTAGAATCATTTGAGAAGAAGGAAAAAATACCAGGCTGGAGGGATCAATACTGTAACTGAGTCCTAGACAGCTTATATTTAACCTTTCTCCTTGTACATTCATTTCTATGATGCAGTCAAACAAGAAATTAAGATTTCAAGCATTATCAAGATCTATTGAAAACACAAATACACAGAATGAAGATTCAGGGTGCATACACTATATGCCTGTCTGATGCACAATATGTCAGGACTATAAACACCAACAGCTTCAACCAACGTGGCCCAAAATCCTCCCCTAAAAACTGCTCATTTGCTTATTTCTATGAAAAAATCCAGTTCTGTTTCTAACCTCATTGCTTCTCTACCCTCTTGTGTGTGTGTGTGTGTGTGTGTGTGTGTGTATGAGGAGCAGCTGAAAGGGCTGGGCATGTTTAGCCTGAAGAAGAGAAGGCTGAGAAGAGACATGATGGCCATGTATAAATATGTGGGGGGAATTCATAGGGAGGAGGGAGCAATATTGTTTTCTGCTGCCCTGGAATGTGGAACAATGGCTTCAAACTACAGGAAAGGAGATTCTACCTGAACATGAGGAAGAACTTTCTGTGAGAGCTGTTCAGCAGTGGAACTCACTGTCTCGGGTGAAGGCTCCTTCTTTGGAAGTATTTTAACAGAGGCTGGATGGCCATCTGTCAGGGGTGCTTTGAATGCGATTTTCCTGCTTCTTGGCAGAGGGTTGGACTGGATGGCCCACAAGGTCTCTTCCAACTCTATGTGTTGTAATTCAGCCCTCAGCGTTGCCTGATAGTAGGGCTACAGAAGATGCTGAGTCATCAGCGTCTGAGAGTAGTATGCAATTAGGAGGGGCTGATAGTACTTCAAACGCTGGAGCAAGCAGAAAAATGAATGCAAGCAATTCAGTAATGAGGGCTTGGAACAGACGAAAAGAATTCGGCAGATACTTGCATCTGCCACAGATTCTGAATCCTTTGAGGGCTTTCACAGAGATGAGGAACTGGAGTCAGAAGATAGTGTTACTGAGCTAGATTGGACCTTGGTACAGGATGTTAGGGATGTGTGTAATGCTGATTCCAGTAGTGATACGTTTATGGGATTTGACAGTGACAAAGACTGGCCCTCTGAAACTTCTGGGAATGACTGGGAAGCACCAAGTTATGAGAGACGCTGGGGGACCTGGAGAGACTCACAAAGGGTGTCAGCTGCAGAGAGGGAAGCAGCTGCATCGCCTGATCCAGGGGAGTGTTCTTCGGGTGAGTCTGATCTTTAGGGCTATAAATTGTGGGCTTGGGAAATGACTCCTTGTGGCAGGCAAGGAGTTGTGTCTGGTATCCTGTTATCTTGGTATCCTGTTACCTTGGCATCCTGTTATCTTGTTTTGTGTTCCTGATCCAGTTTACTCATGAGTTATGGTTATGCCACCTTTTTGGGCTGAGATGCTGCTGCTGCTGTTGCTGCAGTTGGGAAAGGTGGGGGGGGGGGTTGGGTTTCAATGTTCTGCTTTCTTTCCAGCTACAGCCGTGTGTTCCTAGTGGCAGGGTTTGGACTCCGCTGGACCTTCTGTTTCAAGTTGCAAGACTGGTATTGTATTACAACGGAGGGAGGTTGACAATGTGATTTATGGGGATTATGATGTGTGTTGTCCCTATACATTTAGCCCCTGTTGGACCTTGGTCTGTCTCCTAGTTTCCTCCGTCATTCTCCTGCCCTTGACTCCGGACCGGTTACAGACGACGCTTTTGGATCATCCCACGAAGGATGTCACAGAGGACATCCTGAGTTTGTTTTGGATTCTCCTGCACTGATTTTTTGGGCTTTCCTGGGTTTTTGTGGGTTTTTGCCGGTTAGGCTAGTTTTTTTGTTAGTCCTATTCCCATTCCTTGTATAATAAACCTTTTGTTACCCCCTTTTACATCTGGGCTTTGCTTTAATTGGTGTCTGCTTCACAACACTATGATTCTATGATATGAGCCAGACAGTTACAGAGATAATAAAAAATATTCTCTCTTTGAGTGTCCCTCATTAATGTAGCTAGGTGTCTGGAGGTAAGTATAACATGTGCCAGCATTAAGATTATTGTGATTTTCAATGTTAGGACTCTATCACACAAGCTCTGTCTACTATACTATAATCGATGCATTCCAGGTTGAGTTCCTTTGATATTGCAAATCTCTCCACCAGTGAAATTGTGATGATTTGCCAATTTGTGATGCTATCCTCTTATTTCTACATACCCTTATAATCACTCTTCTCTCATTACCACTGTGCTTTAATTTAATTTTTGATCATTTTTTAAAATTTTTACAGCAATTTTACAATTTTGTCTTTGAAATCTAAAACAAAAATGGAAAATACAGCTCCAAAATGTGAAATAAAAGGAAAACGAACAGCTTGGGAAGGGTGGAGAGAGGAGGCGAATCCAGCATGCTGGTACAGAAACAAAATGGATGTGTTGCATTAAGGTAGATGATGGGAATATTGTAGAATTGGGAACCACTCAATAGCTAGGGACCTAGCTGTTTGAAAGCATGCAATGCAAATAGATCAGTAGGTTACTGCCTTGGCGGGTAGGAAAAAGGGCACCCAATGCAGACATTCAGGCAAAAAGATCAGAGATGTCTTCGATCAGCAGGCTCCTTTGGCATGGAAAAGAGAACAACGGCACCTTCTCATGGCTGTAAGTTAAGCATTGCTTCCAAATGCAGGAAATGGAAAATTTTATTTTATTTATTTATTTTATTATTCGGGCTTCTATGCCGCCGACTCCCCGAGGCTCGCGGCGGCTTACAGGAGCCGAAGGGCACAGTAAAGTACAGGCAATAAACAATTAAAAACATTTAAAAGCAACAGCAGTATAGCAATTAATAACACAGTTAAAACAATCAACAGCACATCGTCTTCAGAAGAACGAATAGATGGCGGGGCATGGGCAGGACTTACTCACCAAAGGCCTGCTTAAACAGGTATGTTTTACAGGCCCGTCTAAACGGGAGCAAGTCCTTCATAGCCCGAGTTCCGGCCGGGAGGGCGTTCCACAGCGTGGGTGCTATGACAGAGAACGCCCTCTGGCGGGTAGCAGTCAACCTTGCGAGTTTAGCTGAGGGTATCTCCAGGAGATTGGAGTCCTCAGACCGAAGTGATCTCAGGGGGCAATATGGGGTGAGACGGTCCCTCAAATACGCTGGCCCCAGGCCGTTTAAGGCCTTAAAGGTAAGAACCAACACTTTGAATGTGATCCGGTGCTCAATTGGCAGCCAGTGCAGATCCTGCAAAACAGGTGTTATGTGGGCGCCAGCTGGCGTGCCAGACAGGAGCCGGGCGGCAGTGTTCTGCACTAGCCTGAGCTTCCGGGTCACCGACAGAGGAAGGCCAACGTAGAGCGCGTTGCAGTAATCCAGCCTTGAGATGACCGTGGCTTGGATCACCGTGGCCAGATCGTTCCGGGAGGGATAGGGGGCCAGCCTCCTTGCCTGTCGCAGGTGGAAAAAAGCGATCTTGCTGACTGCAGAGACCTGGGCCTCCATGGTCAGCTGGGAGTCCAAATGGACCCCCAGGCTCTTTACGGAAGGCGATGGGAAGAGCGCCCCACCGTCCAGGCTCGGAAGCTGGACATCTACATCACCCGGGCGACCCAGCCACAAGATCTCCGTCTTCGCCGGATTCACCCTCAACCTACTGGCTCGCAGCCATCCAGTAACGGCTTTGAGGCAGTGTTGGAAATCATCGGGGACGGAACCCGGCCTGCCCCCCATCCTCAGAATGAGCTGGGTGTCGTCAGCGTACTGGTGACACTCCAGCCCATAACTCCGCACCAGCTGTGCAAGCGGCTGCATGTAGATGTTAAATAACAGAGGGGAGAGAATGGCCCCCTGGGGCACCCCACAAAGTAGTGGGGACCCCCCGGAGACCACCTCGCCCCTCCTCACACGCTGAGACCGCTGGTGGAGGAAGGAGGTCAGCCATTTAAGGGCTGTCCCCCTCACTCCAGCCATGGCCAGGCGGTGGGTCAAGAGATTGTGGTCGACCGTGTCAAACGCTTCCGTGAGGTCCAATAACACGAGCAGCGCAGACCCGCCTTGGTCGAGCTGGCAGCGGAGTTGGTCTGTGATTGATTGATTGATTGATTGATTTTATTATTTATGAGTCGCCCTCCACGTCAGTGCTCCGGGCGACTTACACACAAAAACACATAAAAGAATTCAATAGTTAAAAGCTAAAAGAATAAAAAGATTAATTAAAATAGTTCCAGTAGCTCAGGCTAAGTCTGGGAGGTGTCCTTAGCCATAAGCCTTTCGGAAGAGCCAGGTCTTCAGTGCGGTCAGGAACTGGGGCATGTCCCGGATAGCTCTCTGATCCGCCGGCATCAAGTTCCAAAGGACAGGGGCCACGATGGAAAAAGCTCTCCGTCTCGTGGTGTCGAGGCGGGCCTCACTCACACCTGGGATGCGGAGAAGGTCCCTGTTTCCTGGCGCGACCTTAAATGAGCTGGTTCGGACAAGCGGTCTTTTAAATAAGCTGGGCCGGCACCATGGAGGGCCTTAAAGGTAGCGACAGGATCTTGTGGATGGCTCTGAGCTCGACTGGCAGCCAGTGCAGGCGCTGCAGAGATGGCGCGATATGGCATCTCAGTGGTGTCCCGGTGAGGAGTCTGGCAGCTGCATTCTGCACCAGCTGGATTTTATGAGTGGTTGACTGCGGCAACCCCACGTACAAGGCATTACAGTAGTCCAGCCGTGATGTCACTGTGGCATGGACCACAGTAGCCAGCGCATCTGATGGAAGGTAAGGTGCCAGTTGACGTGCCTGGCGTAGGTGGAAAAAAGCTCCCTTACTTGTCGCAGCAACCTGGGCCTCCAGTGAGAGTCTCGAGTCTAGTATCACACCGAGACTCTTCACCGACGGGGCCGGGATCAGCGGCTCTCCCTCAAAGAGCGGCAGCGGAATGGGTGGCTCTGGGCGTCCCGGCCATAGAATCTCAGTCTTTGATGGATTGATCTTGAGTTTGTATGAGCGGATGCAAAAGGCAATTCGAGTATGCAAATAAGCAGAATCACACAGTGATAATAAAATCAAAACAATTCTTTAGTGGTCACAGGTATCAATGATAATCCCCAGATGGGATATTATATATCAATTGAGGTGAATAAGCCACCAAAGCAGTGTCGCTATACAGTATGCTTGGTACAAATCATGCAATCAATAAGGCACAATGGCAGTATACATAGCACAAATCAAATGGTCAATGAAGCACAGTGGCAATTGTGAAAATCAAAAGAGGAGTCATAAGGCGCAGGGAGGAAAAGAAATCAACCTTCCTGCAAACCTCAAGGCAGTTAGAAGTGTCGCAGTGGACAGAAACAAACCGCCAAGGTGGGAGTATCTCCGGTGTTCCGAGTCAAGCGGAAGGAGGAGGCTGGAAACGCTCAGTAGGTCCCTGATGCTGTGGCACTCTTGCAGGCATGCGCAGTGGCTCGCCGCAAAGGGTGGTGGGCGTTGTAGTCCAGCTGGGATCGCTCTGTTTGCCGAACTGGTATGCGCATGTGCGGGAACGCAGCAATGGCGGCCCGCAGTGAATGTTGGGTAGGGTAGTTCGGAAAGGATAAACAGGGCGTCCAAGTAATGAAGGGTGTAAGGCAAATGCCTGGGTAAAAGTAGAAGGGTCCACTGCTCGCCAAGTGGGTGTGGGCAGCGGGGAAGGGGCGCCTGACGGCGGGAGCTCTCTCCTGAGCCGGCTGAGGGCCGTTTCGTCGTTAAGACTTCCTCAGAGGCAAAAAATAATAGCGTCCTCCAGTAGAGTAAATCTAGAATATAATAAACGTAATAAATTTGTAGCTCAAATAAACGGTGGGGGCTGAACATGTCATAAGTAAATAGTATGGTAATAATTACCGTTCAGAGTTCATCAAGAGTCACAGAGGACGGACCACTCCTAAATCCGGAAATGGCAAGTGGTGGAGGTGTGCACTGGGTTTATATAGGATTATATGGGGCAAACTTTAAAGGAGCACTCACTCAGTAGTAACAAGGGTGAATTAGGGAAGTAGTAATAGGGGAATTTGCATACTCGAATTGCCTTTTGCATTGTTACTACGGTGCTGCCCATTGCTTTTTGTTTTGTATGAGCGGAGCCATCTGGTCACTGCCTCTAGTCCTTGTCTGAAGTTCTCAGGCACCGATGTTACACCTGGCTCAAGCTTCAGCAGAAGCTGGAGTGTCATCTGCATATTGGTAGCACCCCAATCCAAAACTTCTGGCTATGCTTGCCAAGGGTTGGACATAGATGTTAAAAAGCGTTGGTGACAAAATGGCGCCTGCGGGACTCCACAGTCCAGGGTGGATTTCTTGGACGCTTGGCCTCGCCACTCAACACGCTGCGAACGGCCCCGCAGGAAGGAATCGAACCAGGCCAAAGCTGTGCCTTGAATCCCAATGGCTGATAGTCGCCGCAACAGCAAGTCATGGTCCACCGTGTCGAACGCGCGGTGAGGTCAAGCAGCACCAGGATAGCCGAACCTCCCTTCTCCAATTGGTGGCGGATGTCGTCCGTAATGGCCACCAGGGCCGGTCTCGGTCCCGTGTCCGGCGGAAACCCGATTGGCAGGGTCCAGGCTTCCTGAGGTTTCAGGAATTCCTGTAATTGGATCGCTGCTGCCCGTTCAATCAGTTTCCCGAGGAAGGGTAGGTTTGAGACCGGACGGTAGTTTGCCGGCACCGCTGGATCCAAATTCGCCTTCTTCAGCAGCGGGCGGACTCTAGCCTCCTTCAGCGCATCGGGAAAGACTCCCAGCTCCATGAGTGATTTATCAACCCTGTCAGAGTGGCCAGGAGGCTCCCGCACAGGACTTAATCAGATGGGGACGGGCACGGGTCTGTAGAGCAAGTGGTTGCCCTTGCTGCGGTCAAGATTTGATTAATCTCCTCTGAATTCAGGGCCTTGAACTGGTCGAGTTTCAAGCTAGGCGATGGAGCTGGGTCCTTACCCATCCCGCTCCTTTCCTCAGGTATAGAGGGTAAATCACGCCTAAGGGCAATTATTTTCTCAGTGAAGAAAACTTGAAATTCTTCCGCTGAGATAGCTGAATTTTCAGTGTCCTCGGCAGTGAGTTGGGCATAGCTAGGTCTCGGACGATCTTAAAGATCTGTGCTGGGCGCGATCTTGCCGCCGCTATTAAGGAGGAGTTATAGGTCTTCTTGGCCTCTTTGACCGCCCGTTCATATGACCTGCGCATATCTCTGAAGGCTGA
The DNA here is from genome assembly GCA_030556195.1 of Anolis apletophallus. NCBI lineage: Eukaryota > Metazoa > Chordata > Lepidosauria > Squamata > Anolidae > Anolis > Anolis apletophallus. Next base: position 124,729,393 of record JARBWK010000006.1, on the reverse strand, counting down.
TCTCGACGTCTGAGTTGGTTTCCGACGCCACGCGCTCTCCAGCTGCTTCCGCCCGCTTCAGCAGTCGCAAGTCGTCCGTGAACCATGGAGAATGGACTCTTCGTGGCCGGATCAGGCGTCTGGGGGCTATTTGGTCGATGGCTTTCGACAAGACTGGGGGGATGGCATATTAGCGTCTGCATGGATGTTAAAATCTCCCAAAACAATGAGTCTTGGGAATCTAAGTGTCCAATCCGCGGCAAGATCGAGCAGATTGAGTAAGCTCTCCTTCGGGGTCCCGGGGGAGCGATAGATAAGAAGAATCGCTAAGCACTCCTTAGCTTTAAGGGTGATTCCCAAACATTCCATGCCCGTGATATTCGGGGCCTGGATAACTGTCACCGGATGTCATCCCTAACTACTATACCCACTCCTCCTCCCCTACCACCAGTTCTTGGTTGATGGAACATCCGGAAACCCGGAGGGACAGCTCATGGAGAGGTATAGTATCTCCATTCTGTGTCCAGGTCTCCGTGATGCAGTTAATATCTGCATCTTGCTCTATGATGAATTCATTCAAGGTGGCCAACTTGTTCCGTGATGGAGACCAGAACCGTCTCCATCCCGTGCCCCGAACGGAAGCCGGACTGGAAGGGGTCTAGCCATGTTGCATCATCTAAGAAGGACTGCAACTGCTCCATTACTGCCCTCTCAACTACCTTCCCCAGGTACGAAAGGTTCGACACTGGTCGGTAGTTGGAGGGAACCGCAGGGTCTAGTGACGGTTTCTTCAGTAATGGAGCTACCACCGCCTCTTTTAAGCACTCTGGAAAGACTCCTTGCTCAAGGGAGCTGTTTACAATGTTCAACAGAGGCCCACGTAACCCCTCCAGGCACGATCTAACAAGCCAGGAGGGGCACGGGTCGAGGGAGCAGGTGGTAGGCTGAGTTGCAGCCACTATCTTATCAACAGCATCTGTGTCCAGTGTCCGAAACCGGTCGAGGGTGGGCCCGGCGGAGGGCCACGGGGTCTCAAGTTCTCTTACTGTGTCAACCGTGGCTGGAAGGTCCCGGCGGAGGCTTAGTATCTTGTCTGTGAAGAAGCTCTGGAAAGCACCGGCAGTGAGGGCCTGATCACTATTTTTGGGACAGTAGGGACCGTCGTCAAAGACCGAATTACCTTGAACAATTGGGTCGGGCGTGAGCTAGCAGATGCTATCGAGGCGGAGAAGTACAAATTTTTGGCCGCCTTGACAGCACGCTCATAAGCATCTTTGAATAGCTTATAAGCTGATACTGAGGCTCCGTCGCGGAGTTTTCCTCCACACGTGCTCTAGTCGTCTCCTCTCCCGCTTCATCGACCTAAGATCTGCTGTGTACCAAGGAGATCGATGTTTGCGGGGTTGGAGAGGACGCCTGGGGGCAATCTCGTCGAGAGCTCTAGCAAGAGAGGTGTTCCAGGAGTGAACCTGCTCATCGACTGAGATGCTGATAGACTCCAGGTCCCTCAGAGCATTCAGGAACCTTTCGGGTTCCATAAGTTTCTTCGGGCGAACCCAAATCCGTTCGGCGCCCTTGCAGGGGGGGGCGGTTGCTCTACCCGGATCCTTAGAGCACAGTGGTCCGACCATGGAACCTCTATTACGGAGGCTAGGTCCACTTGAACCCCCGTGCTGAAAACCAAGTCGAGGGTGTGCCCGGCCGAATGTGTGGGACCCGTGCTACAGAGGGAGAGGCCTAATGTCGCCATGGAAAATGTTGTTGTTTGTGTAAAAAGACATTGATAGTTTGCCTTACATGGACCATAATGTGCTCTGAGTCCCTCTGGGGAGAAAAAGCGGAATATAAATAAAGTGTATTATGATGATGATGATGATGATGATGATGATGATGATGATGATGATGATGAAGAAATCAGGAACTAGAGAGAGAGAGAGAGAGAGAGAGATACAAACAAGATAAGATATGTAGGTTTGTTCTTAAGTTGAATTTGTTTGTGTGTAATGTATACAAGTATTTATTATTATTTATTTATTAAATTCGACTTACTATACCGCTCTCTCTGGTGCCCAGAGCGGTTTACAGAAAGAGAGTAAGCAAACCCATAAAATACATTAAAACACAGTTAAAATACATTAAGACAATTTAAAGTACACTTTTCAAGTATGACTATATTAGATAGATAGATAGATAGATAGATAGATAGATAGCAAAGGGAAGAATTAATACCTCTGTGGTGTTTGCTTTGCTGTCTGTGCCTCTGTTCAGAAGATTTTATCTCACTATCTGTCCTTGTGATAATTGCATTTTGTTGTGTAATCAAGGATTGGTGATAAAGCTTCAGTGGAGACACCCTTTCCCATAATTACTCTTTCAGGAGTGAATTTCCCTTCTGAGGGGTAGATTTCTCTCACTTCATGTTGTCTCGCCCCTGTTCTTAACTATGAGTTATTTGTAAGTCGGATGTTTGTAACTCAGGGACTTACTATATAGCAGAGTCTTGCTTATCCAACATAAACAGGCTGGCAGAATGTTGGATCAGCCAAAATGTTGGATAATAAGCGGAGATTAAGGCAAAGTCTATTAAATGCCAAATTACATTATGATTTTACAAATTAAGCACCAAAACATCATGTTTTATAAAAAAAACAATGACAGAAAAAGCAGTTTAATACATTATGTAGTAATACTATTTACAAATTTAGCACCAAAACATTGCAATGTATTGAAACAGCTGTTGATCTGGGAAGGAGGCAGACTGCGTTGGAGAATACAGAACGTTGGATGAGTGAAGGTTGGATAAGTGAGTCTCTCTCTCTCTCTTTCTCTCTCTGTGATATATATATATATATACACACACACACACACACACACACACACACACACACACACTAGCTGTACCCGGCACGCGTTGCTGTGCCCTATTTAGGAGATGCGAGAAAGTCTGAGTATGTAAGGGTTGGAATTGTTGTTAGTTATGATGTTGTTGGGGCCATGGCTGTGTCGTTGTGGGTTGTTCTGGTGGGTGGCATGTTGAAATCCTGTGGAGTTGTTGGTGTGTGGTGTTGCTGGCGTTCTGCATAGCTTGTGGATATACAATGTTTTTTGTCTTTCCGTCTGCTGTGTTGATGTAGAGGTGGGTGGGGTACTTTGGAAGTGAGTGGAGGTACTTGAAATCCCATTATCCATGGTGTGTCCTCCTCTGAACTGCAGTCAGATGGAGTGTGGGTCATGGGGGCATTGTGTGCCAAGTTTGGTCTTTATTGGCCTTGGTTCTGGGCCACAGTGGTCTGTGGGGAATGATGGGTTTTGAAGTAGTACAAATCCCATTATCCATGGAGGTACTTCAAGTCCCATAATCCATGGTCCACCCTCCGCCAAACTGTAGTAGAATGTAGCGTGGGTCACAGGGGCTCTGTGTGCCAAGGTAGGTTACTGTAAATTCAGGCCATACACAATGTCCCATGAGCTGAGGCCTAGTCCCCCGAGATCACTGCGCTCGGAAGAGCAAAATTTACTGGTTGTACCATCGTCCCGCGCCTGCCATCTGTCCAGTACAAGACAGAGAGCCTTCTCTGAGGCGGCTCCAGTACTCTGGAATTGGCTCCCTGACCATGTCCGAATGGTCTCTGAACTCCTCCCTTTTCGAAGGGAATGTAAGACGGCCCTCTTCAGGCTAGCGTTTGGGTAAATCCAAACTCTATTGGTTCGTCTCGTCGTAGTTAAGGAACCGTAGCCTTGTACCATCTTGGTTATGCATCGCGTTTTACTGTTTTTACTGTATGTTTTATTGTATGCTTTTATTGCTTGTTGTGTTGTGATCCGCCCCGAGCCTGCTGGGAGGAGCGGAATATAAAACTGAATAATAAATAAATAAATAATAAATAAATAAATAGTCAGGAACAGCAAGTTAATGAAGCCTTACTGTCAATTCAGGCCATACACAATGTCCAGTGAGCTGAGGCGTAGTTGGGAGAATCAAGTTAATGAAGCCTTACTGTCAATTCAGAGCGTAAACAGCATTCCATTAAGTGAGGCCTAGTCAGGGAAATTAAGTTAATGAAGCCTTACTGTCAATTTTGGGCGTGGTCTGTGATTTTTAGGGGAGTAAATTTTCTATGGGAAGTGAATTGGGTGTTTGTGTTTGTGCCTCAGCCCTTTGCCTTATCCTCCTCTGACAGTTTATTATGGGTCGGAATGTTCATGTTGGCTGGCCAGTACAGGAGTTATGCAATTCCGCCCTTATTGGCAGCCAATCATGTTGTCAGAATGTAGAGGCTGGGAGAGTCGTTGGCAGCCCCGGAGGATGCTGGGAAATGTAGGTTTTTTTACTCGTTGTTTTGGGGGCCTTTTAGGTTTTGGGTGGGAAAGTTTCTTTGCTACAAACGTACCTTGCTTGAGGCCTATTTCTGTTGGCAAGTTTGGTGTTTCTGCGTTGTAAGGCTTCTCTGTTTGGGACGGTCTTTCCATGACGACTCTTCCTTTATATATATAGATGAGAGTGCCTCAGAGAGCGAGTCTTCTTTTCAGGAGGCTTTTAAATCAGAGGCTGGATGGCCATTGGCTGGGGGTGTATGGCCATTGGCTGGGGGATATATACAGAAGGATTTACTACCTCCATGGGTTTCAAAATGTTTGCTTTTGATCCAGATTATAATATTTTCTTATTAATGAATTGCTTGCAATTTTCTTTTTTGCTACGTCTTCACATGGGGCTAAAATCGGCGGCATGGAGGGAAGGTGTGGACTCCATGCTTCCCCCTATCTGATCACCCTCAGCTGGGGCTGGGTGATCAATGAAGCGGACACCTCCGGGGGCCATGTGACAAGGTTGTAAGAGATAATGCTTTGATCTACAGAATTCATTACAGCTAATCAGGCAGTTGGTTTCTTTCGTTTTAAAAAAATAACACAATTGATTTTTATCTTCTGTGTTGTGACATTTTAGTACATTCCAGACTACCAAAACTTCACCCTCCTTCAGTAGGAATTACATTCCACCTGAATATTAGGAAGACTGAATATACGAGCCATTTGAGAGTGCCTCAGAGAGTGAGTCTTCTTTTCAGGAGGCTTTTAAATCAGAGGCTGGATGGCCATTGGCTGGGGGTGTTTTGATTGTGTGTTCCTGCAGGTTGGAGTGGATGGATCTTCAAATTCTGTTTCTATTACTCTAAATGTCAGTCAATGTTTAAAAAATATTTTCCCCCTGCCATTGGCCAATGTGTGCAGTGTGTCAACAATGCCACTAGATGTCCGTCTTCTAGAAGAGATGAATACTTCACCTTGCTTCTAATTTGTTCAGTTCTTAACATCACCCAATAGCAAATGCTGTTAACCACTTTTAATGCAGAGTTGCCAAAATATTTTTTTAAAAGAAAACCCTGCTGGGCTCTCTTTTTCAAACCGCAAAAGCCCTTTGCTTCAGGGAGAGGCAAAGGAAAAAAAAATCAAGCGAGCACCAGTAATACAGTATCCATTTAGCATTTTACAAGCTTGTGTTTTTCTTGGCAAATTTAGTTTGCCCCTGTCACCACCTTTCCGGTACACTAACATCCATTACTTACTGTGTTTTGTCTAAAAGGATGGTGTTCCAAAACAGAAAGCACAAATGGATCACAGATTAAACTGTTTGCTCAATGCAAGCATATGGCATTTAAAAACTGGCAATTCCCCAGGAACATTTCATTTGAGACATGTTCACGTTGCTGTTTTATCCAACCTGGATGGCACTGGCTTTCAATATGTCTTTTGGAAAGCAGTTGGAGATATGGCTGAAGCCCTACAGATTTCATTGACTTTCAGATACACTTATCTGCTCCAACCAACCAATCAAAAAAAGTTGGATCAGAAAGTTACACCAAGGTTTTGGGTTCTACAATGTTGATTTATTTTGAGGAACCAGCAATCATGGGTAAATGAGGTTAAAAATTTGTAAAACTACAACTCCTATTGTTTTATAGCATTGAGCCATGACGATTAAGGTGGTGTCAAAATGCATTAATTCTACAGTGTAGATTAGTGGTTCCCAACCTTTTGTCTTCCAGGTGTTTGCGACTTCAACTCTCAGAAATCCCAGCCATTATACCAGCTGTTAAGAGTTGTGGGAACCAGTGGTGTAGTAGATGAATGCCACAGAGGGAGGTAGAGATAGTAACAGAGATCGATAGAAATGGAAAGAGGCAAAGAGAAAATGGAGGGAAGGCATATACTCAGATATCACATATGTACACAAATGTACTTCAAACATTTTCTTACTGACAAGCCACGTGCCTTTAGACTCCAATTCTGATTTCTCTCCCTTCTTCCAATTGCTCTACAAGGAACAGCTCCTTTTATAATGAATGAACTGCTCTCCCTTTCCTGTTTGCCATATGACAGTATCTTCCTGTAAAGGCAGGCAAGCATCTACATTGTGAGCAAACACAAGGCAGTGTCAAGCCAATAAAGGTGGTACGTCTCTTACCTCCGTCACAGCAAAGCTTCTTTTCCCGCAGGGCACTACCTTGTACCATTTGTCATGTAAGACATCCATGAAGCCATGAGATTTATACTGGCTGATCAGTTCAGAGATATTTGAGGTTAGTGGAGAGTTTGGAGGAAGGCCAATACCATACCCTAGGAAAGACAGGGGGGGGGGATCAATATAGTTTTAAGGAGAACAGTCTTGCATACAGATTTGTTCACGTTTTTGCAATAATAACCAAAGAAACAATGGAACATCTCAGCTTTTGACAGCTAGTATGCAATTGGCATCCAAAGAGTAGATGAGTAATAGCATTTCATGGATAAAGGTACCCTTCTCAGAGTTGCTTTAGATTTGCTGGCTGGAAGAATTTCAATCTTCCATTTGAAGCATCTAAAATTCAGCAGTGAACCACATTCTTGTAAAAGTAGTGAGTGGAACTTTGTTGTTTCTCCTTACAAAGCCCAAGCTTCTTTTGTATCATGCTAAACAAACACACATAGAAATGGCCATGTACTCCATTTCCAGGCACCAATCAAATGTCCAAGGACTGGTCCTCTGACAGAATCAAACATTTCATTGCTGCTATGTGACTATGTCTTATAGCAACCCTACAAACTGAGTTAGGACTTCATCCCTCATAATAAGTAAAGCATTGGGTATTATTGTTTCCCCCTTAAGCTTTGCAATGTCCCATTTGGAAATTAAATAAATGATTTTCTTCCCCCATCACATGTTTTCCTTTGTTCATCTTTCTTTACAAATTATCTGTTTTCTTTCCCATCACACAGGATACATTCTCCTTTCACTGTCTTCTCCCCTGTTTTCTTTTACTTGAATAAATCCTCTGTGTTTGTTCTCACTGAAGTACTTTTAAACTTTCTATTCTATATTTTTGTATATTATAATTTATAAGTAGAGATATCAATCAATTCCAAAGATAATTCTGTTGAAATTACATTGTTAAAAATATATTAATTACTGTTTCTTCTTTCTTGGTTTTAAAGATCATGGCAGAACAAAGGATTCTGTACTATGCATCCAGGCTACTCCCTCCAAAATGATATCATAGTTATCTTTACAAGCAGACAATGGGGAATTATCATTGCACATTAAATTTAATGTTTTGTATGTCTCCACATGGGGAATTTAAAAAAGAAGTCAATTGCCAATCAACTTAGGAAGTGTAGTAAAAGAACACACTTTAGAAATGGCAAAGTATCTAGAACCCACAGTACAAGCTTGCATCATGTGATGGGCTCTGTAGGTAGCCGTTTCTTAAATGTGTAGAAATGCTGATTTTATTGTGTGTGATGAAGTCCTTAGTGGAAGTTTTCAATTGAATAGCCTAAGAGACTGTGACTCATCCATAGTCACCCAGTGGTTTTTCATGGCTGAGCAAGGATTCAAACCCTGTTGTCTCAGAGTCTGAAGGTGCATCTGCAATGAATGCAGTTTAATTCTGCTTTCATTAGCCAATATATAGGGAATCATGCTTTCTACAGTCTTTAGCCTTCTCTGCCAATGAGTACTTATGTCTTACCATATTTAAAAACCCAGGATATCATAACATGTTTCCATAACAGCTAAGATAGAATCATAGAAGTATAATTTTGTTGAGCAGGTATTCTACTCTTTCATCCAAGTTGCTTATAAAGAGGTTGTGAACCCAAGGAATGGTCAGCCTGAGTTTTTTGAGTGACAGAAAAAAGCAAATTTCAGAAAAGTTTTTTTTAAAAAAATGCCCAGAATTCTCATTGTGAGATACCAGTAGTCATGAATGCCAAGGGATTCTGGAAGTTTCTTGTCTATTTTTTGTAAGTTGCAGACTGATAATTTTCTTCACAAATGTTGAAATACTTTTTTATATTAAGAGCAATCTGTTTTCCAAACTTTACACGACACCTGGTTTCTCGCAATTCCCTGAATGCTCTCCAGCTTGCCTACGCATGACTTGGCATGTGGTTGTCGAACGAAATATAAACTGAATTAAGACTAATCTAATTTAAAAGCCAGCCTCTGTCTCAGTCTCCAGAGACAGATTCTTCACTTGCATCATTGCATTAGAATCTTTGGAGGTTGTTTATTTCCCTACAAAGCAACAAAATTCTTTCCGTATACTTAATTTCAGAGGTGGAAAAAAACCCATCCTTCTAATGGGTTAGTTCTTTAGTTATTTTTATTGCAATAACAGACTGCAATGAATACCTTTTGCCACAGAAAAGTGTTGTGAACTTTTTTATGGAATGAGAGCAGGCCCCAGACTCTTCTTCATTACTCGGAGTGTGCTAATGCTTTCTCACCAATGAGAGGGAATGGAGGAAAAGTCACATTGGTGGCTGCCTTGTGCTGCAGCCAGGACAACAAGAGAGGGAGAGATAAGAAAACAAAAACAAGGTATAGAGACCCCAGAACAAAAGACTCATCTTTAGTTAGATTAAAAAATACTGGGTCAAGTTACCCTGTCTTTCCAGCTTTCCTCTATTCCTGTGATGGCGAATCTATGACATGAATGTTAGCACTGACACGTGTAGCCATTTTTGCTGACACATGGCTGCATACAGAGAAGTATGGGGCTGCATGCCGAGAAGGATGTTTCATCCTTGGCTCCTGCACGGCCAGGTACAGGAGCCAAAGATGAAACATTTATTGTAGTGTAATGTAAACACTAGGGCTGGTTGATCCAAAAAAAGGTTCAAAACTCACTTTAGCTGGTGATTCGATTTTGGACTAATTTCTGAAATTTTCTTTGAAATTTCATAAGTTTCAGAAGTCCTTCCTTAATGACCTCCATCCCTCCTTGCCACCTTGGAACTAACGCACATTAGCTGTAACCCACGTTAGTTCTCAGCTGGGGAGGAGGAGGGGGGAGCATCCCTACCACCCGTCCTAGGCAGCTGGGAACCAACACGGGTTAAATATAAGCTGCGTTAGTTCCTAGCTGGCTAGGAGGGGGGGGGAACATCCCTTCCACCCCTCCTAGCCAGCTGGGAACTGACACAGGTTAAAGCTAACCTGCATTAGTTCCCAGCTGGCGAGGAGGAGTGGGGAGCATCCCCTCCACCCCTCCTAGCCACCTGGGAACCAACACACCTTAGTTTTAATGCTTGGAATCCCATGCCTTACCCCCAGATCTGAACAAGGCCGTTCTTAGGCGGCAGAAGGGAAAGCCAGGGAAGGGAAACCCCTTTCTGAAAAATATGGGTTGCTTACCTGTAACCGTAGTTTCTTGAGTGGTCAGCGTGAATAGCACCTATGGTATTTCCTGCGCCCTGCGCAGACAGTTCGGAATCTTTTAAAAGTTAATATCACTTTAAACTGTAGCCCGCCCACATCCCTCGAGCATATATAGCCAGTGGGAGGGGCTGCCACCTCAGATCCTTTACTCCGCCGCAAAAGCAGCTTGAAGGACCGAGGCATGATATCAGCGGGGAGGATGGGCGGGAGCGTGCTATTCACGCTGACCACTCAAGAAACTACGGTTACAGGTAAGCAACCCATATTTTCTTGCCTCAAGGGCCATTCCTCCCTCCCGCAGTGGTTCCTGGCGCCGAAGCCAAGTTCACTCCGGGAGCCTTGCTCGTACAGAGGTAAGGCAGAGAGAGCTGCTGGCACACGGTCGGGCCTCGATAGAAGGGCACACTTTGGCCTCTGGCAGCATTAAATGGAGGGCTTCCAGTTCAGGCGGGCCTCTCCTGGAACGACCCGCATCGATGGTGGGCCTGAGCTCGATAGAGGGCCTCCATTGAGCACCCGAGCTCGACGGAGGGCCTCTGTTTCCTCCGTTTGCCCTCGCGCATGCCTCACATGGGGACAGAGGTGGGGCAGAGGCGCTGTTGAAGGACTCCAGTCCCAGCCGTCTTGCGCATGATTCACACCCGAGGGTGGAGGGATCAGAGGCGCCGAATGGGGAACTCCAGCCCCGACGGCCTCGCGCATGCTTCACACCCGAGGGTGGAGGGAGCAGAGGCGCTAATCTCCATGTTGCTAGACACATGGGCTCAAAGAAGGTTGGCGGCCATTTTGGCTGCATGTCGCACACCGAAGGTGGGACAGAGCGCTCTTTAAAGTGGTGGCCCGGGAGCTGTTGCTATCCCATCTATGCTTCAGTCTTCGACGTTGCAGAGCTCCTGCATTCCGGGAGGTTGGCGGCCATTTTGGCAGCACTTCTCTTCAGCCTTTTACCGTTGATGCCACCAACTGTCAACTCAGGTGGTGTTAATATATAACTACCAATATGATGAATATGGAATTTCATTATTTAATATTAATATTAAATATTAATATGTTACATTTTATTAATATTATTTTCAGTAAAAATAAGTGGTAACAAAACACCTTTTATCAAAAGGTAATAATTAATATCAAAAAGTAATAATTAATAATTCCAAAAGGTAATTAATAATATCAGATTAATCAAAAGTAATAATTAATTAATAATAAATAGTGATGCTGCGCAGGGCGCAGGAAATACCATAGGTGCTATTCACGGCTGACCACGAAAAGAAATGGTAGATTTCCTTACGAAAAATGGCGGCATGGCTTTGGGTTTGGTAATTCACTTCCGGATTGCTTACAGCTATTCAAATACATACAGTAAGTACTTTACAAACAAATTTCATAGGGAAACAAAAAACCTAACCAGGCCTAGTAGATACTCTGTGCAGGTCTGTAGGCAGCCATCTTAATTTACATAAGGAATGCAGTCTTGCAGCATAGTGCAGACTCCATTTTACCACTATTACTGTTGTGCATCCTTATTAACCCCTATTTCTGTTTATTAACTCTGCTCTTTCCTCAAAGAGGTTTATTAAATACAGTTATATATTACAATTATACATTTTTGTTATTTAAACTATAAATATCGTGAAATTATAATTTTCTCTCTCTCGAAATGGCACCCCACCAGAGTTATGCTCGGTTCTTTGGTAAATTTTGACACACCAAGCTCAAAAGGTTGCCCATCACTGCTCTATTCTGTTTCGTCCTGAACAAAAGAGAGATGTTGGAGATGGGGGAGAATGCTGCAACTTGAGGGATGGGAAGAAACAAGGAGACATAATTTTTCACCGCAGTCAGAAAGAACAAAAAAAATGAATCAGTGCAATTCTGCAAATGCAGTAGATATAGCATAGGATGGGAGATGTCTTGGCTGATCAAAATAGGAAAGAAAGGCGTTTTCTAGTATTTTTCAATGTCATAATAATTACAGCAATGATAACAAAGCTGTTAAAATGAATAACTATCTGCAGGTGCATTTACACTGCATAGAATGCGGTTTGACAGCACTCCATGGCTCAATGCTATGGAATCTTGAGATTTGTAGTTTAATGAGGTAGCCGCTCTATTAGGCAGAGGAAGCTTATAAAACTACCTAATAAAACTACCCCTACTTCCATAGAAATTGAGTGATGGCAGTGGAAGTCATGCGGATCTATGTTCATTCTACAGTGTAGATGCATCCCAATGTATGGTGCAAACAATTTCTGAATGACATTGCTGAACAAGGTGCATCATCAAAGTCAGGAGAAAATAAATGACTCCCTTTAAAGTATCATTCTGAACTCTTATTATGTAAATTGTCACTTAATTTGGTGTCTTGGTATCAACCTTATCTTCAAAGCCAAGGTATAGAACTTGTGACTTAATTTTCTTTAAATGAGAAACAATCGATACAATTCTTTTCTTTTTCCAGTGCATTCAAAATGCATTCTAATTCTTATACAGCATTTCATTGTGCCAAAAAGAGAAAAATCACTTGAAGATGAAATGTCTATATCATTGAGTACAATAAGAGTTTTTATCATTTATTTGGCCACATTGTGTTCGTTGCTGATCCATCCATGAGTCACTGGAATCAGCAGTGGCTTTCAGCAAAATTAAACATTTCCCATATCAAATAAGCAATAATAAAATAATACAAATATATTTCTTGATAGTGTTATAGTCTTTAAGTTGACTGCAACAAAGCAGTCCTATTGGCCTAACACATATACATTCATTTCTTTCTTTTTCTGCAGGCATCTTTGTTGTGGATCAGCCATACATATGCCATTCGCTGCTCTTGGTTTATTGTGTGTTTGAAGGGTGAATAAACTAGCCTCAATCCATTTGCTAGTTCAGACTAGAATAAACCAATTAATGTGAAAATGTATACAAATCTCATAATTGGGATTGGAAGTCACTGCACGTAGAATCCCCAAGGCCCTTTGCCAAACTACACCTTTCACTTAAGTCTATTGCTTTACATGCATCACCAATGCATCTCCATGCACCGTTTAATCACTGAGATAATTTCGAGGTGGAGAAAAGCCCCAATAGCTGAAGCCTGTGTAAAAGTCACTGAATGAGTTCAGATTTCTGTTTCCAAAGTCCTATCCTAGAGTCTCTTTGTTAAGTTTGTACTATATGCTGCAGTAACAGTCCAAGAATTCATCTGGCACATATTGATTGTGTATCTAAACATGTAACAGTTTAGATACAATTTTTTTTAAAAATACAAAACACTTTAGTCCCAAGCATTTTGAATAAGGGATACTACTTAACCTAGATCTGATGCATGGTAAGGTAGACACTGTTCAGGACCCTGGACAGCACTATACAAATATTCTGAGACTCCAGAAGATCCTCCACAAAAGTCTTGTTGCTTCAGTTAGAAATTCAGTTGGCCATTGAAGTATGATAATAATAATAATAATAATAACTTTATTATTTGTGAGTCGCCCTCCACCACTGGTGCTCCGGGCGACTTACATCATTTAAAAACCCCAGATACATCAATTTAAAAACATGAGTGCACAGTGCCAGAATGGCTCAGTCTCCAAACGTCCGGTCAAACCCCAAACGCCTGGCAAAAGCCAGGTTTTCAGGTCAGCCAGGAATCTGGTAGGGGGCCGATGTGGCCCTGAGAGCAGGCGGAGGGTGTTCCAGATCATAGGGCCATCACGGAGAAGGCTCTCCGTCGGGTCTCCATCAGCCGGGCCTCTCACCCCTGGGATAGCTATACGATCACCATTTATGGCACGCTCTGGCCTTTCGCTACGCTGGTCCATCAGCCGATCACCCAGATAGGCTGGCCCAATTTTATGCCGTGCTTTAAAGGTTAGCGCCATGAGTTTGTAGATCACCCTGAACTCTGTGGGCAGCCAGTGGAGGTCTTTTAAAATTGAGAGATATGGTTCCTGACTGGTGCCCCAGAGATGAGTCTGGCCGCTGCGTTCTGAACGAGTCTCAGCCTCCGCGTTGTAGACAGAGGTAGACCCGCATATAGGGCATTGCAATAATCAAGTCGCGAGACGACGGTGGCATGTATCACAGTTTTTCAGCGCCTCTGGTGGTAAATAGGGGGCCAACCGTCGAGCCCTGCGAAGATGGAAAAAGGCACCCTTGGCTGCGGCCTGGATCTGGGCTTCCATCGTCAGCCTCTCGTCCAGGATCACTCCCAAGCTCTTCACCGCCGGAGCCACTTCAAAGAGTGGCAAAGGTGAGTAGGGGGTCAGGTCGGCCAGGCCAGAGGATCTCCGTTTTTGCCGGGTTGATTTTGAGCCTGTGCGCTCTGAGCCAGCTTGTCACCGCTCTCAGCCCTTGACTGAAGCTTTCCGGCACCGACGACATCCCTGGGTTGAGCTTCAGCAGCAGCTGTGTGTCGTCGGCGTATTGGTAGCAGCAGAAACCATGGCTCCTAGCGATACTGGCCAGGGGCTGGACATAGATGTTGAAGAGGGTGGGAGACAGGATAGCACCCTGGGGGACCCCACACTCCAACCCGCATTTCCTAGAGACCTGGCCCCTGCCACTCGACCGCTGCGAGCGGCCCGTAGAAACGATCCCAGCCAGGTCAGAGCCTTGTCCTGAATCCCGGAGGCAACCAGGCGGCGGAGCAGCAGATCATGGTCGACGGTGTCGAAGGCCGCGGTTAGATCCAGGAGGACCAGGACTGCCGAGCCCCCCCTGTCCAGCTGGCGGCGGATATCATCTGTGATCGCTACTAAGATGGATTCCACTCCGTGACCCGCGCGGAAACCTGACTGGGACGGGTCCAGGCCCCCGGATCGATTTAAGAAATCACGTAGCTGGCTTTCCACCGCCCGCTCCAGAAGCTTACCCAGGAAGGGTAGATTGGCAACAGGGCGGTAGTTTGCCGGGTCGTCGGGGTCAAGGTTCGTCTTTTTCAGGAGGGGCCTAACTCTGGCCTCTTTCAGGGACTCAGGGAAGGTGCCTGTATCCAGGGAGAGGTTCACCAGGTCCCTCAGAGCGTCCGCTATGGTGTCAATGCAGGACTTGATTAAATGCGATGGGCAAGGGTCCGTGGGGCAGGTCGTCGCTCTTGCCACGGTCACCAGCCTTTTCACCTCCTCCGATGTTAGGGGCCTGAATTCTGTGAGACGGTGCCCATTGGTCTGGGTTGGATGCCGGGTCTTTGCGCTCTCTTCCTCAGGGATAGGCGGCAAACCACGCCGCAGTGCCGTGATTTTTCCGATGAAGTACTTTTGGAGGTCATCTGCTGTTATCCCAGAGTTTTGAGATCACTCCGTGGGACGCTAGGAGGCTCCGGACTACTTTGAAGATCTGTGCCGGCGGGAGCCAGCGGCTGTGATCTGGGCGGCATTATAGAGTTTCTTAGCCTCTTTGGTCTCGTGTTCGTACAGTCTGTGCTGTTCTCTGTAGGCTGCTCTGTTTTCCCCGCTGGGTTTCCGTCTCCAGACGCCCTCGAGTTGTTTCCTCCGGCGTTTCATCTGTTTTAGGTTCACTGTGAACCATGGGGAGCTGGTTTTCCTGGGGCGGAGAGGGCGCCTTGGTGCCACCTGGTCGATGGCCCTTGAGAGGACACTGTTCCACCTGGCAACCAGATCTGCCAGTGATCCTCCGGGAGCCTCCAAGGGTTCCAGAGCCGCCGAGAATGCCCTCGGGGTCATCGCACTCTTTTGGCGGACTAAGATGGTCTTTGGCTCCGACCTTACTGTGAGAAGGATGTTAATGTCTGCCCTCACGGTCAGATGGTCCGACCAAGGCACAGCTCTGGTATCTTGGTGTTTTATGGCTAGACCGTGGCTAAAGATCAGGTCCAGCGCGTGGCCGGCTTGGTGAGTGGGGCCCGTTTCGGTCCTGGGGAGGTCTAGAGCATCCATGTGCAGGAGAAGGTCCCGTGCGCTGGATGTGAGAGGAACTGTGTCCGGGTGGATGTTGAAGTCACCCAGTATGATGAGCCGGGGGAACCTTAGGGCCCAGTCCGCAATCAGGTCCAGTAAGGCAGATGTGGCCTCCTTATGGGCCCCAGGGGCTCGGTAGATCACCAGAATCCCCGTCTTCTCTTCCACTCCAAGGGTTGCTCCCAGGCATTCTATGCCGGTCATCTCTGGTGTCTGGAGGACTGAGGTGGTAACAGCGTCCTTTACGACCAGGCCCACTCCCCCGCCCCGGCCAGTAGACCTTGGCTGGTGAAAGGCTCGAAAGCCTGGAGGGGCTATCTCCTGAAGAAGGACACAGTCACCGTCACCGTGATGAAACTAGCAGGTCCAAATCCTCCAAAAGCTTAAACTCTGTGGGTTACTAACTGCAGTTCTTAAAGGGATTACTTTATTGGATTATAAGATTGAAAGCATTTTAAAGGATCTTCTGTGATGGTGGAAGCAGAAGGAAGAGCTTCATTCATGCCTTCAGGGACCCATCTCTGGGTGCTGACAGTGAAGGAACTGACACACCGTCTGGCTCAGGGTCCCCTCCAGAGAGATGTTGCTTACCAGACTCTGAGAAAATGATAGTAGTCTCTGAATATAGCTAATTTGGGCTGGAGGTTTACAAATCTGCATAGCGCATGTTGTGCTTGTGGTGAGGTTTTCATTCTTGTATATTATATTGCTTTTGATTATACAGTATTACAGTTATTCTGCATCCAATTAGCCTCTAGATTGATTTCCTCGGCCCTATTTTGAGGTGTCATACAAATGGCAAAAGCAAATTATTTGGGGGAAAATAGCCAAGGTTTTCATTGAGACATGAAACTTCCCAGTTTCTTTTGTAGGGACTTTTGGCATGGCACTCTTGTTATGCTGTGTAAAAATGGCAGTAGATGATGATGGAAGCAATGGAGGAAAAAGCTGTGTGTGCCAATTACTCTGCTTTGCCAGTCTTCTGCCCTCTAAAGCAATGGAGAATTCTATACTATATTGGGATCTGGATTATGACCTGTTAGGATCATAACCAATTGGGTAGCAGAATTTCAGAAGTGTTCTTTTAGTTTATTGGGCAATGGATGATCATTGGGCATGGAAATATCTTGTTCCTATTCGATGCTCTCAGCTGACAAATATTTAAGTAGACTTCTTTTAAATAACATTTTTCTTTTAATCACAACTTCATATATTTACATATACAGGCACATTTCTTGTCAGGTTAAACTTTAAAACGTTTCAGTTTGTATCTTTAACTTATAGTCCTTATCAGTCTCTCCAAAACTATATTACTCTGTACAGCTCTCTTTCATAACAGTCTACTTCCAAGGGACTCAGACCTCAACAGTTTTCTAAATTCCTACATTGGCTTCTGTATTAAAACTGACTCAAGTCTCAACTATCATTCCTCAACTGACATCTTTTTAAAACTGCATTCTAAACAGCCAATGAACCAGTCACTTGGTATGCAGCCCCTTCCACTGCCTCAAGTACATAGAGCTAAGAAAACTGCAAACCAAAGAAGATATACCCTTCAGGAAATAAACAATATATTATTTATTTATTTATTCGATTTTATATTCCGCCCCTCCCAGCAGGCTCGGGGCGGATCACAAAAAGCGAGCATACAATAAAACATAGCACAACAGTAAAACACATCATAAAACATAAAACATATCATAAAACATACAGTAAAACAATTGTACGTAGCACTGATGGTGTAGTCTACGGTTCCTTACTGAGACGGAATAGCCCCGATAGGGTTTGAGGTTACCCGAACGCCAATCTGAAGAGGGCCGTCTTGCATTCCCTTCGAAAAGGGAGAAGTTCAGGGACCATTATAAACAGACAAAACATTAAATAGAGGAGGCTTGAGAAGGTTGCTATCTCCAACATACTATTTCTACTCCTGAAGTAATCTATTTTTTGCCCCATCAGTTGGTAGCTGTGGGTGCCCCTTAAACTCCAATAGGAACAGTGCCTTGGGTCAATCAGAAGAAATTGCATGCTGGTTTGATGTTAGCTCAGTGATACCACATACATTCTTCCACTCAATATAAAGAAAGGGTTACAAAGGGAAGAAAAATCTGTCTGTATTTTGCATGGCTGCATTGTAAACTGTTTCAAGACTGCTAAGTGAATGGAGAGCTTCTGACAAAAGGAGAAGAGCATTAGGCTCACACAAATTTGAAAAGCAAAAGAAAACTTGTGTCTATTAAGTGGATGAATTCACACAAGAGTCTGCAGTTACCCAGCGGGGGAAACTGCTAATTGCTTGTATAATCACCCTTTTAACACACGCAAATTCATGGCTATTTGTGGTAGGATAGTAGCCTACTAAGCCATGAGCACTAAACTGAAAAGGAGCAGGAGCATCCAGTGCTCCAGTGCTGCGTTATACAACTAAGAAATTAGGCAATGTGTAGTATAAAACTATATTTAGAGAGCTGAGCTGGCCCGCTGTAGGGGATTGCCCATTCTAATCAACTAAGTGCATATATAAGAAAAGAAAAAGCTATGCTACAGAAAGTTAAAGTCCAATTCTGCCAAGGAGCGGAAGAGGAAATTGGATTCAGGCTCATGGAAAGACAGACCACACCGAGGATATTTTGTGGGTTTCGATTTGGCACCTAGAGGATTAGTGAGTGAAACAGTCCAGTTATGCTTTTAAGAGATGGCACTTCAAAACCAATATATAAGGAAGCCAGCTCTTGGATTAAGGCTCTTTGTCACACTTTGGTGTACTCAACAAGCTCAATCCAAGTCAGACCTAACAACAATAAGATCAGGGTAAATTCTTTAATTGCCTCCTACGGGCAACTCTATAGGTGCATTTTCTGAATGTAATTGGTTTATGTAAATTAAATAACATCATCAACAGATAAAATTGGGTAGAGGTTGTAAGGCCCTAGGAAGCAGCACCCCTGGCTGTTATTTATTGCTAATCGTACAATGCTTACTCCAGAAACTTCTTGGAAACTCAGAGGAAAACTTGTGCAATAGAGAAAAAGACTTTAGCTTAGACTTTTTCTTCCTGAGCTAGTAACAGCTTACAAGAGTTTTCCACATAGGAAGCCCTTGAAAATAAAGTCCATTAATGCAGTTAGACTTCAACTCCTATCTGTTCCTTTCAGTTCCAGCCAATGGTTAAGGTTGATGAGTACTATAATCTATTAATACCTGAAGAATTACAGGTTTCCCATATCTGGCATTTCAGAATCACAGCAAACTACTTACTTAAACTTTCTGACTGATTTGCAAAATCTCTGAAGTTACTGAAACAGGAGCACTTAAAATTATGGATGAGCCAACCAGATGTCTTGCAGCTTCACTGAACATGTCAAGTGTGCAGATCTGTGAAGTACTAGGTTTGGTACAAGGTTCAGTGGATGTGGAGGACTGAGAGATTACTGTGGAAAGTTTGTGTGTGTGTTGATCATTTCCAGCTTTGCAGGAGCAAAAAGACCTCAGTCTAATGGCTGCTAATGTGCTCCAAGGTCTTAGGAAAGTGCTGTTGGCAGGCTGGACTTTCAAGCCACCCCTTGCATTATCTTAATGTCAGTCTCAATAGAGCACAGCTCCCAATGATAGAAAGAATTGGACAAGTAGAATAAAGCTTTTCATTTCCAACCAACAATTGGGTTACAATTTTCAGTTGGTCCTTTAGGAGAGTTGTCTAATGGTATCGAGACTGCCAATGGACAAGGTGGCTACATGAAGTCTATCCAACTCTGATACTTACTTACCAGGAGACCTTCACTAGTACCCTTATGGGTCCTAAAGGATAAGGATCTAATGAGTGGAATCTTTCTTAGTTTATGCAATTGGTCAGTTCAAAAGTCTGTCCTGGTAGTGGCTGAACCTCTGGAAGTCAAACAGCTATGGTAACTATGGAAGGAGTGAAACTCTTGAAAGTAGACACAAATTTATTTATTAATTATTTATTTACATCATTTATATTCCGCCCTTCTCACCTTGTAGGGGACTCAGGGCGGATCACCAAGCACACATACAGGCAAACATTCAATGCCATAGACACATCACATATATAGACAGACAATGAACTACACAATTGGTCGAGAGCTCGCCCCGACCTGGGCAGGCCTCGTACTCATGACCTGGTCAGTAGAGATCTTATGCAGCTGACTCCCAGCCAGCTGCGCCACATTCCAGGTGTTTCCCCTCTGGTCCACCCCTACACTTTCAAAAAAGACTTTTATTAACAATGATGTGGATTTCTGTGCTTTAGATATGGTACATCCAAAGCTGCCTCAGAAATGCCTATTCCCTGCCCCCAGAATTTCAGAAACTTTTGCTTATTGCTGACAACAGTGTTCTGTGGGCATAAATGGTGTCTTCTCTCTGCAGTGGAGGAAGTTATACATCCTAGGCTAACCTCTCATGAACTGCTTGTTTTATTCATTTTGGTTCTTTATCCCCACATTGCCTCTTGGCACATTTTTTATTGTCATACTTTTAATTTTTTTACTGTTTTTATTATCAAAACATTTCACATTTTATAGTTATTTTACTGTTTTAAACTGTTTTGTGGCTCCAAAGGTTGTAAAAGAAACACATAACATTGTCAGCGAGAGCAGCAGTTCTGCTGAGTAGGCTCTATTGGTAGGAAGCTTTTTCATACCTTCAATAGCAAAGGGTTTCCCCACCGTCAAAAGTTTGCAGTCAGCATCTATTGATACTTCATAATCCAGGAGTGCTTTATCCATGATGAAGGCATCTAGTTTCTCTGGATCTTGCCTGTAAATCAAAGCATTAAAATCACCAAAATCACTCTGCAAGGGAACAAGAAACTGTACAATTTTACCCATTTGGACAGGATTTATTTTATCTGGAAAGGAGCATTAGATCTAATTAACTAAATCCTCAGGAAGCCTTCTGATATATACAAAGTGGGGAAAGTCAAAGTGAAATCTAATTAATAAGTCAATGACACAAGCATTTGGTGCTAAGGTCAAAGTACACTACAAGCAACTGACAACTAATTAAAAAAAACTCTCTGCCTCTATGTAATGATACCAAGATGTTAAAAATACATTGCGATGTGCATAAATGACTAAAATCTCTTTTTGAAATAAAAAATAGAAGATAAAGAAAAACTTTATAAATTAAAATAACAGAATTCTTCTTAGACGGTTAAGACTAGTAGATATGTATTATGTCTACCAAGAAGTTTTAAAAAATGTTTAGCTCTTTCACTGCAAATGAGGGAGCTTCAAAAAAGATACCTTTGGCCACATTTATACCTTTCAAATTAATTTGGATTTTTGGAAATGCTACAGAGCTGCGTTGGTGCAACCTGGCATCTTCTGTAGAGCTCTTTGGCTGTCCACATAGCTGGCTGGAAAAAGGTGCATTGGGGTTGTTGTTACTGTGTCAACACCAGCAAGCAACTCCCTTTCAGAGACTTACTGGTGATGTCGCATTTGCCCTCCAACCCCCTGAATAAAAGAGACGACACACAGAATATTGGGTTCAAATTGAGCAACTTTTATTTAAAGTTACCTGTTTAAATTTCCTTAACTCTAACTCAGAGGGTGTCAGGAATCAAGGTGTATCCCAGCTGAGGTATCATCCCCCCTCGGCTAACGATATCAATTTTCGGGCGAAACACCTGGATTCCCTGATTATCCAACAAGGGCAACCCTTTTAGGGAAATGAATGAGAGGTCTGTTCTCAAGATCTTGAGATCAGCCTCTTCCATTCCAGGGCCATTTCACTTTATTCACCCCTCAACTTGAACTTTGAGGTGAATGTTAACTTAATGACCCTCACCCCTGAAGGAGGTGCCTTAGGTGCACACCGACTATGGACATTCCCTAGCTATTTTCCGCTAAGCCTATTAAGTACATTCCACTCCCCTTACTAGCCCCTACTACGCAAAGGGGTAGGCAAAAAACTCCCCTCCACAGTTAAGGTGGAAGGGGAGAAAATTCCTCACCCGATCCTCTTAGTTAAAGAGCAATCAAAAATCTTTACTGCTAATGGGCAGGAGTGGTGGGTCGACCGTCTCCTCCGAGTCGGAGCTCCGAATGAGCTCTCAGGAGGCTGGCCTTCCCAAGGGGATGCCACGCCCCCTGCCTCCAAAAGGTTCCAAGGAACCTCCTCTTTCCCCAGGGGAGGGGGCAAAATCCTCTCCCTCTTTAGCGTTGCTAGGAGGGAAATGCTGTTCTGGTCACATGGCTGGATGCCCTAGTATGACATCACCAGAAATGTGACATCGCTAGCAAACCTCTGCTTGCTAGTGGTGACAGAGGTAGGTCTGTTGAGATGGGGGCAATCATTCGGGTCAGATCCAGCTGTCTATACTTCTGATATGCCAGGATCACTTTAGATTAAATCCCATACTCCATTGATTCACAGTAATGGCTGGTTGCAGTGGTTCTGCTGCAAATCCAGCTGTGCAATGTACATCTCCTGCAGCAGCTGAGCTTAATTTTAGATATAGCCTGTAACTCAGTGGTTCTCAACCTGTGGGTCCCCGGATGTTTTGGCCTTCAACTCCCAGAAATCCTAACAGCTGGTAAACTGGCTGGGATTTCTGGGAGTTATAGTCCAAAACACCTGGGGACCAACAGGTTGAGAGCCACTGCTGTAACTGGAGAGAGAGTTTGTAGGCTTCTCTAACCATAGCAAACTTCTACTGAACTTGAATTAGTTTTTGACAGTTTTCCAAGGTTATTATTTATTTATTATTTTTTATTTCGATTTGATAAACCGCCCTCCCCAAGGCTCAGGGCGTTTTACAACATATAAAAACAGCATATAAAACACATGGTTAAAAACACATAAAATTACATCTTAAAACAGTTAAGCATCTGGGCAGAACTCAACCAACTATTCATGGAAATATCCTACCACAGTGGTTTCTGTTGAAGTGTTAATACCCACAAGAGTAATCTGTTAAGTGGTTCCCTCTTCCTCTCCTCTGTCTTCCTTCCTTCTCTTATTAATTTTACCTCTCCCATTTCTTCCTGCTGTATGACATTAGACTGTGAACTGAGCACAATCTAACAACAACAACACTTTATTTGTATACTGCTCTATCTCCCCGAGGGGACTCAGGGAGGTTTCCAGCATAGGGCAAAGCATTCTATTTCCAACACAAAATCATACAAATAACCATTATAAAACATAAACAATCAAAGCACAAGAACAGATAATTCTGCAAAGTGCTATGCTCCTTGGCAGCATTTTTTCTTTAAAATGTATTGAAATATAAAGCACCCACTGACTATCATTTTCAGGGATCATTGAATTGCAAGCATGCAAGCAATGTTCAAGATTTTTTTATCATGTCAGAAACGACTTGAGAAACTGCAAGTCACTTCTGGTGTGATGTGATGCTTGAGATAACAACCTTAGTATGTCTGTGTTCAGTAGTTGCTAATTTGCATGTCTCCTTAAAAATGTTATCATAGATGGTATAATATAATTTCCTGATTGTTGGTCTTAGCCATATATTCTCTCTTCCTGCATCAGTTAATCTGCAGTTTGTCAGCGTTTGCAGCCTGAATTGTCCTCTCGCTTTATGTTACACATTTTTTCTTATATATTTCTTTAAAAACAAATATGAGTTAGCCTGCTTTATTTCTTTGCTAAACCCTCTGAATGGGTGGTGATAGTGGTATGGGATTGGTTGTTGTTTACCTTTGGCTTTCTGAAAGCTAATTTCTCCACTTGTAAGGTTCTCTCTCTCCCCCTTTAAACAAGCCCCCCGTGCATTGTAAGAGCAGGCTTCCCTTTCCCAGCTTCATATCTTAGTTTGACACCTTGTGTACCAACAAGAGATCAAATAGAGATTGTCAATACACATTAGTGTAAAATTTGAATATGCTAAGATACACATATAAATTTAAATATAGGAACTACTGCTGAACGGACATCCAATATACCTGACCATCATAGTTTAGCAAGGACCTGAAGAATGGTGTGCTGTCTAGGTTGCTGTCTAGATGTCGATGGACAACTTTGGGGACCCTTCTCATTGTGCTGATGAGGTGTCGATGGACAACTTTGGGGACTCTTCTCATTGTGCTGTCTAGGTGTTGATGGACAACTGTGGGGACGCTTCTCATTGTGCAGTCTAGGTGTTGATGGACAATTTTGGAAACTCTTCTGCTTTCCCTCCTCATGATTCTAGATATTTGATCTGAAATTGGACTAGACAGCCTGATGAAGATATATTCAGGCAGAAGACTGTCATTTGAAAGCCCTTCAAACAGAGATAAAGTAAGACACGTAGCTGCCCTTTCCCTTCAGTTTGTAATGCTCAACCTTTCAATAATATACACTGGCAGGAATCAGCTCTGTCACCTTCTGAAAACTATTGGTGTGGACTGTGCAACTCCAAAGCACAGGAGGCCCATTGGTTTCATGGGGAAATACTTCCAAGATGGCCACGTCGAGCAGCAGCTCGAAGGTTGAGCTCCGCCGGGCCCTTGGAAACTCTTCCTATGGAACTGGACCATTGGCGAGATTGACTACCCCGGACAAGGGGGGTGCCCCCCAGAACCTCAGGGTACTCCCGTGGTCCTTGGGGGGACCACCGGCGGGTCCCTTGCCCCCGTTAGAGGCCCTGCAACTTGAGGCGGAGGCCATTCTGGAGGTCGGCCTGGAGTCCGCCATATATCAGCTAGGCTACGAGCAACCTCCGGAACCGCCGGCCTGTTGGAGAGGACTGCGCACGGGTCTAGCCTTGGGACCTACCCGCCTTGGTCCCCGGTCCCCTGGCCAGGCCTAGGAGCGGACACAGAACCAGGGTGGCCAGCACTGGAGCCAGCACTGGAGCCTTCCACCCTCCCCGCCATTCAGTGGGTGGACGCCGACCTCACACCCAACACCCCACCTGCCATTCAGGGGGTGACTGTTGACCCCTCACCTGACCCTCTACCTGACAGAGCCGATAGAGCCCGGGATGGGCTACGGGATCTGCAGGACGTCATCCATCAACTCACCTCCCTCCTTCCCATCCTGGGCCGGCTGGTCGAGCATCTAGCCGCCCGGCTGGAGGTAGGCCCCGAGACAGGCCATGGAGGGGCGGTGAGGCGAGCAGCTGAGGAAGTGGCGGAGAGAGTGGAGCGCAGCGAAGAGGGAGAGCAACTACCAGGAGAGCTGGACCCTCGTGGGCCCATGGTTTTGGGGCCTGCTGGCCGGGTCACCTCTCCTCCGAGTCCCACTGCCGAGCCCGTCGAGGAAAGCCTGTCCATCGAGGAGAGGCCCCTGGCTATAGCTGAGGCAGCGGGTGAGGCTCCGTGGAACACTTGGTGGAGTCCCTGGAGGGCGCTGGGGCATGCCCCCCCCCCCAGCTGGAAGGAACGGGTGCTGGCCGGGACCACCAAGATGGCGACCGGCCCAGCTTGCTCGGCGTCCTCCGCCCCGCCCCCCCACCTTGGCTGGACTCTCAGCCCCGCCCTCCCGCCTCCAGCGCACCCGTCATCATCGGGCGCCTGGCCGGCGACGCCAGAGGTTCCTGACATCTCTCGGGTCCTGGCAAGAGCCCCAGGGCCGGCCCGCCGCCGGGCCCGCCATCTATCTCCGGTGCCCGGGGACCCTGCTGGGACCGCCACCTGCCCCGTCACCGACCCGTGGCTGGGATGAGATTGGCGGCACAGCCCATGGGGAGCCAGCCCAGAGGACAGCCAGACCGGAGGATGATACGGTGAGTGGCCATCCGGATCAGAGACCACACCGTCGCCGGAGGAGGCGCCGCCGCCGGCTGAGGACCTTTAGCCCCTCTCCCCTTAAACCCCCTAGAGACCTCCTGCATCGGGGCGGCCGACCCCCTGGACCCCCCAGATGCCCGGCCGGTCAACAGGAGGGGAAGAGGTTGGTTAGCGAACAGTTGGGGGGGAGGCCTCCCGCACCCGAGCCCAGGCCGAGACGAATCTTTCGCTCAAGGACCTTTTGGGGCCCAGGCGCCAGGCATAACTTCCGGCTATTTCCGAAGCCGCGGAACACTACCGACCCACCATGCTTGTCCCTATCGGCTGGGCCACGGGACGAAGGAGGCCGGCCTACACTCTTTCTCCTTGGCCGGCAGGGGTGCCTCTCTTCGTGCCCCCCCTCCCTCCCTCCCTTTGATGGCCTGATGGGTCCAGTTTAGGCCCCAACCATCTGTTGCCGCCTGAACCCTGATTTTGTCCCATTTCCCCTATCCCCTGTGTTGTGTATGTCTAGTTTGTCCTTAATTTGTATTGTGTTTTCTTGACTCTGTAAGCCGCTGCGAGCCGTATGGAGTTGGCGACATATAAGTCTAAGGAAATAAATAAATAAATAAATAAATGGTCACCCACCAAAACGTTATAGTCATATCTGAATTGGATCATGTATCCCAGAGTGCACACTTACTTCAGGTAGTCTATTCCATCAGGAGTTGCAGGCACATTGAACCTTTTCATGTACTCATGCATATCGGGGAAGCTTTGCTTGAAATAATCCTCAGCGCTGCTTTCTCGCACCGTTCCAAAGCGAAACCCCTGTGAAGGGTGGTTCAGCTGAGGAAAAATGCCAAAACATTTTTTTAATGACAAAAGAATCTCGATCATTTCTACAAATTTCTTAGACCATAACTTCTTTCAGCCACAATACACTCATGAGAACTACTGTTTCTTCACGTAGTGAATGTCATGATTACAGCCTTTGTGTGAATGATACTTCCTGAGATGGTATGGATCACATCCAAGGGGAAGCATTCCCCTTGGTAGCATCAATAACGGAGGAAGCCTACAGGTTGTAAAGACTTTCCAGCAGTTCTGAGTTGACAGGTATATGACTGCCGAGATAGAGCTCCTTGCCTGTTATTAACACTATTTGTTGCTGTTCTGTGCTTTCACTTCCAGCAACCCTATTTTAGGATTTTCTTGGCAAGATTTATTTAAAGGAATTTACTCTTGCTTTCCTCTGAGGCTGAGAGAGTGTGACTTGCCCAAGTCAGCCAGAATCCATTACACTGTACTGGCTCTCAGTGGTAATTATTATAACAGTAATCATAATAATTAAAAGTACATTTTAGTAATAATTTTTGTGGCCAAACCCAATTGCAAATGCTAACAAGAACAGACACGCTGAATCAATGGTGTATACCTAGATTGTGACTTACTATTTATTGATTGACCCTGAATGTCATTAATAATTGGAATTGATCCTTATCTGTATCTATGTTTCTATTTAGATACCGACTTACTTGCATTTTGTTAAAGCCCTTATGAAACAGCTTCACTGGCTCCCAATCCATTTCCAGGCAGAATTCAAAGAGCCCCCAGTGGATTGAGTCCATAATAAATCAATGCCCATATCTTATCATATAAGTCAACCCTAATTTTAAGATTTTCAGTGGAGGATTTTCTCTATTTTTTCCATCATGGTTGATGAGGTCATATGAGAACCTTTTCAATGGCTGAGTTTCTGAGGTTGAGTTACTGCTTCCGTGTTCTCTTTCCTCTCATCATATAGAGCAGCTTTCCCCCTGCTTTGTTTTTATTATTATTTAGATGGGTCTTTTACTAATTTTTGGGCCCCCTGGTGGTGTAGCGGGTTAAGCCACTGAGCTGCTGAACTTGCTGACCAAAAGGTTGGCGCTTTGAATATGGGGAGCGGGGTGAGCTCACACTGTTAGGTCTGGCTTCTGCCAATCTATTTATTTTATTTTATTTTATTATTCGGGCTTCTATGCCGCCGACTCCCTGAGGCTCGCGGTTCTAAAACATCTAGCAGTTCAAAAACATGCAAATATGAGTAAATCAATAGGTACTGCTTCTGTTCCCCATGCATCATGCTGGCCACATGACCTAGGGGGTGTCTACGGACAACACTGGCTCTTCAGCTTAGAAATGGAGATGAGCACCCCCCCCCCTGAGTTGAACACAACTAGACTTAATGATTAAAATTAGTAAAAGTAAAGGTAAAGGTTTCCCCTGGGAAACCTTTACTTTACTTTTACTAATTTTAATCATTTTGCAGAATGTAATTCAAAATGATATGCTTGTTTTGGTGTATGTTTTTAACTATGCTGTGTGTGTGCTTGCCTTCAAATCACATATTAACTTGTGGTGGCCCCATTAATTTCATTGGGTTATCTTAGGTAAGGGATACTCAGAGATGGCTTTACCAGTTCCTTCCTATGAAATATAGCCTACAGCATTGTCATTCGTTGCCAGACTTTAATCCAAATACAATAATTTTTAAACTGTTTGTAACTATTTTTAGCAGGACTAAAGTTCAGTATTGTATAACTTTTGTTAACAGTACTTTTTTTTTTTAAAAAAAGCCAAACTTTAAAAAAAATGTACCTCAAGTTCCATGGTATGGAAAAGGTGGGATATAAAATGAATGAATGCATCTTTGAGTTATTTCTGGGCTATGGTTCCCCAAAGCTTTAAAGGTAAGCGGCAACAGGAGTTGTAGTTCATCTGGATCAAAATTTACCCATATGCTTTGGGAAAATGCAAGGATATGACCATATTATTGGTATGCAAGTAACATAAACCTGTCATATAGTTAAAAAAGAGGGATCCAGTTGGGGAAAAATAATTTGCTGCCCCAAGTCCCCACTACAAACATAGTTGAACAGACAAGGAATCTGGATATTTTTATTTAAAAAATCTAAACCCCAGAGAATGTGTAGCCCACACTTGCCTTTTAAAAATATATGATCAATTCTGGAGAGGAACTATAACCTTAGTGTGCTCCAATACAACTAGAGATTCATAAATGTGCCAGCCCAGGGAAAAGTTATAGTTACCAATCTACTCTGCTGTGTCTCCATTAGCACTTGTAAGGCATCCATTCCTCCCACCTATTTCTCCTGAGCATTCAGGGAAGTAAACATGACTGAAGGGTGATTTTTGGAGTCTTATTAAATAGCTACATGCAGCCTGTACTTTCTGATGGAAGTGTTGAAGCTTGGGTGTTCCTGAGGGAAGGCAATCTGGATGCCTTCAAATAGTGCTGTCCCATCCCATGCTGCTCATGTGAAAACACTGGGTGTGGCTGTGTGGCTGATTGGATGCAGCTCCTTGAAGAAAGAGGCATCTAATAGCCCAGACTGACACTGTCATTGCGCAGCAATTTTATATAAGAGACGAAAGGAGTGGGAAGCAGCAGAAATGGCTCGGCTGTTTTCTTCTCACTGATTTCCTCCTCTGAAGAACAGAACACCATGTATCTTGACCCTATTCTGATATCTTATACTGATCTGCCAATTTCAGGTGTGTTGGAGGATTTTTCCTACTGCCAGTTCTGTGGGTGCTATTTGGAGCAGGGCACCAGATTTTCTTGCTGCTACATGGATTTGCCACAATTCCCAGTGAATCCCCCCACTGTTAGGTGACTTAATGTGATGAGGTCCTAAATGACAGTCTTGTAACCAGAAACAGTGCAAATACCATATGCTTGCATGTAAAAGTTTGGATATTTTCTCTATGAGAATTTTTCCACATTTTTACATAGTTTTCCAAATTTTGCATCTTTGGTGCAAATTTCATTTGCTAAAAGAGAGGGATATGTGAGAGATTGAAACCGATTTGCTATCCACAATGACTTCCACAATATTTTTGCATGTGTGAGAGAATTCTTGTCAGAAATACTGAAAATTAACAGTGTATTTTTAATTTTAAAAAGTGATGTACAGTACATGTACTGAAAGAGTTAAAATGATGCTCTCTGGCATTACTTCGCGAACGAAGATTCTTAGGAAGGACTCATCCCACGCTTTCTAGCGCATTGATGACTAAGGAGGTTGGATGTATCCCTCGTGCCTGTGCAGTGGAATTTTCTGGTGGAGCGCAGCGTGCACAGAACTGGCCTCACCCTTTGAACCAAACGCTCATCTGCTGAGGCCTAGCAAGCGAGGTCCTCAGGTCATAGGTTTGATTTGAGTTTCCTTCTCTAGACGGTTGACCTTACAGGGTTAGACGAGCACCATCTACCCCGGGTTTGAAATTAGAGTTTTCCTTCTCTTAGAATGGTTGCCAAAAGGCTAGAGAGCCCATCCTACCCATTGACGCTCTTTGTCAGACCCTTTGGTTGTGACCTGTCTGGCATGGGAGGCCCTACCGGTGGCTATATGAAGAAAGAGGAAGGGTGTCCTCAAAGCAGCATCAAAAATAAATTTCAAAGGGTTAGCTGCAACACAATGAATGTCTTTCTCATTTTCTTTAGTATATATTTCTTTATTGGTAGTATCTTTTCAAAATCACTAGGTGTGGAACATATATTTCTTCCCAAATGGGGATGTGGAATCGTTGAATCATTCAAAAAATCATATTCAAAGAACTCCCAAACCGGATACATCCAAAATTAATCATATATCCATACATTGTAGGCTTGTATTATAATCCGGATTAAGGGGTTCTGTGGGGTCGACGGACTGTATATCTAAAGGCCTCTCCGTTTCGCCAGAGAACTGGCTTCATCGGGACCCGAAAATAGTATTATTGATTTTAAATTCCACTGGTCCGATCATCTATATATAAAGGTAAAAATAACAATAACAGTAAGATATAACAACATTTCTCAAATAGTAATAAGCCCACCAGTTGAACAGGACAACCCTTATGGCTAGGCTATATACATATCTTTTACATACCGTTTGTAGTATTCACATGTAAATAAATCTGAGAGTGGACGCAGCCACTACTTCTCCTGGTAGTCAACGGACAACACATAACACTGGGGGTTTGCCTTACATACACTCCTACTTAGCTGCAGGTGAAACCTCACTCCAGAATCCTGGTATTAGAAATTATTGCACCCAAACCATACCAGGAACATAAAAAACTACTACATCAAAGAGAAGTCTTCTGGATTCATTCCCTAAAAAGCGAGTTACCCCTGGGCCATAATGATTGTTTATCAATCAGTGAAATTCTGGAGTGAGGTTTCACCTGCAGCTAAGTAGGAGTGTATGTAAGGCAAACCCCCAGTGTTATGTGTTGTCCGTTGACTACCAGGAGAAGTAGTGGCTGCGTCCACTCTCAGATTTATTTACATGTGAATACTACAAACGGTATGTAAAAGATATGTATATAGCCTAGCCATAAGGGTTGTCCTGTTCAACTGGTGGGCTTATTACTATTTGAGAAATGTTGTTATATCTTACTTTTATTGTTATTTTTACCTTTATATATAGATGATCGGACCAGTGGAATTTAAAATCAATAATACTATTTTCGGGTCCCGATGAAGCCAGTTCTCTGGCGAAACGGAGAGGCCTTTAGATATACAGTCCTACCGGTGGCTATGCCACCGCCAGCATAGCTCACAACTTCATTAGGGTATGCAAGCCTCTCCCCCACGCCAAGGGGGCACCAATGGAGAGGATAATGATGCAATGCCTAAGCAAAACTAGTAGGGTAATATAAACAGGTGTGCCTGTGAGTTACTTGCTCCTCCTGTGTGAAGACTTCCTTCTGTGTAAAGAATGCCTTGGTGTAAGGAGTGCTGTGCTTAGTCAAGGAGAGAGCTGTTTCAGTTTGAAGATTGTTGTATGTTCTTTATCTACATGAGAGAGAAATCCAGTGTGAAGGCAAGAAGCTGAAGCAAAGATATAACAAGAAAGTATAAAGAATATTGTTTATGTTATGGAAACCTTGTTTTTGTAACCATATTATTTTTCTAAAAGAAAGGCCTCCGAAGGAAGATAAGGCAAAGTATGATAGCTGGGACCCTACGCTGGTTGCGCAATGTGGGTGTGAATAAATGAGGGGAACATGTGTGCGAGACAGCGCAGCGAGTGAGAGACACAGCTGCGTCAGAGTCGTGAAAACATTGTTCGCCAGAAAGGGGGAGAGGAAACATTTCTATCCCGTTTACCATCTTCATAATCCGTTGTTTATCATTTAATAGTAAAGAACTCTAATATTACTTCACTCGCCTTAAGCACTATGCTTGGCTGTTTGTTGTCCCCCCCCCCTTGTGTTCCCCCTTTCTGACTCGCATTGCGCACATCTGCCCTTCATTCATTCTGACCCACGTTGTGCACATCTTCCCTTCATTAATTCTTTTTTTGTTTAATAATCTTTATTCAGCAATTGTATTTTTTTAATACAGTAAAAAAATACAGTCCCTTCATTAATTCTGAACTGCATTGTGCAAGTAGCGTAGCGTTGGGTCCCAGCTATCATACTTTTGGCAAAGATAACAATAGTCTGTGTGTTTTTATTTCATTTTATACTGACAACTGGTTCTGGATCATGCTGTCGCTGCTAAATAAGTTACTCTGCTGTATACTTTTATGGTGAGGGTCTTTTGTTATTAAGCCCATTCGCCAAACAATTCTCACAAGAAGTACTAAACGGGGAAAAATGGTATGCCAACTGTTCCTCTTTCAGATGAGTGCACTGAGGTGTGGGTTTTCTTTATACAGTATTTTGGGTCACCACGAAGTAGTCCTACAGCCATAACAGCAAACATGGTGAGTGAAGCCTGAACATCTGCTAGTCTTTTCCCAGCATCCCAGACCAGAGGGTAGCTTTTACTTTGAAAAACAGGGCTCTTATCGGCTTCTCTTTAATGCTCAATGTCATTTATTCACTTTAGTGCCATTTGGAAGATGGACCATTATCAGGCTAGTCATGGGCCTACTTCAACCTCTTCATTATGGCTGCTGTCATTATGACATTAGAATACCCTTGTTATTCCTTAACTTAGTGAGATCACCTTTGCGAATCAGATGCTTAAAAAATCTTTGAAGGACAGCTCAGAATTTTCCAAATTACCATTCATTGCTCAATGAATATAAGTTTTAGCTTGGGGTTGTCTTGAGAATTATAATAATAGTTGAGAATGAGCAAGGCCTTGACACGGCTCATTTACCTTTTTATCAGGTTTGTCAATGCAAGGAACAGAATTGCTCAGCAAGCCCAAAGAAACTGGTGTCACATTTCTAACTCACAATCATTATTTCCCTTACAATTCATTAAGTATGCCACACACTTTATAATTTTATATGACCCACATAACAGCTCTGTAAAGGAGGTTGTGCTGATAGATAAGTAACTAGCTTCACTTATAGGACGAGCTGGATGAGATGAAGTTCTACGACCGACAATGTCAGGATTAATTCCATAATATTAACTACAAACTGCTTATGAGTTAAAATGTCTCAACCAAAATGATTGCTAGGAGTTACTTTTTTGTGATGAAGGTATAAGAAAGTTACATCCCAAACAAAATTTAAAGCAATATTACTTTAATATTATAAAATGAATCATAATCTTATTTCATCTGTAGTAATTTGTAGGGCATTTGTAGAGACATTTTATAGTGTCCCTCCCCCCAGTTTTATGACTTATAAACAACTTATTTTTTAATTTGTGAACACTAAAGAACAACTTCTGTTTTTTGAGTTGTGAATATGAAAGAGTCAGCGTGGTGCTACACAGATACAGTAATCCAGTTTGGAAGTACCGTAAGTAAAACAAACTGGTTTTGCTGTGCAACAACAACACAAACACACAAAGAACCAGTTTCAGACTGGGACAGTGGCCACAGTATCCGCTGATTGCAGATCAGGACCAAACCCTGAAACCGTAGTATCCATGGCTAGATAGCTGCTGAAAAAGGCAGGGTTTTTTCCCCTTAACAAGTCTGCTGCGATGAGTTAATGTGCATATCCATTTCCTTTTGGGATCACTTCAGATTCAAGCCTTGAAATGGGATATCCTCTAATTGGTTGTGGTGCGTTTTTTGGGCTCTATTTGAGCTTTCCTAGGATTTTTCAAAAGTGCTGCATCACCATTGATGTGAACAGACTTCAACCTTGAGTATATTGCTGTGTAGAACCAACCCGAGCTAACTAGTGACACTGTGTAATTGCACTGGTTCTCAGATATCATTGTGTAAGGATAGCTTTCTGCACCTAGTACTATCAGATGTGATGCATTACTTCAATGGAACATATTACTACCTATACTTTTTAAGGTCAGTTATCAGATGGCAGCTCCTATAAGCCCAGTGGTTACCAACCTGTGGTCCATGTACCATGAGTGGTCTGCAAAAATGAAAATATGGTCCACAGCCTCACCATTACTACACTGTTGCCTTGAAACTACATGACAATGAGAGTGACTGGTCTTGCGAAACACTCTTATAGCACCAAGGCAGCGGGGATGTCAGGAGGGGAGAGACTGACTATCCATGAAAGACTATCCATTTGCAGATGTAGTATGATTATTAAATTGAGACCTAAGGAATGACAACGACGCAACTGGAAATTGCTTAATAATGAGACGCTGATATTGTGTTTTAACTTTATTTGCTAATTTGTATATGATATGACTGTGTTAGTAACTGTTGATGTATTCATCTTGGGCATTCCTTGTCATGTGTCGCCTTCGCCTTGAGTCGCCTTTGGGCTGAGAGGGGCGGTATAGAAGTAGAGTAAATAAATAAATAAATAAGATTACTACTAGCACATCAGCTCTGGATTATTAAATATGGTTTTCTGTAGGCAAGCAGATGGTGACTACTGGATGGCATATGTTCTGTATCAGAAACTAGAGCTAATGTGTTCTATCAAATGCAGTTTTCTGAATCAGTACCCCAAATAACCAAACCAATCTAAAGTTGACTTAAAATGTCAGGAGAGAATGCTTCTAGAACATGGCCATACAACCTGAAAAACCTACAACAAACCAGTGACTAAAAACTGATTCATAATTCTTTTGGTACTAATATTGGAGAGTGGTCCCTGGTCAAAGTGGTCCCTGGTCAAGTGGTCTGTTGTCAAACCAATCCATGGTCAGTGGTCCCTGGTCAAAAAAAGTTGGGAACCACTGCTTTAAGGGCATCTTTTCTGCTGGACCTGGGAGAGTGAGGGCTCATCTACACCTACCTACCTAAAATCTGGGGCCAGTCTCTAGCAGAAATGCTCTGAACTGGCCCCAGAGACCCCAGAGTTGTTCAGATGGTTTACTCCATGGCAGAATCAGGTGGTCTATTGAGGGTGAAACTGATTTCGCCTGGCTAGACTGTTAATCTTATCTGTCCTATCATCCTAGGGAGTTCCTGGTTGCTGGCAGGCACCATTACTGACAACTACAAAGGTGCATATGGGACCAGATAGAAAAAAGGCAAATGTGCCTGGTGATAGCATCAAGGACAATATGGCTCCGATCTATCTCCCTTTCCCTATTCTGCTGGGCATGGGGAGAATGAATGAGGGCATGTTCTCCATGGACAGTAGACTGGTTTTCTTTGGAGCTGGTCCAAAGAAAACTCCCTTAAGTGTGAGGCTACTCCAAAGTTTCGGCAAAGCTCCAGAGCATTCTTCAGCTTTGCTTAACACAGAGTTAAACTGGTTCAACCTAGTTTACTCACATTAAGGACTAGTGTAGACAAGTCTTTAGCGAGTGAAGGAGCTGTTGATTCTCCATTGCTCCCATGGGATAGAAGGCTGTGCATGTAAAATGTGCCCTTTTAAAAACCTACACTGAGCCAATGGGAATGGTAGGGAGGCTGGAATTTGTTAGTGAGGCAGGATGTCACCAGTTCAGGAAGGGAACAAAAGAAGTGAGATGCTGAAACACATACCCAAAAAGAAGAGATTGAAGTTGGAACAAAAACACTTATTTATTTATTTATAAATTCGATTTGGTAGACCGCTCTCTCTGGAGCCCAGAGCGGTTTACAGCATAAAATCAATAAAACATCAATAAACAGATAAAAGACGTATACCCAAAAGCCCCCTCCCCACAAATGATCCCGGCAAGCAATAATACGCAGAGGCAATACATGGCAGGACGGTATGTTGGCAGCTGGCCACTAAGGAGGCATCAGTTGGGACCAAATGCCTGCCTATATAGCCAAGTCTTCACAGACTTGCGGAAGGCCAACAAACCCCGTAGTGCTCGTATCTCCTCCGGCAGAGAATTCCAGAGGGTCGGAGCGGCCACTGTAAATGCTCTCTGCCGGGTGCTCGACAGCCTACAGATCTTAATACTAGGGACCTCTAGTAGATTAAGCCCCTCTGAGCGCAGTGATCTTCTGGGTTTGTATGGGGTAAGACGCTCCCTCAAGTACACTGGCCCCAAACCATATAAGACCTTGAAAGTTAGAACTAACACCTTGAAGGAGACCCGGAATTCGATGGGAAGCCAGTGCAGTGCACGCAGGAGTGGGGTCACATGCGCAGATCTTGGGGCTCCGACAGCAGGCGCTGCTGCGTTCTGCACCAGCTTAAGTTTCCAGATTGCCGACAAGGGTAGGCCAATGTACAGCGCATTACAGTAATCAAGCCTCGAGATGACCGTGGCTTGGATCACCATGGCCAGGTCGCAGCGGGAGAGGTAAGGAGCCAGACGTTTCGCCTGCCGCAGATGGTAGAACGCTGTCTTGCAAGCGCAGGCAATCTGCGCTTCCATCGACAGTTGGGTGTCTAGCTGGACCCCAAGGCTCTTAACTAGGGCTGTGGGCAAAGTGCCACACCATCAAACGTCGGCAACTGGGTCTCTACCCCCCCTTCGGGCGGCCCAGCCACAAGATCTCCGTCTTTGTCGGGTTCACCTTCAACTTACTGGCTCGCAGCCATCCAGTTACGGCTTCTAGGCAGAGATGGAAATTATCGGGTACAGATTCCACCCGGGGTCCATCCTCAGAATGAGCTGGGTGTCATCAGCGTACTGGTGACATTCCAGCCCAAAACTCCGTACCAATTGGGCGAGTGGTCGCATGTAGATGTTAAATAACAGCGGGGGAGAGAATGGCCCCTGAGGGACTCCACAATGTAAGGGGAGCCTCGGAGGCCACCCTCCCCACTTCACTCGCTGCAGGCGGTTTTGGAGGAAGGAGGACAGCCAGTTGAGGGCTGTCCCCTCCCCCGCCACCGCCAGGCGGTGTGTCAAAAGTTGGTAATCGACAGTATCAAACGCTGCCGTGAGGTCCAATAACACGAGCAGCGCCGATCTGCCTCGATCCAAGTGGCAACGGAGTAGGTCTGTGATGGAGACCAGGACGGTCTCTGTCCCATGGCCTGAACAGAAGCTGGACTGGAAGGGGTCAAGCCAGGTTGCATCATCCAGGAATGTCTGCAGCTGGTCCATTGCTGCCCTCTCAATTACCTTGCCCAGGTACGGTAAATTGGACACTGGGCGGTAATTGGAGGGAGCGGGATCTAACCCGGGCTTCTTCAGCAATGGACTAACCACCGCCTCTTTTAACTCCTCTGGAAAAGCTCCTTGCTCAAGGGAGCAGTTGACTATATTCAACAGAGGGCCTCGTAACCCTCCACGCAAGCAAGCTCGAATCAGCGTGGAGGGGCACGGGTCGAGGGAGCAGGTGGTTGGTCGAAGAGCTGCGATAATCTTGTCAACATCCTCTGCGTCCAGTGGCCGAAACCGGTCGAAGGTGGACCCGGCGGAGGGCCACGGAGTCTCAAGCTCCTGTACTGTATCAACCGTGGCGGGGAGGTCCCGGCAGAGCGTCGCAGTCTTGTCTGCGAAATGATTCTGAAAGCCTCGCGGAAAGGGCCCGATCATCATTTTTGGGATGGTAGGGACCATCGTCAACTGCCGAATTATCCTGAACAATTGGGCCGGGCGTGAATCTGCAGACGCTATCAAGGAGGCATAATGAGAATTTTTCGCCTCCTTGACCGCATGCTCATAAGCCTCACTAAAGAGCTTATAAACTTGATGTTCAAAGCACTAAAAAGGTGCTGCCAATGACAAAAAAATGGTACCTAATGGTGGCCAGAGGTGCCTCCATCACATGAATTGCAAAATTAAGAGCAGGAATAATAGGAACAGATATGGTAAATTTAGCTCTGTTTGGATAGTCTCAGTGTGGGAAAACATTAGGTAATTCAATGAGTTTCTCTGGTGCAAGTAATGCACTGCAGTGGAGTCATGTACAGACATCTCCATGGCTTTAGATAACTGAAATACATCCCTGGAATTAGCTATTTCCTATTTAATTTGACATTGAGCCAAACAGAGAAGTGAATAATCACCCCATAACACAGTAGGGCTCTGGGTGCTATCAATGCTTTATTGGCGATGTAGAGCATACTATCTCAAAAGATACAGTCATTGCCATTGTGCATTCCCTGATTCACTCTGATTAAATCTAAATGAGCCAAAATGCTGCAGATTCATCTCTGGCTCTGTGACACAGCCAGTCCTGCAAAAATGTAGATAGGCTGCCCAAGGCACCTATAAAACCAAGAGATATTGCATATTTTATTTATTTATTTATTTATTTATTTATTATTCGGGTTTCTATGCCGCCGACTCCCTGAGGCTCCCATATGCTCTTGTAAGAAATCAGATGGAAAACAGGTTTGTGCTAATCTGAAAGCAACCTTTTATTGTATCTCTGGCAAAGAGCACCTGTCTTTTCCCCAAATACTACAATTAACCCACTCTGCCCTTTCCTTGGAATTTGAATTGCTTTTACTCAGGGACATCTTGGATATTCATAGCTGTATTGGGGCTATATTGGGAATAGAGATCTGTTCATCAGACCTCAACTCAGTATTGTAAAATTATCACTTGCCCCTTTTCGGGATGATACCAAATGCTGGTCAGGGCCAGCCCTACCATTAGACAGAGTGAGACAGATGAAGATACTCACAGGAGGGATAGAGTGGCAAAATATTAGAGTTATGTGTACTATGGAATCTCCCCTCCAAATCTTAGATCAACCTATTGCTCTCAAGTGTGGTGGAAGACATTACGGGGATGTCTATACTGTAGACTTATTGCAGTTTGACATCACCTTAACAGCCATTGCTCAATGCTATGGAAAATCGACAGACATAAATTTACTACATCCATGTTTTGTCCTTATGAGAGAAGATAATTGTTATATGGAATTCTGAAGAACCCCATTTGAAAGTCACCCAAGCCATAAAAAGCAAGTAGCAGTTTTTAAAAAGATACCAAAGCACCAGGTTGGAGATCTCAAAAAAGTATATCAATTTTTGTGGCTTTTTAACACCATAGATAATTTAATAAATAGCTTAACTAATAACTTGATTCTAGGCGAAAATTATGCTGATGTTCAAATGTATTTCAGCTAATTAATTAAAAAAATGAATCTAATTTGAGTTGTCTCTTTTTGTTAGCAAATTTCCATTTTAATTGAAAACTTAATGAATTTTGACTACTTACTTCCTCTGCTCTCTGTTAATAGTTTACTAATTATGTTCTTCCATGACTTCTCTGCTCTTACTAGAACTCAGATGAAATCCAGGGAGAGAGGAGGTAGTTCAATGGGAAGGCGAGCAGACTAAAAATAAAGTGATGACATCAGAGATATTACCAGGGAAAAGGGGGAGATGAAGAAAAAAAAGAAATAACAGAAGAAAGGGACACTCAAGAATTTTAGGCTTATTTAAGGCTTCCCAAATAGCTAACATAGGAAAATGCAAGCTATGTGCCAAAATCACAAGGGGAAGTTCTGATTGGGAGAAGTT
The DNA here is from genome assembly GCA_030556195.1 of Anolis apletophallus. Lineage (NCBI taxonomy): Eukaryota > Metazoa > Chordata > Lepidosauria > Squamata > Anolidae > Anolis > Anolis apletophallus. The sequence goes on along the minus strand of JARBWK010000006.1, from coordinate 124,690,344 downwards.
GTTGAAGAATTGGCATTGGCAAACCTAATCCTTTGTAAAATGCACGATAAAGAAAGGACACACATCTAAAAACAAGTCCCCATCTTCTGTATATCAGAAAAGAGAGAAAACCGTTAGGCTTGGACAATGTGTCAGGTAAATAAACTGCTTGCATGGGAAAAATGAGAGAGCTGAATCTCAGAGGAAATAAAGAATTGGACTATACCAGTGGTTCCCAACCTTTTTTGACCAGGGACCACTCTCCAACATTAGTACCAAAAGAGTTACGAATCAGTTTTTGGTCAACCTTAGATTCAGTTTGATTATTTGGGGTGCTGATTCAGAAAATTGCATTGGATAGATCACATCAGCTCTACTTTTTGATACAGAACATATGCCATCCAGTAGTCACCATCTACTCACCCACATAAAACCATATTTAATAAGCCTTGGCACTATAAGAGGGTTTCCCGAGACCAGTTCCTCCCATTACAACAGTGTAGTAATGGTGAGGCTGAAGACCATATTTTAGTTCTTGAGGACCACTGGACTATACCTGTTCTGTTCCCCAACATCTCCTCCAACCAATACCTGTTATCTGACTAGTTACTTCTCTTTTCTGATGACAAAGCGAGTCTGTATTAATAGATGGAGTATCCGAAGGAAAAGTTATGCCCCTCTTTTTTTACTCCATAGGAAAAAAGAAAAGAAGAAACTAGTGTAATCTATATCATTCTCAGGATACACTGTTTTATTTATTAATTCTATATCATGCCTTTCTCTCAGTACAGGACCCAAATTGGTTTACAGCAGAAGACTGAAGCAAAATAGTTTTAAAAAATCACAGGCAAAAAGCCATTAGGGGAAAAAATGTCATCTTGTAGCTTTTTCATAATGGTCCATTGCTTCATAACATGGGCCAGGCTAAGCCACTGAGCAGCAACCATCTATGTGTATTTTTTCCATCCCAGAATCCAGAGCTCCAGGCTGAGAAATAATCATGTATTCTTTCTTTCAGTAGGCAACCTACAGTCATGCTGTTTATAAAATGAACCAGAGTTTTTCCCATTCTGTTCTGTAATTCTCTGTGTGTAGACCGTATTTCTAAGAATACCCCAAGAGCACATCCCTCAAATCTGGCACCACAGCCAAGAAATTCATATGCTTTCCAGTATGTTATATAACGTATATACTTGTGTGTAAAAATTGACAACATATACTGTATAAGTCAAGGGCAAATTTTGAAATCAATATAATGGATTTTGATATGACCCATGAATAACTCAAGTTCATTCTGTGGAAAGGGGAAAGCACCAACATTGCTCCAGAGGGCGGGCAAAGCTTGGTCTCCACCACCACTATTTTCTCACCCCAAAGGGCAGTTTGTCAACCTACTCATAAAATGGGATGGTTTCTGTTTTGATAAAAGTTGAAGTATAGTATTAATTTTTTAAAAAATGAACCATTTTAAGTAGTGAAAGGCAAGAGCTTAGTCCATCCCAGGGCACTTCCGGACAACACTAAATCACAGGTTTTAAACAGAGGCAAAAAATCCTGGGACTTCAGAAGAGGTCCACATACAGACCTGTTGGTCCCAGGATTTCTGCCTCCATTGTCCAGACTTCATGCTTTGTTGTGAGATTTAGATACTTAGAGGTTTCCAAGATGGCTGCTACAGGACTACCACTGGAAGCTTTGGCAGGTTTTTTTTTTTTAAAAAAAACAACAAACCTTAAGATGCAGATATTTGGATATGTGGAGAATCGCTGCAGAAAATTACTGCAAAAGTTCTGTTCTTTGTCCTGGCCAGAGAAACTGTGACCTCTACACATTTCATGAAGTTTCTGGCACACAACAATGTTTTTTTACCTTCTACTCAAGTGTCACCTTCTTTTTAGGAACCGACCCATCAGGAAAAACATCTAAAACCCGGGAACAAATCCAGATAAAAATATTCGGCTCAAAACCACAATATTCCCGCACCTAGAAATCTCGCAGTTTTTTTTCCTTTTGTAACAATTGCTTCTGTGTTTACAGTGAATGGCATCTGGCCACCCTCCTGTTTGCTGTGGAAGCTCCTGGAATAAAGGTACTGTCTGGATGGGCCCACAAGACGTCTACCGCTGTCCACGACTCGGAGGCTGAGACTTGTCCAGAATGCAGCGGCCAGACTCATCTCCGGGGCATCGGCCAGGAACCATATCTCGCCAATCCTAAAAGCTCTTCACTGGCTCCCTACAGAGTTCAGAGTGGTCTATAAACTCATGGCGATAACTTTCAAAGCACGGCAAAGAACCGGACCAGCCTATCTGGGCGACCGGTTAATAGACCAACACAGTGAAAGACCATCGCGTGAAATAAATGGTGACTGTATAGTTATCCCAGGGGTGAGAGAGGCCCGGCTGACAAAGACCCGACGGAGAGCTTTCTCTGTGGTGGCTCCTGTAATCTGGAATACACTTCCGCCTGCTCTTAGGGCCATATCGGCCCCAGCCAGATTCCTGTCCGAGCTGAAAACTTGGCTCTTCCGCCAGGCGTTTGGGGATTGACTAATCTTGGGGATTGGGCCCTTTGGGCCCTTTGTGATTCTTTGAACCCGTGTTTTTAATTAGATGTATTTTTTAAATGATGTAAGTCGCCCGGAGCACCATTGGTGGAGGGCGACTCACAAGAAATAAAGTTATTATTATTATTATTATTAAAAAGGACTGATTCATTCTGTTCTCCCAGTGCTCCTTTAAAAAGAAGCAGCAAAGAATCACTGTCATTTTCCCATTTCAGTAATCAAAAAGGCCAGAATTAACCACAGTAGAGAGAGTAATAGGACAGTGCTTCTTTTAGGTTCTCCAAGGATGGACTAAGACTAAGACAAAAGACTAAGCTGTCGTCTTTTGCCAGAGAAGGGGTGGTTTTTTAAAGATAAGAGTTAAAGTCAGATACAGCACTTACATTGAGCTGTGGATAGTCCGACCCTATTTTTGGATTTACTTTTTCACTAGAATGTCTAGACCAGGGGTGGACAATTACCGGCCCTCCAGGTGTTTTGGACTTCAACTCCCAGAAATCCCAGCCAGTTTACCAGCAGTTAGGATTTCTGGGAGTTGAAGTCCAAAACACCTGGAGGGCCGGTAATTGCCCACCCCTGGTCTAGACTTATCTGTGGGTACATACAGTAAATGAAAGCTGCCACCATCACAATGAAATATGAATGGTGCAACCCAAAGCCTTGTTAAAATATTGGTTTCCAGTTGTCTCCCAGGAAATCTGGACTTTCATTGGAAGCTTGTATTGTAGTTTGTAGTGTGTGAGGTTTCCTCAATAAGAAGATCAGCAAAAATAGATAGCTTTCCCCCAAAAAGCTTGTCCACCATAATGCATCTTCCACTCTAAAGTACAGAAGTGGGTGAGAGGATCAGGTACCCAGCCTCTGAACCTTTAACAGCATCTGTATCTGCAAATGATAAGACCTAGTCTCCATACTAGAAAAAAATGTGCCTGCTGGTTATAGCAGATTGTTCTGAGTGGCACTTCCTCTGCATGCAAAGAGTGGCTCCTGAATCATGAACATGATAATTACAAAATGCATTTACTCACATTTACTCCAATTTGCCTTGACACTGTCCAAAAGTGTACCATCAGCAGCAATCAGATTACACTTTAAATGGAAATTGATGTAAGAAACCTAAGCAGAGTCTGGTTGGATCCGACCAGAGGTTGACCTAGTGTAGCATTTTGTTCCCACAGGGACCAGCACGATGCCTTTGGGAAACTTATTGATGCTTTCTCCTCTACCACTGACATTTTAGGACTAAATTGAAAATGACATTAAATGCATTTCTGCATTTAGCATGCACTTTTTTAAAAAAAGCAAAAATATGCACTGAGTTTGGGGAATAGGGCAAGTATCATAACTATTAAGACTGCAGAAAGGGAATGTTCTGGAATCTGCTATTTCTAACAAGGAGAGATGTCAAGTAGGTTGTGGAATGTGTTTATTCTATAAGGAAAACCCCAAATCCAACCCTGACTCTTCTGACAGAGAGGAAGAAGGGAGGAACTGTCACAGGAAAGGGTGGTTATTGCAATGTTACTGAAGCAGTGAATCTGCTCTTGGTTTCACTCTGAAATTTGAAGAAGCTACCCAAGATGCTGCATCCTTTTTGAAGGAGAAGTAGAGCAGCATTTTAGAAGGCTTTTGGTAAATTTCAGACTAAATCCCAAAGCAGTCTGAATACTGTCCCATTGACATTAGAGCCACCAGCCTGCACTGATGAGTCAAACTTACGAAGACTTAAGATGTCCAACTCATCACCAGGACCTTTCTGCAGAATTTCTGACTAACCTAGTACTTATATCTCATCCTTCCTTCTTTGCTTGCTCCTGCTATCTTGCTTTCCCCATATCCTTCAAAAACCACCTTGCTTTGCTCTGTCTTTTCCCCTTCATAAACTCAGGTGAACATTGTAACCAGAATCTCCGCTCCTGTTCCATCTCTTGCAAACCCATAGATGGCAAAAGTTTTCTCATCTTCTGCAAGCTCTCCTCTAGAGCAACAGAGTTTAACTTCTGACCGGCATACCCAACAGAGCTTCCATTGGTCCTAAGCTGTTCTACAAAGGGTCTGAGGGGCACTGCTCCTCAAGGATCCACCTCCTTAAATGAGAACATTCCTGTATGTTCTGCCTCCTCAGGTAAACCATACCCCATCCACTCTCCCAGTGGGAGAAAGAACCCCCTATAATCTCAGAGCACTGAATTTCCCTAATGGGGATGCCACTCAAGAGTTGACGCTATCTCAAAACAAGTATTGATGGTAGGAGTTCTCCTGAGGTCAGAGTTGACCGGACTCTACTTCTTGATGTCTTCCACCCCTTGGAAAATTTTGGGAAGTGATTGTGTTGACTCCACACCTGATCAATATTCCTTTCTATAGTGTTCCCTCCCTCCTCACTACTCTCTTTTTCCTCTGATAAAGTTTCTAGTGCAAAAAGGTATTTACAGTAATGCCATTTAGTCTTTAGGGGAAAAGTTCAATGGACCATGTTATGTACCAGCAGGTTATTAGCAGGAAAAGGGGAAGACCAAGTTAAGACAAAATAAATGAATAAAGGAAGCCACAACTCTTTTATGGTTTTTTGAGCAATGAAATTTCTAACAATGTGATAATTAGTAGGTATGGTTTTAAATAAAGTTAGAAAGTGGAATTCAGTTAAAGCTCTAATGGTAGAATAATAAGGGCTTTTAAAAAAAAATCCCAATTGGTTCTTTTTTCATCTGCATTGTAATTATTGGAGCCAGTTTTTTGTAGCTTTGTTATGTAGTGTTTATTTGGTTGGATGCATTGTAATAGATCAGTTGTTTAGCAATGTGTCACTTTTAGTTTAGTTCAGCTTTAGCTGTCCAATCCATGTATGTTATGTATGAATAATCTTCCATTTTCTCTTGTTTTTCTTGAATGCTGTTTATTTTGGTGTGAAATAATTTGCATGTGGTAAAAATATTGAATTTCTTCAATAGTAAGATGCCATCAAATGTATGATGCACCCTAATTTCAGAACCAAGACCATCCAAACAAAAAAAAAGTACATGAGATACATTTCTGATTTTAAGATTCCCCCTATTTTTAGTGATGCTTATATAGGAGAAAAAGTGCATCTTAGAATGGAAGGAAAACAGTATTACTTAAAAAAATAAATAAAAAGTCCAGAGTTTACAAGAACCGAAGAGGGCTGTTGTAGAAAAGGGTCATGGAAGTCTCTCAGTCATAGGCCCCATTTATACTGACCATGTAATGCAGTTTGAAGCTACCTTCAACATATAGTGGCTACAGGGGCGGTCCTACAAGATAGGCCAAGTAGGCGGCCGCCTAGGGCGCCATCTGGGAAGGGGGCGCCATCCTGGCCGCATGGGGCGCCATCCTGGCCCTGCTGATGTTCCTCAGACAGTGCTGCAGCTGCCTGCTTTTTGACCCCGGCCTTGTGCACTCCGGCGTCGCTTCTGGGCACGCGTGGAGGTTTTCACGCAGGCGCAGTTGCTCTGGAGCTGAAGTTGAGCGCAGGAGCAAATGCACATGCGCGAAAACCTCCGCGCATGCCCAGTAGCTCCCTTGCGCAGAAGCCTGTAAGCAAAGCACTCCCTATTGGGCAGGCAGGGAGTGCTTCCCCTCTCCTTTTATTTCCGCCGCGTGCGTGTTTGCAGTGAAGGAAGTGTAAGTGAAGGAATGAATGAAGGGCTTTCATCCTCCTCCTCTGTGACCTCTTCTCTCCCTCCTTCCTTTCTTCGGCTCTATTTCTGTCTAGACCTGAGGGGCCTGAGGCTATGAGGAGTTGTGGGAGTTGGAGGCCAAAACACTTAGGAGGGAGGGCGGGCCCAAGTTTGCCCAGGCCGCGCTGCCTGTATTCGACCTCATTTGAACATTTTGGCTGTTTTTCGATTTACATTTACATTGGGATCCTAATTTTGGACGTATGGGAGACTCCTATGAATTATGAGTCGGGTGATAGGTAATATATTCTGATTTTGATGCATTTACATTGCATTTCTTGTTGATTATTATACAGCTCTGCTTAATATTGTCATACAATATAATACAAATACAATATAACAATAGAATAATGATATATTTTATATTACATGTAATATTACAAACAATATTGCAGTATAGTGGTATTGTACAAAATAGTAATATATAATATTTTATTTTGCTTTATTTTGGGTTATTTGAGTTTTATAGGAGTAATGAAAATATTTAGTAGAGGATAATTTTATTTAAATAAATAATTTTATTATTTTCTAATAATAATATAATAGAATGGTACATTATATTATAATGTCAATATATTATAATATAATTATATTGTAATGTAGTATAATATAATTATGATATAATATAGTATGAGTATGGTATAATATATTGTATATACATTGATACAATATAATACTACTAATGGTATTGTGATATTATAATTGTATATTTGTTTTACATGGGGGTGGCAAAATAATGTTTTTTTGGGGGCACCAAAATAATGTTCGCCTACCATTTAAAATTACCTTAGACCGCCCCTGAGTGGCTAGACAACAAACTTTGGGAAACGTGCATGAAAGAAAGTCCTTAATGTGTACTCTGTAGTTGTATAGTCACTATCTGAGCCTCAGATTGGTTCCAGGATTTCCTATGTAATCATCTTCATGGCAAAACTGCATTAAATGGTCAGTGTAGATGGGGCTATAGTGTCTCCTTAAGCTGAAGCTGACTTGATGGCAAGCAACAAAAGAAGATCAGAGTTTTTTTTTTTTAAAAAAATTTAAATAAAAAGAGAGTCTTCTGTATCTCTCCATGACAGTGGAAGCTGTAGTTCCTTACTTGCTGTTGTTGTTGGTCTTCAAGTCATTTCTACCTTATGGTACCCCAAATGCAAACCTTCTATGGGATTGTCTTGGCAAGATTTATTTGCAGATGGTTTGCCTTTGTATTCCTTTGAAGCTCAGTGAGTGTGACTTGCCCAAGGTTGCCAGTGGGTTTTACAGCTGAGTGAAGATTTGAACCCCCATCTCCAGAGTGATAGCCCAATGCTCAAACTGCTACACCATTGTGGCTACTAGCGCTGTAACTTTCAAATGTCCAAATGGCTTCGGGTGCTAACATTTTAACTTGATTAAATATTCTATTGCAGTTTCCCAATGCTGTTGAATTGCTAATGAAACAAGCTTTCTGATTCGGGGCTTGGCCGACTTACCGGCCAAGCTGGTTGCGGAGCAGTGTGCCCTCGCGTCATCTTATCACCTGGAGGGGCTTCTCCTCCCCAGAAGCCCCTGGGGTGGCGAGAAGGCTTCCCGCCACCCACGCTGGCTGACCAATGAGGGGGCTGGCTCCGCCCCGCCCCCTCGCTGCTTCTGGCCGGCCCGCACTTCCGCTCGGGCAGCTTACTTAAGGCTGCCCGGGGACTGCCTGGCCATGTCTGGAGGCAGTCTTGTTTTTCTTCCCACCCTCCCTACTTATTGCATTGCTTGTTGGTTTCCTTTTGTTTCTCTACACTTCTTTGTTGCTATGTTCATGGTTTTACGTTAGTGTTATGTTCTTTGTTGCAACTCCGTGTTCGGCATGTGGCATGGCCCCTGGATCAAGCTGGCTTATCGCCCCTTGGTTGTAAGCGGGATAACGGCCAGGCCCCATGGGGTGCTGAGATTCCGTGGACAGGCATTGGGCCGCTCGCACCCCAGGCTAAAAACGCCTTTAAACATCCTTGGGGGCCGTTCGTCCCTGATCCATGCGTGGCTGCCAACCTTTTGTTCCTGTTTTCAATAAACGAATTGTGGCCATTTTTATCCAACCAATTGTGTCTGTATTATTATGCTTGGTGCAAGGTGTGTCACCCTTGCACACACAATGGGCTTGGCTGACTTACCGGCAAAGCTGGTTGCGGGGCAGTGTGCCATCATGCCATCTTATCACCTGGAGGGGCTTCTCCTCCCCAGAAGACCCTGGGGTGGCAGGAAGGCTTCCCGCCACCCACGCCAGCTGGCCAATGAGGGGATTGGCTCCACACTGCCCCCTCGCTGCTTCCAGCCGGCCCGCAGTGCCGCCCGGGCAGCTTACTTAAGACTGCCAGGGGACTGCCTGGCCAGTCTGTTATGTTCTTTGTTGCATTGCTTATTGGTTTCCTTTGTTTCTCTGTTTTGTTGCTATGTTCATGGTTTTACGTTAGTGTTATGCATGGCCCCTGGATCAGGCTGGCTTATTGCCCCTTGGTTGTAAGGGGGATAATGCCCAGGCCCCATAGGGTGCTGAGTTTCTGTGGACAGGCATTGGGCCGCTCGCACCACAGGCTAAAAACGCCTTTGGACATTCTTGGGGGCCGTTCGTCCCTGATCCAGGACCCATGCGTGGCCGCCAACCTTTTGTTCTTGTTTTCAATAAATGAATTGTGGCCATTTTTATCCAACCAATTGTGTCTGTATTATTATTCTTGGTGTGAGGTGTGTCACCCTTGCATAAGCAATAGAAATTCAGCCACCCCTTTTTACAAACTTCTCCTTCAAAACAATAGTAGTGGATAATGGTTCTTACTGGGTGCTCTTTTCTATTTTTAATTCTTGAAATGGTAATGTTTAGTCCATTTGCCTTGCTTCAGTGCTTTAGATCTTTATTTGAATTTAGATTGCTTTTTGCTGTTGCTCTTCTAGTTCACTTACAGTTTAATTACCAAGAAGAGACAATGGGAGGAGGACTCCCATTACTTTCAAGGGTCAGGATGGTGGCATTCACATTTTATTGATGGTCTTCTTTGACTATCTGAAAGACTGTATCTCCCTATAGGAACATGCCAGAATCTTAAGATTTACAGGGCTTTCTTTTGATGATCTCACTTTCACAGGTTCATTTGGTGAGGCCACAAGACAGAAAGACTTCTTCCTGGATACTCCTACCCTTTTCACAGGAGGTTAGCCTGGTACCATCCCTGATCTCCTTTGCCAGAAGACAAAGGTATTTTTATCCAAACAGGCTTTAATGTGTAGTTTCCCACACTGAGATTTGTTATTGTGGTGTGTGTGCTTGATTTTTAAAAAATGTCTTTTAATGATTTTATTATAATTAGTAATCTAATGTACATGATTTTAAATGGATTGTAAGCTTGAAGATCACAAAGAGCCGGAAGCGACTGAACAAATGAACAACAACAAAGCTTGAAGATAATGTTATATAAACAGAAGATGATAATGATGGTAATGATTATGATAATTTTAATTGTGTTGCATTTTTATTGTTGGGTTGTAAAGGAATAACTAAGCTTTCTTTTCCCCACCACGGACATTCCACAGATATATAAACCCAATTTTTCTAGTTTCCAATAGACCTGAAAACCTCTGAGGATTCCTGCCATAGATGCAGATGAAATGTCAGGAGAGAATGCTTCTGGACCATGGCCATACAGCCCGGAAACCTCATAACAACCCAGTGATTTCAGCCATGAAAACCTTTGACAATACATTGATCATTAAGCTGTCAAGCTGTTGGAGGCTAAAATCACCATGTTTATATCTGAACCAGTTAATGACATTTCATTGTGGCTTGAATCCTATTGATGACATATGCTGCCAAAGAGCTGGTATCCTGTCAGTGATACTTGGGATTGCCCCTGCTTTCACTTATGCTTGCATAGTAAACTCTTTTGCTTGTTCTGAACAAAGGAATTGCCTTTCTCATCCTGTGATCAAAGCCTTTGCATGACTCCATGTTCATTGAATATATCAGTGGAGAGAAGGGTGTGCCAGAGAAGACTGTGTGCCTATCACCAGATGCACAAAGGCATCCTCCTCCTCCTACAGAGATACTACAGGATGACTTTATGCATCTGGTTATAGTCACATAGCCTGCCACTTCTCCCATGCCCATGATTTCTTCTAAATACGAAGGATGGAGGCGAGTCCTTCAGAGAGGTGTTCTACCTCAACTTTATTATACATTTCATAGTTCAGGCACAGAGAGGTACTTATTGTCTCTGTACAAATACTCTTTTGAATAAAATGCCAGCTTTACTTCACTGATATACTCAACCATGGCTAATCAATGGTGGGAGTGGAGAGGGGTGGGATGGTCTCGGAAAGGGTCCCCCTTAACTGTGGGGTCCCCCAAGGGGCTATCCTCTCCCCTTTAATATTTAACACCTATATGCATCCACTTGCCCAACTGGTGCACGGTTTTGGTCTGGAGTGTCATCAGTATGCTGATGACACCCAGCTGGTGCTGAGGATGGAAGGCCGGCTGGACTCTGTACCTGATTATTTCCATCAGTACCTGGAAGCCGTGACTGGGTGGCTACGGGCCAGCAGGTTGGAGGTGAACCCGTCGAAGATGGAGGTCCTGTGGCTGGCCCTGAGGGGGGTCGCCCTGGATGGGGGGAGCCTCTGGTTAGAACATAAGAACATAAGAACATAAGAAGAGCCATGCTGAATCGGGCCTCAGCCCATCTAGTCCAGCATTCTGTGTCACACAGTGGCCCACTAGTTGTACACAGGTTAAAAGCCTGGGGGTTCAACTGGACCATCTGCTGAGGATGGAGGCTCAGGTCTCCACCGTGAGCAGCGTTTTTCCATCTGCACCAGACAAGACGGCTGGCGCCCTACCTTTCCGGTGATGACCTGGCCACGGTAATCCAGGCCACGGTCATCCCGAGACTGGACTACTGTAACGCCCTTTACATTGACCTTCCTTTGTCGGTAATCCGGAAACTGAAGATGGTGCAAAGCGCTGTGGCTCGACTGCTGGCTGGAGTGACATTATCATGTCACATCACACCAGTCCTACAGTGCTTGCACTGGCTCCCTATTGAGCACCAGAATGGCCTTCAAAGTGCTGGTGCTAATCTTTAAGGCCTTGCATGGTCTGGGGCCAGTGTACCTGAAGGACCGCCTTTCCCTGCATGTTCCCCAGAGACCACTACGATCCATGGATCAAAACCTACTAGAGCAATGTTTCTCAACCTTCCTAATGCTGTGACCCCTTCATACAGTTCCTCATGTTGTGGTGGCCCCTAACCATACATTATTTTCATTGCTAATTCATAACAGTAATTTGGGGGGGGGGTTGATTTTGTAATTTGGAAGTTGTAGTTGCTGGGATTTATAGTTCACCTACAATCAAAGAGCATTCTGAACTCACCAACAATGGAATTGAACCAAACTTGGAACACAAAACTCCCATGACCAACAGCAAATACTGGAAGGGTTTGGTGGCCATTGACCTTGAGTTTGGGAGTTGTAGTTCACCTACATCCAGAGAGCACTACAGACTCAACAATTTATTTATTTATTTATTTATTAAGTTCAACTTAATATACCGCTCTCTCTGGCGCCCAGAGCGGTTTACAAGATTAGTGCAAGTAAAAACAATGATGGATCTGGACCACACTTGACATGAATCCTCAATATACCCAAATGTGAACTCTGGTGGAGTTTGGGGAAAATAGTTCTTGACATTTGGGAGTTGTAGTTGCTGGGATTTATAGTTCACCTACAATCAAAGAGCCCCTTGCATCCTACACAGAACCCTCATGCCTTGAAGGAACTAGCTGGCATGAGCCTCTATCCCACCTCACACACTCTCCCTCACCCACACATGCGCATCATGCTGCCATGCGTCAAGCACGTCTGCTCTCCCCTCCCCACTTGGAGTCTCAGAATCAGCCCTCCCCTTGGCTGGGAGGCCTGCCAATCAGGAGAACTTTAGGTGGGAGAATTCGCAGTCTGTTTCCAAAAAGAAAGAGAAGGAAAAGAGGAGAGATCTTCAACCTTCTCTGCCAAAGGGCTACCTAAGACCATCAGAAATATATATTTTCTGATGGTCTTTGGCGACCCCTCTGAAACCCTCTCGCGGCCCCCCTGGGGGGTCCCGACCCCCAGGTTGAGAAACACTGTACTAGAGGTTCCATCACTTAAGATCTGCTGCTTGTCATCGAAGTGGTAGCGCACTTTTTCTGTAGCAGTGCCTACCCTTTGGAATGCATGAGCAATAACTAATCTACAGGCTTTTTGGAGAGCCTGTAAGACCAACCTGTTCTGTCAGGCGTTGAATCTCTAAGCTGTAACTCCTGCTCTGGTCTTAATCTGTTTTATTATGTTTTCAAGTATGTTGTGTTTTGTTGTTCATTGCTGTGAACCACCCTGAGCCTTTTTGGGAAGGGTGGTATATAAGTTGAAATAATAAATAAATAAATAATACTGTCCAGGTGGAGTTTATATGAGGTACCCTAATAACAAAAATAAAATGTATTGAAGCACAAGCAAGTCCTTTTCCTAACTGGAGCAGGTATGAAGGAATCGATGTCTGAAGCAATTCTATCAAATGAACTCAAAAAACTTTAGGTATGACATCTACAAAAGTATTATAATTTACTCTTTCCCCCACTTTAATGTTGGAAGGATGTGTCATTTTTTTCTGAAGTTGCTGCTGTTTGGACTCATGTTTTCATTTCTTGATTGTTGGTGGTTGCCTCTCACTCTGAGATTTGGATGAAAGAACACCCATATTTTGATTGGCAGGGATTGGAGATTTCCTCAGAAGTGAATAACATCCCAGGTGTCCAAGATGAAAGTGAAGCTTCAGAACTCAACAGTGCCCTTTTTCATAACAATTCAGAGACACCGAACACAACGTTTTCTGCTGAGATAGGAATTCTTTAAAGACAAGTTTTACTTCTACTCTAACTTCTTAAGCCCCGCTTCTTCTAAACTACAAACATTCAGATAGGAACCCGCACTAATTCAACAAGTATGCCATGATTTGTTTGTTACCTTGCTACTTCTGAAGCAGCACAGCAGAGTCATCACAAATAGTACAAAGTTGGTCCAAGGCATTTTGAAGCAAATGGAATATCCTATCCACCTAATCGAAATTTGGAAAATTAATCTGAAGAAGAATGAATATGATGCCATATTGAAGTCTTCCTGAAAAATATTGGAATGATCCTTGGAGAACTGCTGCATCATCTTACCACTACTCAATTATAAACAGTTCCACTAAGTCATTACCTTAATTGTTCCTCACAGTGATTTTCCAAGCTCTGCACCCAAGCTGAGATGTACAGCATCCAAAGCAAAAGATATTATTTTGGCAAACCACACAGAGTATTCCATAAACCTCTCTCCCCATCCTTATCCATAAAAATATACAATGATAACAAAATGCAGAAATAACAATTACTTCCCTTTCATGATGCCACAAGTTTGCTTCTTGAGGCAGCAGCTTCACTCTGCCTTGTGGCAGGACTTACTCTTGTTGAGTAAGAAGAAGCCTATTATATTAATAAAAATGGAGAGTATATTTTAAAGCAAGTGTTCATATGTCCCCAGGACATTGCTTAAGCCTTTAGGAAGAAAATGCCTTCCAATCATTCCTGTCTTATGATGGTGAACTTATTAAGGGTTTTTCTTGGCAAGATCTCTCAGCTTTCCTTGGAAGCTGAGAGTGTGCAAATTGCCCAAGGTCAAGGAAGATTTGTACCCTGGTATCCAGAGTTATTGTCCAGTGCTTAAACTATTATGCCATTTTAGCTTCTAGACTTCCCCAAACTGGGACAATACTCTACAACATGATATTCACTAACTCTGTTTTCCAACACCAAAGCATGATTATACTTTAGGTAAAAAAATGTTTCCAAATGGGTGAAAAATGAAACTAGATGTTGCATCAGTTGTGGGTTTGTGCGGAGTTGTGGCTCAATGAGGATTAGGAACATGGACCCATTTCCCTTGTGCAGTGTCTCATCTGCAGAAAAAATATGACTGGTTTACACTCATCTTTCATAGCAACCCACACTGCCTTACAACAGTTGCTATGCAAACAGTATAAGCAAGAACTTTACATAACATGTATAATGAAATTTGTTTAGTTTTGAAGCTTTTAAATAAAAAAAATTCATGTATGTTGAAAATAATTAATAAGATCCAACTCCCCTTTTGGCATACTCCAAAGCTCTCATTTATGGAAACTTCACTCTTCTGTTATGAGTAGTAGGAAATTTTCACAAGAGTTTCCCAATCTTCTATCTGTTTAGATTTTGAAGTTTCTTCCTAGGACTACTGTAAAGCAACCATTTTTACATGTGCAAAAATGAAGCAATTGCAGTATTCCAGGTAGAAGATGCTATTTTGAAATAGTTGTGGGTAGAACGAGATGTGAACAAATAGATGGAAGGTCTACTTCAATTGGGTGAAAAACAGAGGAGCCAATGATCACATCAAAGAAAAAAAATACAAAGACTTTACCAGTGGCTGGATCTGCAAGATTAGTAGAAATATACTGTGGTTGAGGGGAGGGGAGAGGGAGGGAAAAATATAATTTACACCAATGTAAACTACCGTAATGCCATTAATATTTGGGGGGGAAAAGTTGTGGGTAGATGCTTAATATTTTTGAGCATCCTCCAAAGCAGCAATACTTTTGCAGGGCCCCAAAATGTACAGGCCCCTTCTCTAGGGGCCTCTTAGTAGTTTGGAGATGGCATTTTAGATTGTCCAGAATGTCCTGTGGAAAATTAATGGGTATTATGGGAAAACTAAAATGGCAGTGTCATCTGAGAATTAGGTGAACCACAACTATTTAGGATGAAGTAGATATTAAAATAAAAGAAATAACATCCAATGGCTATGATAAGCCCCTATCACGAATGATATTAAGCATTCTTAAAATTTTCCCCTTTGAAATTATTTTCCCTACAAATTGCTTCTGCAGTTGGGAGCAGCCATCATCCAGAGTCAAAGCATCATTTATTTATTTATTTATTTTATTTATTTATTCGGGTTTCTATGCCGCCGACTCCCGAAGGCTCGCGGCGGCTTACAAGAGCCGAAGGCACAATAAAATACAGAAGGTTAAGAACAATTAAAAACAAGCAACACAGTAAAAACAACAACAAAGTTGAGGTAGTCGCACAACCAAGACGCACGGGCCTACCCATCGAGGGCCTGCCTAAACAAATAGGTTTTACAAGGCCGCCTGAACGGGAGCAGGTCCTTCATTGCCTGGGTGTCGGCCGGGAGGGCGTTCCACAGCGTGGGAGCTATGACAGAGAACGCCCTCCGGCGGGTGGATGTCAGCCGTGCCACCTTCGCCGCAGGTACGTCCAAGAAGTTAGCATCCTCGGACCGCCGTGATCTCAGAGGGCAATATGGGAGTGAGACGGTCCCTCAGATACGCTGGCCCCAGGCCGTGCAAGGCCTTAAAGGTGAGAACCAACACTTTGAAGGTGATCCGGTGCTCAATTGGCAGCCAGTGCAGGTCCTGCAAAACAGGTGTTATATGGGCGCCAGCTGGCGTGCCAGACAGGAGCCGGGCGGCAGTGTTCTGCACTAGCCTGAGCTTCGGATCGCCGACAAAGGAAGGCCAACGTGAGCGCGTTGCAGTAATCTAGTCTTGAGACGACCATGGCTTGGATCACTGTGGCGAGGTCGTTCGGGAGAGATAGGGGGCCAGCCTCCTTGCCTGTCGGAGATGGAAAAAGGCCACCTTGCTGACCGCAGAGACCTGGGCCTCCATGGTCAGCTGAGAGTCAGATGGACTCCCAGGCTCTTCACGGAAGATGATGGGCATAACGCCGCACCGTCCAGGGTCGGAAGCTGGACATCTACCCCACCCGGGCGGCCCAGCCACAAGATCTCCGTCTTCGCCGGATTCACCTCAACCTACTGGCTCGCAGCCATCCAGTAACGGCTTCGAGGCAGTGCTGGAAATTATCGGGACGGATCCCGGCCTGCCCTCCACCCCCAGAATGAGCTGGTTATCATCCGCATATTGGTGACACTCCAGCCCAAAACTCCGCACCAGCTGTGCAAGCGGCTGCATGTAGATGGTAAATAACAGAGGGGAGAGGATGGCCCCCTGCGGAACTCCACAAACTAATGAGGAGCCCTCAGAGACCACCCCGCCCCTCCTCACACGCTGAGACCGCTGGTGGAGGAAGGAGGTCAGCCATTTTAGGGCTGTCTTCCTCACTCCAGCCATGGCCAGGCGGTGGGTCAATAGATTGTGGTTGACCGTGTCAAACGCTGCCGTGAGGTCCAATAACATGAGCAGCGCAGACCCGCCTTGGTCAAGCTGGCAGCGGAGTTGGTCTGTGATGGAGACCAGAACCGTCTCCGTCCCGTGCCCCGAACGGAAGCTGGACTGGAAGGGGTCTAGCCATGTTGCATCATCTAGGAAGGACGGCAGCTGCTCCATTACTGCCCTCTCAACTACCTTGCCCAGGTACGAAAGATTCGACACTGGGCAGTAGTTGGAGAGAACTGCAGGGTCTAATGACGGTTTCTTCAGTAATCGAGCTACCACCACCTCTTTTAAGCACTCTGGAAAGACTCCTTGCTCAAGGGAGCTGTTTATTATCATAAACAGAGGCACACGTAACCCCTCCAGGCAAGATCTAACAAGCCAGGAGGGGCACGGGTCGAGGGAGCAGGTGGTAGGCCTGGCTGCAGCCACAATCCTATCAACAGCATCTGCGTCCAGTGGCGAAACCGGTCGAGGGTGGGCCCGGCGGAGGGCCACGGGGTCTCAAGCTCTCTTACTGTCTCAACCGTGGCTGGAAGGTCCCGGCGGAGGCTCAGAATCTTGTCTGTGAAAAGGCTCTGTAAAGCACCGGCAGTGAGGGCCTGATCGCTATTTTTTGGGACAGTAGGGACCGTCGTCAAAGACCGAATTACCTTAAACAATTGGGCCAGGTGTGAGCTAGCAGACGCTATCAAGGCGGAAAAGTATCCATTTTTGGCCGCCTTGACAGCACGCTCATAAGCCTCTTTAACTAGCTTATAAGCAGATACTGAGGCTCAGTCGCGGAGTTTCCTCCACTCGCGCTCTAGCCTAACCTTTCATGGATAGCAATACACTTAATCAGCTGCTTGATGTGTTATCAGGGCGGTCCAAGGTAATTTTAAATGGTGCGAACATTATTTTGGCACACCCCCCCCAAATCACTTGATAACAAAAGGTATAAGGTATTATTTATTTATTTATTTGCAACATTTTTCCCCGCCCTTCTCAGTGGCTAACAAGGCAGCACATCGATGCCCAAACATACAATGTAAAGAACCCTAAAACATGCATCATTAAACAATAACTGTTTAAACAAACATATATTCATCACTCAGATTAAAAATACATAGAGGTAAATAAAAGATTTTTTTTTACAAACCAGAAGTTTACGTATCACATTATGTTCATAACTTCCTCCTTGATAGGAAGGTAGACAAGCAACACAGTAAAAACAACAACACAGTTGAGGTAGTGGCACAACCAAGATGCATCTCCAACCACCACTGCTTAGTGCTCTTAGTTTCCCCAAAAGGTTGATGCGTTGTTTGTGTAAGCATAAAAATTGTTTATTTATGCTTCCTGATGGCAATGTTTTGATACCATTCACTCTTCTGGGTGTTTTTACAGCAAATTTTACCATTAGGTAAGAAGTGAATGTAAGAAGTAGAGGATGCTGAGCTGAGTAGGGGTGAAAAGGAGATAAGAGAACATTTTTTTGGATGACCATGCTGTGTAAGATCCACATTTTTTTGTGCATGATGATATTTTGTGGACAGCAAAAGTCATTTTCTTTGCATATAATAACTCCGCACAGATTTTTTCCTGGTAAGAACATTTTGTTTCCCGCACAGGAAATGCTGTAATTCAAGTTTTTACGCACAAAATTTATATATGTGGCTTAATTGCACAGAAAGCAGACATTTTTGGAAATGAAACAGATTTTTCTGTGCAGAAAATAGCACATCTTCACAAATTGTGCTGTTTTCTTCCAGAAAAGGGTCTGTTTTATATCAAATCTCCACGTGTAAATAGCAAATGGCCTTCCAAAACATCATTGTTTTTACAGACTTTTAGAAAATGGCTAAAATGGCTAATTGGTTTCTTCAAGAAGAAATTGGTGAAGAATGACATGACGGCCAGCTCCACAGAAGTGGAGTGGACATCTAACTAGCTCTTATTTTAGCACTGGAAATGATTCCTCCACAAAGACAGCCAGCATGGCCTTTGGAAGCCAATGGCTCTGATATCATTGAGGTGCCAAAGCCATTCTGGGATTTAAGAGCTACCCTACTTGTTGAACCTATTCTGGGTCTGAGGCTCACCAGTTTAGATACCCTCTAAGGCAGGGGTGCTCAGAAAGTCGATCGCGATCGACTGGTCGATCTTGGGACCCAGGGAGGCCGATCCCAGCTGGATGGGACACTTCTGAGGGGGCGGAGCTATGTCGCGCCAAGCCCTGCCCCCTCCGCCGGCTTCAGCATTTCCACTGCTTCTCCTGGATAGAAAGGATAATGCCAAGCCAGTGGTGGCTATCTATGCCACCACTGGCTTGGCATTACCCTCTTCTACCCAGGAGAAGCAGTGGAAATGCTGACGCCAAAGGTGGAGGGGGCGGAGCTTGGCGGGGCTTAGCTCCGCCCCCTTTCCCTCTGGCTTTAGCATTTCCACAGCTCCTCCTGGGTAGAAGAGGATAATGCCAAGCCAGTGGTGGCATAGATAGCCACCACTGGCTTGGCATTATGGCTAGTGGAAATGCTGCTGAGGGCGGAGCTTGGCGGGGCTTGGCCCGCCCCTCCCCCCCTCTGGCTTCAGCATTTCCACTGCTTCTCCTGGGTAGAAGAGGGTAATGCCAAGCCAGTGGTGGCTATCTATGCCACCACTGGCTTGGCATTATCCTCTTCTACCCAGGAGAGCTGTGGAAATGCTAAAGCCAGAGGGGAAGGGGCAGAGCCAAGCCCCGCCAAGCCTCGCCCTCTGCCGGCTTCATTTCCACTGTTTCTCATGGGTAGAAGAGGTAATGCCAGCCAGTGGTGGCATAGATAGCTACCACTGGCTTGGCATAACCTTTCTGTACCCTGGAGAAGCTGTGGAAATGCTGAAGCCAGAGGAAAAGGGGGCAAGAGCTTCAGCTTCAGCATTTCCACAGCTTCTCAGAGTAGAGGGGGTAATGCCAAGCAAGTGGTGGCTATCTATGCCACCACTGGCTTGGCATTACCCTCTTCTACCCAGGAGAAGCAGTGGAAATGCTGAGACCAGAGGGAGGGGCGGAGCCAAGCCCCGCCAAGCCCCGCCCCCTTCCCCAGCTCCGCCCTGTTCTCTCTTGGTAGATCTTTCTGACTTGGTTTTAGTTTAAGTAGCTCGCATGCTGAAAAAGTGTGGGCACCCCTGCTCTAAGGTCTAGATTAAAACCAAGGTGGATGTCAGTCTCACTGACATCATCAGAGCCATTACCTTCTATTGAGTGGGACCACTCATCATTCTGTTCCGGGGAACTTAAATTTGTAATCCAAGCTCTGGAAACATAGCATGTTAGCTCTGTGTCTCCTGGATTAGTCCACGGTTGCTTCCAAGCTTTAACTAAGGTTTCTTTCTGTATGTGGAATGAAGTAGAAGTGACCCACCCTTTTTCTGTACCAGAAATGTCAAAAATGCCCTGTTTATTACACAAAAACTCTGAGTAGTGATTCTTGCAGTGAGTTGTAGATTGCGTAGCATCTCTAGACTGAATGATCATACTACATCAATTGCTTCTGTGTGGCAGTGTGAGGCAGATTAAAAAGAAATGATATTATAAGAACAAATTGTGGAGGACAGCAGAAGGAGGTGAAGGCGGTTTCTCTACCTAGGCTGGAAACTTTGGGCTCACAAGAGTCCTTAATTATTTGTTTCTGTTGCTGCAGGACCAGCTGTCTTGCAGCAGGTGGCTTGGAAAATGACAATTTGTTATGATCTCTCTCTTTTGGAGGTAAGGAACAGAGACTGGCAGTCTGTGAAGGATTTGGTCCATGAAGCAATCTCACCTCATTTCTTCCTTCCCCACCGGCAATGACAACAGCTCTTCTCACATACAAAATTCAAGTGCCCATTTTACTCAAAAGGAAACAAAAGCTGCTTTCAAATGTCTTGAAAACTAGAGGAGCTGCAGCACACAGCATGAAAATGACATGCCTCTCAATATTTTGCGGATTTTTTCACAGCAATATTAGAATAGATATGCTCCTGTGGTTCAACATGCTTAGGATTTATAGGTCATGCATAAGTGTGATGTATGTTCATGTATGTTCCATTTTGAATAGGGTGCTCTTGTGCTCTTGTGCTCCACCCTAAGCCTCCCACTGACAGTTGACAAACCCATGGTTTTGTTGCTACATCTTTTTGCTCTATGTTTTAGTTACCCCCCAGTTGTGGGATAGAAGTGTATAAAATAAATTGTTGCTCTTTGCTCCACCCTAAGCCTCCCACTGACAGTTGACAAACCCATGGTTTTGTTGTTGTTGAGTCCCCCTTGTGGGATAGAAGTGTATGAAATAAATTGTTGTTGTTATTGTTGCTCCTTGCTTGTGAGAGAAAAGAAAGTGGGAAGAGACAACTTAGTCCATGAAGATATGGTTGCTTTGGGCTCCTAGGAGAAGAGAAAGAAGGGGGGCTCCATCTGTCACGCCAGCACATCTTTCTGTCTTCTCCCACCCTCCAAGCTGAGTCCAGCTGCTACTTCATGGTCTAAATCACCTTCTACCTCCTTTACTAATAAGCAGCAGCCCTACCCAAAGCTACCAAAAGAGTATTCAGGAAATGAAGAATAACAGAATGCAGATGGAAAACAAAACATCAGTGAAAACAAATGCATGGAGACCACAATGAGAAATATAGCAATAAAAGTCACAGCCAAATTCCAACTAATAAGAGCAAAGCAGACAAATAACCTTTGTCTGCTTTGACAATATAAGTAAGCTTATATTGATGAGAGTGCTCCTTGTGCTTTGTTCCCCCCTCCTTACCCCATGGGAATATGTCTTATCTCAGGGTAACAAGCTGTGGCCAAATAACAGATAACCAAATGTCATACCCAGATAAAGAAAGGCCAAAGAGTGCTGGGCCTGATTCTAAGCCAAACCAAACTCAGGGAGTTGGGATGTCATGTATATATCAGCTTATAACTCCACGTAACAGTCCCAGAAAGTATTTCAATATTACTTGTATTGTATTGTTTGGGGAGGGCTGAAATGGGAGGGCTGAAATGGTGGTTTACTTGACTCCATCCAGTGAGTCCATGGCTTGTCAGGGTGAGGATTTTCCAGAGTTTCTAAGTTCTCTTTGTTGCTGTTTGCCATTATGTCAGCTTCAATTTATAGCAGCCCTGTGGATGGGAGACCTCTAAGAGCCCTGGTTATCAACCACAAAATTCAGGTTTTGCAGAATTAGGATTGTGGAATTATTGATTGAAAGAACTTCACCTTTTTGCCCCATTGCCTTTGATTTTGCCAAGCAACATTGTGTTTTCCAGTGAGTCACATTGTCCCATGATGTGTCCAAAATACAGCAGTCTTGGTTTAGTACTTTTGGCTGCTAATGAGAGTTCAGGTGTGATTTGCTGCTGGATTCATCCTGCCATTTCAGCCCTCTCCAACCAATACAATACAAGTCATTTTGAACTGCTTTCTGAGAATGTTACATGGATTTTCAAGCTGATATATACCTGATGTATTTTACTTTTTTGTGAGACACTAAATTTTGCCACTTTGAACTGCTTTGAATCTGCCCAGGTGTGAGAAACATGGTATAGAAATGAAATAAGTAATTCCTTTTGTATTCTTAGCCATCCAGGGAACCTCACCCTATTCCCCCAATCCTTCAGAAATGCCTAGCTGTGTTTACAGGTAAGTGGCACCTATAGCTCAGAGCAGGGCCGTAGCCAGGATTTTGGTTCGGGGGCTGAGCGAGGGGGCTGAGACTGGGTGGAGAGGGCCAAACCTTTTGTATTGTTATCCCAATAACCCCATGAAGGTGGGATATAATGAGCATGGTGATCAGATCATGATATGAATAAACATAACAGTTTAAATAATGTACCAGTAAGCTTCTCGTGGACCACCCTCCCCAGCTAGCCCCCTGGCTACATGCCTGGCTCAGAGCCAGAGCAGGGTTCTTGCAGTGGCAGATAGCCCTCCTCCCCACCCACTTAGACATGGTTCCCAGTAGTAGATAGTTCTGACTTGCAAGCAGTGTCTGAGGGCAAAATATGAATGACCTAGAATTACATATAAATTCCTTCCAGACAAACCAAGGCAGAGGCAATCAGCCTCACAAAACCAAAGTTTTCATTCTCGGAGGTTTTTCTATTGCAAATCAACCTCTCTCATCTGAATTTTTTTCTCCTGCCTTGCAGGGGAAGAAAAATACCTCATGCTTATTTTCAGTCTGGGATTATAAAGCACTTGTTGGAAAACCTCAGACAAATGCACATTGGGTTGCAGTCAAAATCAGTAGGAAACAAATTGCGTTCATTTCATGGGCAGAAAAAGCGCCCTCGCTATTTCTCATTTTGCCTGAATAAACCAATCTGTGGCAAGACCACGAGACTGGGACTGGGGAGGCATGGGAGACACACCATAGGAAATCCATTCTTCACATTTAACTTAGCCCCTCTGGTTGTTTGACTGACGAGCTCTTTAGCTCCTGCAGTGCACCTCTTTCTTGTGCATTTTGATGGGATGGCAGACAGTCAGGTTTCCATCTGATCCCTGCATCAGTCTGTGCTTATTTCTCGGGGGCACTGGTGTACTCTGGCAACAGCGACTTTGGATAGCAAAGTTTTTAATCTTCTTTTCAGGGCAGAAAGTCTGTTTAATATTTTAGCACAGACTGCTCGCTTGCTTAGAGCTCACAGGGGATTTTATTTCTGTGTCAGACCTGCCATCTGCCAGCTCCAAATCATGCTAGTCTTCCAGCACCTTGAAAAGGTTAGTCTTCTATAAGAGAAAAAGGGGAAATAGTTAAATCCCAAAAGTAAATGCACTTTATCTGTAAAGGGCCAGTAAAGCAGGACAATGTGGTCAAACACCTAGATGAATATTCACTAAGTCTGTCTTTCACTCAGTTTTCCTTCACTCTACTGGATTCAAATAAAAGGTGTCATTAGAGTCTTCCTCCAGTAATATGTCCCATTGCTATTCTGGGTTACTAATTTAGAAGGTCTCTTTATGGGGCTGTAACAAATCCAGCATCTGCTCTCTGTTTCTGAAATTAAAAATGGCCACATAGAGAACCTATGTCAGATCACCGGAGAGATCAAAATCTGCATCAGCATAACCTTGCTAAATGACTCAACCTGCTATAAGATACCTGCTGAATGGGTGGACAAGGAATCCAGTGTTACTGAATGACAAAATGCATTTTTATCTTTGAGAGCTGCCCACCACCAACATTTCACAGACATAAATAAGAATACACATGGAAAGATGTCACTTGGCAATGTTATGATCAAAGTGTGACTATGTACAAAAATTATTAAGCAGGAAGAACACATTTTTATATTGTAAGTACGGTTATCTTTGAATGTATGCCTTGCAATTGTGAAAAGAAGTGTACACTTGTTATATCTACACAGGCATGTAGCCAGGGGCTAAGGGGCTTCAGCGCCCCGAAATTCTCAGGGTGGTCCGTGAAAAGGCCTTACTGGTACATTATTTAAACTGTTATGTTTATTCATATCATGATCTGATCACCATGCTCATTATATCCCACATTAATGGGGTTATTGGGATAACAATACAAAAGGTTTGCTAGGGTAGACCCTCTTCCACCCAGTCTCAGCCCCCGAACCAAACTCAGCCCCCCCCTAGAATCAAAATCCTGGCTACGGCCCTGTATCTACAGTAAGTCAAGATCCTGCATCAACCATGTATAGATATAGGGCTGCAATTCTTTGCTAATTTTCTTCCCAAAGGTAGCCACAAGTAATTTCAGCAATTGTCTTCTTGTGAAAAAGTCTACAAAACCCACAGTTTTGGAGGCTGTTAGTCATTAGGGATTTGTCTGCACAAAAATTGTATCTGGTTGGTTTTGAACAACAAACACTTTAGCACATAAACATACAAAAACCAATATTACAACGCAGAAACGTTATTCCTGCACAGGACTTAAAACAACCACAGTCAATTCTGGGGCAGAATTCTTGTCAGTCCAAGGTTTTTCTTATGAGGGTTTCTTAACCCCTGAAAAACATTTCTTGACAATTTTCAAAATATTTTTGATTTTTGATTTTTTTAAAAAAAAAATCATTTTATTAAGGTTTTCAAAAATACAGTAAAAGTGGGGGAACATTTCAGGTGTATAAGAAAGTAGGGAAATGAGATAGTTAGGAATATATGTGTAGGGGGAAAGAAACGGTAGGTTGGATAGAGTGGGTTGGGTGAAATGGGTTGATATAGAGCGGGAAGAGGGGGATAGGGAAGGAGGGGATTGGTGGGGTAGGATATGAATGTTGACTCCCAATCTTCTTCATGTCGGTTCTTTGGTATTTCTTATTTCAACATGTCTCACAAACAAAATTGACTAACTCTTTCTTAGACACTTCCTAAGAGCAATTGCAGTTACTTTTATCTTATGACGATGATCCATTTCATATTTTCTTGAGTAATAAAGTTCTTTACCGGTGTCCAATCTGTTTTTGGTATCATCAAGCTCTGGCCGCTGTCACTAGATAGTTGAAAAGTTTGTCCTTATTGTGTTCCATTTCGAAGTCAGTTATTCCTAATAAGTATTCAGGTTTTAATTCTATTTTTAAGTCTAGTATAGAAATGGGAAGGCAAGAAGAAGAGATATTCAGGATGAATCTGGTCCATCCAAATATTTATTTATTTATTTATTTACATCATTTATATTCCGCCCTTCTCACCCCACGGGGGACTCAGGACGGATCACAATGCACACATGTAGGCAAACATTCAATGCCGTAGATATACAACATATATAGACAGACAATGAGCTACACAATCGGTCGAGAGCTCACCCCGACCCGGGCAGGCCTCGAACTCATGATCTTCTGGTCAGTAGAGATCTTATGCAGCTGACTCCCAGCCAGCTGCATCTTTTCTTCTTTATTCTTGCTGACCAAACATCTTTTTTCTCATTCTGACACTCAACACTTATGGTGCCAATTCACCAGACCACTTCTTTTCTGTTTCACCGCTTCTGCTTTTATACTGCTATTTCAAGAGTTAATTCTGGCTTAGGCCATCAATGGCTACTAGTCATGAAAGGTACATAGCACCTGAAAGGTTTGAGAAATCATGCCTCTGAATACCAGCTGTAAGGGAGCAAGAATATTATTGCCTTCATATCATGCCTGAGAACTTCCCAGAGGCACCCACTTGATCACTGAGAAATAGGATGAAAGTCTACATAAGCCTTTCCTATGCACTTTTTTTAGTGTTCTTAAGCTGTAAACCTAGGTCAAAATATGAGCAACATTTCTTATAGGAAGGTGCTAGCCCTATCCCTTCATACAAACCCAATGGGCACATAAGGGCTGGATTTTCACAAATATAGCCATCTCCCCTGCCCCCCATCTCCTGAGACATATGGGTTGAATGAGTCGATCTTGAGATTAAGATTTTGACAGCCAAGTTCAGGGTGGAAGCCTTTTAACGGCAAAAATAGTGTCATTTTTCAAGCTGAATTAACTGACATGCTGCCTGCTATCATTTTGTTGTCTTTCAAGGGCTATTTTCAGAGCTCTGATAGGCACAAAACAAGTCTTATAGCCTGAAGCTATGAATGCTCATTCAGAAGCAACTCCCATTGCTTCCAGTGGGATGTACTCTCAAGGAGGTGCCCATAACGCTGCATCTTAAGAGTGCAATGCCAAAGATAATCACTCAAAAGAAAGCCCAATAGACTTCAATAGGGATTAATCCCAAGTAATAATTATACAGGACATTATCACACATTGCTGGTAATGCGGGTTTGAAGCCCCAGAAACGGAACTGCATATAATGTCATTCTAAACCCACCTCAAACCAGTCTGTAATTGATGTCAAAGGATCACTTTTCAAAAATTGGAAACTTCCATGTTTAGGCAGCTAAAAGTGCTTTGAATCTGTGTCCAAAGTGTTTTCAATGTCCAATACATCCAAAAGGGCTTCAGCAATCAGTTTGGAACTGTGAAGTGTGATTGTTGTTATATTGTGAGTGTAACTTTGAACTACTTCATTTCCCCATAGTCATAATGGTAGTCATTACTGTGTTATAAGTCCTCAGTGGTGCAATGGGTTAAACCCTTGTTCTGGCAGGACTGCTAAAAGGTTGGCTGTTTGACTCTGGGGAGTGGGGTGAGCTCTCATCTGTCAGCTCCAGCTTCTCATGCGGGGACATGAGAGAAGCCTCCCAAAGGATGGTAAAACAACGAGGCATCCCCTGGGCAAGGTCCTTACAGATGGCTAATTCTCTCACACCAGAAGTGACTTGCAGTTTCTCAAGCCGCTCCTGACACACACAAAAATTTACTGTGATGAGAATGAGATAGCCTCTGAAGTCATAACTGTCCTCTTTCATGCTGTTTACTTCCTTTTCCAAAAAAAATAAATCAATCAATTTACACAACTATGAAATTTCACTGAAAATTCCAAACACTTATTGGAATGTCCACTCTTGATTAGGCATTTCCAAACTGTTTGTAACTTTCTTTTTATCTTTTGTAAATGTTTAAGCAATGCGTTGGAATTAAACTGTTACAAAGTCCAGCTTGAGCTGGTTTGACAATGAGATGTAGCCCTCTCCCTTCTAGAATACATAAAACGTGGAAAGAATAGCAGTGGCAAAGCTGCTAGTTTGCATGACTTTGACCTGGCTCTTTTGCAAAACGGATGGTTTTAATTCATAAAAAAGGAAATATAATATTTTTAATGAGTTAAAACCATTCATTTTGCAAAACAGCCGGGTCATGCAAACCAGCAGCTTTGGTTTGGCAATAGAAAGTAGATCTCTCACTGGCAAAATATACAACAAGGAAAGAGGAGTATTTGCAAAATTAAGATTTCCTTTTTATTAATATTTATTTATTTACTATATTTATTAGGCATGAGAAAAAAGTTATGAAAATTAAATGAAATCGGTAGGGATTCGTATGTAATGGGACTTTCAAGTTTATACGCATCGAGGTGGCAAATCCGGAAGTGGACTTTCTTTTCCGCACTTCCTGGGCCTAAATTTTCGTTAGATTTGTAAATATTTCGGATGCCCCCCTAACAGGAAAATTTTCCCCTCCAAAATAGCTTTCCAGACATTACTCACAGTCAGATCGGGGCCTTTCCATGCTCGGAGCCTAATTAGAGTGAAAGGCCTTCCTCCAGGAAGTGAAAAAGGAGCCAGAACCATAGAGAGCCAGAGCGCTAGTCCTAGAGTGGTTTTGGAGGACTGAGAGGAAAATAGCGGTTTAAACCCCCAGGAAATTAGGCTGGATAGAAGGGCAGATGAGAAGGACATTAAAAAGGCTGAGGGAAGGGGAGCAGGGAGTGAAAAGAGCACGGACAGCAGAAGGAAGAGTTCAGAATCAAGAAAACCCATAGAGTTCAAACGGAGATTCCTAGAGTGGTATGGAAAACTGAATGGGGAAAAGCTGGAGTGAGGAGAACTCTACAGAAGCAAGTCCTACACCAGAGGTGGGCATTGGGCAACTATTTTATTTAATAATACTAATAATAATATATTAGTGCATTATATGTCCCTGCAAAGAAACCCTGTCCTTTTATAATAATAATAATATATTAGTGCATTATATGTCCCTGCAAAGAAACCCTGTCCTTTTATTATAATAATATTAATAATAATATATTAATGCATTATATCTCCCTGCAAAGAAACCCTGTCCTTTTATAATAATAATAATATATTAGTGCATTATATGTATGCAAAGAAACCCTGTCCTTTTATTATAATAATAATATTAATAATAATATATTAATGCATTATATCCCTGCAAAGAAACCCTGTTTATTTATAATAATAATAATATATTAGTGCATTATATGTCCTTGCAAAGAAACCCTGTCCTTTTATTATAATAATATTAATAATAATATATTAATGCATTATATCTCCCTGCAAGGAAACCAAAGGAAATGTTGCCCCTTGATTTGCCTGTGCTTAAAACAGTGTCAGTCCTGTTTCCCTGCTTTGCCTACTTTAGAACTAATTAAGAATTTCGTTAGTAATTACGTTACATTTTAGAACTTTTTGGAATTTTTTGGGTAAGTCTTTCTATTACTAATTTAAAAAAATCCCCCTCCCATTTGATTTTTGAATTGTGATTTTTGGGTTCTAAACCAAGCCTAATATTTATTTCCCACACTTCTCAATCCTGAAGGGGACTCAGAGTGGCCTTACAACTGGCAACAATTTAAAGTGTTTAA
Organism: Anolis apletophallus; assembly: GCA_030556195.1. Taxonomy (NCBI): domain Eukaryota; kingdom Metazoa; phylum Chordata; class Lepidosauria; order Squamata; family Anolidae; genus Anolis; species Anolis apletophallus. The sequence goes on along the minus strand of JARBWK010000006.1, from coordinate 124,661,652 downwards.
AGGGGAGGTGCTTGTGAACCTGTGGAAGTATTTAATTGCAAAGCCTCCATCTTGAGAGATTTTGAATTTATAGGATTGTGCCATTATTCCTGAAAATAATAATAAGTCCAAAACACCTGGAGGGCCAAAGTTTGCCCATGCCTGAAGACTTCAGGGGAAACAAGGACCACAGATGACATAGAACTCCAGGGCTGCACATGATGCCATAGCAAGCTCTGAAAGATCCGTTTGGGGAAAACCCTACATGATGCAGAATCAGGCATGTAGCCAGGGGAGGGGCTAAGGGGGCTTCAGCCCCCCCGAAATTCTCAGGGTGGTCCGCGAAAAGGCCTTACTGGTACATTATTTAAACTGTTATGTTTATTCATATCATGATCTGATCACCATGCTCATTTAATCCCACATTAATGGGGTTATTGGGATAACAATACAAAAGATTTGCTAGGGTAGACCCTCTTCCACCCAGTCACAGCCCCCCCGAACCAAACTCAGCCCCGAATCAAAATCCTGGCTACGGCCCTGTGCAGAATGGAAATGTGGGAAATAAAAATGTGGACTGCAAGTGGAGAAACTCAAAGAGAAACATCAGAATGAACACTGTTGATGTCACTTTTTTTCCTGCAGCACAGCGGCTTCTGATTTACCAGTACTTCGCTGTATAATGTCATTTGTCTTTCTGGTAGACACCTGGTGGTGCAGAGGTTTGCTTCAAGTTGGTGCGTAGATTTTATATGTCAAAGCTGATCTTCCTTTTAACTACTGGCTGGTCTTATGATCCCAGCTTGAGCTAAATCCCCAGGTCTAAGTAACATTTTATAATCTTTTGTTTCAGAGCACGATCAAAGCCAACGTTCTCCATGAGATCTGTCCCCAGTGAGACTCCGTATTCCCATATTTCTTTGTTGTGCGTTGTTTGACATTCTCATCAGCATTGTTGCTAGTTGGTCAATTTTGCAAATGTTTCTTTAAAGGTCAAAGCTTTCATTTCTGCTACTAGTAATTTTTTTGTCTTAGCCAGGCTGTGAATCTGTAATGGCTCTATTGTATGAGCCTGTAATAGCAATTCCATCATTATATATGGTTGTGTGTAGCCTATTAAACCAGTGTAGATGTGAATCCAGGGTGAATAGAAGTATATGTGAAGCAATTACATTCTTGTGTTATTTTGCACTCAACTGAAAGTAATACACACACACACACACACACACACACACACACACACTTATACAGGCAGTCCCCAAATTACAACCTCCAACTTACAAATGATTCATAGTTAAGAACGGGGTGAGACAACAGGGAAGTGAGAGAAATCTACCCCTCGGAAGGAAAATTCATACCTGAAAGAGTTGTCATGGGGGAAAGATCTCTCCAATGAAGCTTTATCACCAGGCTTTGCCCCTGGTGGTGCAAGGGGTTAAACCCTTGTGCTGGCAGGACCGCTGACCAGCAGGACAGCAATTCAAATCAGGGAGAGCAGGTTGAGCTCTGTGAGGACTCACCCATTATATGCTGGGCCGAGACCAGCATAGCAGTTTGGCATCCATGGTAAACAGGATAGCCATGAAAGGGGGAGTGGCTTGGATCCTTCTCAGGGAGAGAGAGAGAGAGCTGCCTGGGATGGCTCAGAGCTGAGGGGAGGAGCCGAGCTGCTTGAGAGGAAAAAAGTGTAGATTATTCAGCTGTCTCTTGTTAGAGCTGAGAGAGAGAGAGCAGTCTCTTGTCAGAGCTGAAAGTGAGCAGTCAGAGAAGACAGTTGTCTTGTAAAACTGACAGGAAAAGTTCTGTGTGGAGCTGACAGGCAGTCAGTCACAGGCTTTTGGGATCTCTAGGGCTTAGATATTGGCTCACATCTCTGGGGAAGCCAGCTACAGGAAAACTCTAGGAGAGAGTTAGGGTGCTTCTGGAAGACTGAGTGTTAGCTCAGGGAACTAACTAGTTTAGTTAGTTGAGGACTACTCACTACTAGTCATAGGATCTGAGTGAGGAAGTTTAGAACTGGCTAGTTTTGAACTGTCTAGTTTTGTAACTAAGTTAAGAAACCAATCTTCAGTAACCAATACGTTAATAAAAGTTCTAGTACCAGTCTGTATAACCAATACGCTCTAGTACCATCTGTGCTGTTTTTTAAGATCTGCCTGTTAAGTTAATAAAAGTTCACAGCTGCTCCTGAAGCTTGACCCAGGGTCATCGTCGGTGCCGGACAGCTTCAGCCAAGGGTTGAGAGCGGTGACGAGCTGGCTCAGAGCACATAGACTCAAAATCAACCCGGCAAAAACGGAGATCCTCTGGCCTGGCCGACCCGACCCTCACCCACCGCTGCCACTCTTTGAGGGCGAGTCCCTATCCCCTGCTCCGGCGGTGAAAAGCCTGGGAGTGATCCTGACTTAAAAACTAACAATGGAGGCCCAGATCCAGGCTGCAGCCAAGGGCGCCTTTTTCCATCTCCGTAGGGCACGACGGCTGGCCCCTACCTACCACCTGAGGCGCTGAGAACCGTGGTACATGCCACCGTTGTCTCGCGCCTGATTACTGCAAGGCCCTGTACGCGGGCCTCACCCTGGCCACAACCAAGAGGCTAAAACTCATCCACAATGCAGCGGCCAGACTCATCTCTGGGTCATCAGTGAGGGACCACATTTCCCCTATTTTAAAAGATCTCCACTGGCTGCCCCCTAGAGTTCAGAGTGCTCTACAAACTTTTGGTGCTCACCTTTAAAGCACGGCATAACATTGGGCCAGCCCACCTGAGCGCCCGGCTGACGGTCCAACGCAGCGAGAGGCCAGCGCGTGCCATAAACGGTGATCGGATGACCATCCCTGGGGTGCGAGAGGCTCGGCTGGTAGAGACCCGGCGGAGAGCTTTCTATCTGTTAACTTTTCAAGAGAAGCTTTCAGTGTGCCTCATTACATCAGAGTGTGCCAGTTCCAGCCTTCCCACTGTCCCAGTCAAGGGGGGATAGATTTCACCTCAGTAATCCTCTCAGTTTATTTTTGATTGGGAGCCTAGCTTATATATTATTTTAACAGAAATCCTAAAATATCATTTTTAGGTTGGTGGCAGTGTTCCTAGTGGTTTAAGCCTCCACTTAGTGACTTTCTGGTGGTTTAGGGTGAGATCTAAGACAGGAAGGTCCACCCTGCTCCAAGTTTTATAGCCCAGGTCATCACAAGCTCCCTCTGTCAGCTCTAGGTCTTCATTCGGGACATGAGAGAAGCCTCCCACAAGGATGGTAAAACATCAAACATCCCGGCACCCCCTGGACAATATCCTTGCAGATAATTGTCTCACAACAGAAGCAACTTGCACTTTCTCAAGTAGTTCCTGACATGAAAAAAAACCAGTCTTTGTTTCCATAATAAGCCATTTTTCCCAAATCCAATTCTTACAGGGTCAGAAAGTGAGGTGCGATCTTCTTAACAGGGGCACAGGCAGCAAAGCAAACACCACAGGTGTGTTAACCCTTCTCTTTGTATCTAAAGCTAATAAATATGTATATTTGGCTGGAGTTATACTTAAAAATGGACCTGTTCCAACTTACATACAAATTCAACTTAAGAACAAACGTGTAGGAACTCTATTGTCCATAACTTGGGGAGTGCCTGAATATGCTTATATGGAAAACAACATCTTCTATGCACCAAACAATGCTGCTTTCTGAACCATAAAACCAGTATTTATGTATACCCCACTTTTTCTCTCCACATGGAGACTCAAAGCAAACTACATAGAAATCCAACTTAAGAACAAACCTACAGAAACTATCTTGTCCTTTTCCCAATCTCTATGCAAGCTTCTGTCTATTACAGGCGCTCCATTCCAACAGTCAGAGACGCCCAAGCGACCAGCAAGAAGGTAGAGAGATTGGCTCCCTCCTCCTTCCTGGTAGCATGGGTGCTTCTGCTGATGTTAGAATGAGGTGCCCATGACAGCCAGAAGCTAGCATGGAGTTCTTTTATTATCATGCCCGTAGCCAGGATTTTGATTCATGGGGGAGGGGGTGGGCTGAGTCTGAGTGAGAGAGGATCTACCCTAGCAAACCTTATGTATCGTTACCCCAATACCCCCATGCATATGGGATATATTGAGCATGGTGAGCAGATCATGATATGAATAAACATAACAGTTTAAAATAATGTACCAGTAAGCCCTTCTCACGGACAACCGTGAGAGTTTTTTTTTGGGGGGGGATGGGGACTGAAGCCCTCAAGGCCCCAGCTACATGCCTGGCTGGAAGGAGCAACAGTGACACTGAAACTGATGTGATGGTCCAATGTGGCTGATGTGGTCTTGGCCCAGCTGGGCTGTGTGGACTCCAGCTTGCCACCACAGTTCTTCTGCAGACTGGCCCTGGATTTACTGATCAGTGTAGACTCATTCCTAGCCTACTTCCTCAGATATCTTAGGAAGCAGACTGAGGGTGCATCTACATTGTTGAATCAATGCAGTTTGACACCACTTTAACTGCCATGGTCCAATGTTATGAAACAATTGAAGTTGTAATTTGACAAGGTGACTTGCCATTTTTGTCACAGAGGGCTGGAGCCTCACCAAACTATAACACCTAAGATTCCACCAGCATTGAGCCATGGCAGTTAAAAGTAGCGTCAAGCTGCATTACAGTGTGGATGCCTCCTTAGTCTACAAAAATGTATGCTACGAACTTGGTTCTCTAAATTAGCCTATGGTGCCACAAGATCCCTTTGCATATTTGGCCAGAAAAGACTTTTAAAAAAAGAAACAGGAGGTGAACACCTGTCCATATATGCCTTTTTGGAGGGGGGGGGGGAATGAAGAAGCAGGGATGTTAGGAGGAATCCTAAGGAGAGTGGAAGTGTGCCATGGATGGGGTGAGGTGGCCACAAGCATCCCCTGGCCTACACTTTGCTGTTTCATCCAATGCATGGAGTGCTTTACTCCTATAGGGTGTTTGTATGTGCTGGGTGCTGTTCATTCTAGCTGTCTTTTCCTTCACCTAATGGACTGTTTCAACCATGAATTTTGCAAGGCAGAAGCTAGCAGTGCACAAAGAGGGGAGAAGGATTTGTCATAGCCAATTAAAGAGAGAATGAGATTCACCCAGAGGGTTTTCAGTTAATTGAATGTATTCAGGGAAAAAGTCCATTAATTTGAAAGGAAGTGGTTTGGACTTCCCAGAAAGTTGCTGCTGTTTCATAGGCATGTTTGCCGAGCTTCCAATAGTTATTAGAATCAGAGGCAATCTCACCTGTTTTCCCCAACTGGAATGAACAAATGTTGTTCTAGATTCTCATCTGAGATGGAATAAATTGAGAAGATACACATGCTTTGAAGTAAAAACCACAGATGCTATTTTAAAGGTATTTAAAATATCCACTTGTGAACTAAGATTGCTTTTAAAAAATGCCTAGACATTTTAGTTTGTATAGTCATGGAAGAAGATGGAAGGAAACCTGAAGCAAGATTGATTGAGATTACGGATGCTTGAAATTAGGAATAACAAAAGGATTTTTTTTCGGGGGGGGGGGGGTAATATTTCCTACAGAAAAATCCATTTGGAGATTGGTAATGGAACAAAGCATATCTTTACTCAAAACTCCATTTCTTTACAAAGTTTACAGGGAGTTTTGGGTAGGAAAGCAAATTGCACAAACCCATTTGCATGATGGAAAAAATGTTTGTATTTGAAAAATGTGCACAGACAACAGGGAGATTTCATACAAATGGATATAGCAGTAAAGATGCATAGGGAAAAGTGTGCACTTTAAAAATGTAAAAATACAGACAAATGTTGTAGTGGAAATGTAATTACACCTTGTCCTTCCTGAGAGCTTTCTGAATTAAATAAAAGAAAGCTTAGTTTAGTTTGACAATTACATTCTTTAACTGCACTAGAAGATCAAATGCGTTTGATTTTTTTAAAAATAGAAAGTTTAATTATTGCCATTGAAGGTAGCTGCCTTAGGCAGATTTGTGATGTCCTTCAGCATAGTACTGGATTTATGCACAAGTCTGATAAACTGTAGTTGAGTCAACTCTAAACACAACAGAATTACCAAGAGTAGGCAAAAGAATCTGTCAGAAGAATTCAATACTAATGCAATGTGCTTTTAAAACTTAGCATAGCTCTTTAAATTTAATATAGTTTTAGCTTAAGTTTGCTTAAAAGGTAGTAACCTTTCTATATTATTAATAATAATATTTATAACATTATTATACAGGCTTTAGCACAGCAGATTAAACAGTCAGCAGCAGAAAATTTTGCCGATCGAAAGGTTTATTTATTTATTTATATTTATTTATTATTGAGGCTTCTATGCCGCCGACTCCCGGGGGCTCGCGGCGGCTCACAAGAGCCAATAGCACAATAAACAGGAGTTAAAAACATAAAACTAATTAAAACAGTAGCAAACAGCAATAAAACAACAGAGCAGCAGCAGGTGCAGCAGCGTGGTGCTTAAAACGCGGGGACCTACTCTCCGAAGGCCTGCCTAAACAGATGGGTTTTGCAGGCCCGCCTGAATGGGAGTAGGTCCCTCAGGGCCCTGGTTTCGGCCGGGAGGGCGTTCCACAGCGTGGGGGGCTATGACGGAGAATGCCCTCCGGCGGGTAGATGTCAGGTGTGCCAACCTCGTTGATGGTATTTCCAGGAAGTTGGCATCCTCAGACCGTAGTGATCTCGAAGGGCAATATGGAGTGAGGCGGTCCCTCAGGTATGCTGGCCCCAGGCCGTATAAGGCCTTAAAGGTAAGGACCAGCACTTTGAAGGCGATCCGGTGCTCAATAGGCAGCCAGTGCAGATCCTGCAAAACGGGTGTTATACGGCAACCTGCTGGGGTGCCAGACAGGAGCCGGGCGGCAGTGTTCTGCACCAGCTTGAGCTTCCGGATCGACGACAAAGGAAGGCCAACGTAGAGCGCGTTACAGTAATCTAGCCTTGAGATGACCGTGGCTTGGATCACCGTGGCCAGGTCGTTCCGGGAGAGGTAGGGGCCAGCCTCCTTGCCTGGCGGAGGTGGAAAAAGCAGCCTTGCTGACCGCAGAGACCTGGGCCTCCATGGTCAGCTGGGAGTCCAGGTGGACCCCAGGCTCTTCACAGACGGCGCTGGGTGTAGCGCCGCACCGTCAGGGTCGGAAGCCGGGCACCCACCCACCCGGGGACCCAGCCACAAGATCTCCGTCTTCACCGGATTCACCCTCAACCTACTGGCTCGCAGCCATCCAGTAACGGCTTCGAGGCAATGCTGGAAATTATCAGGGACGGACTCCGGCCTGCCCTCCATCCAGAATGAGCTGGGTGTCATCAGCGTACTGGTGACAGACCAGCCCATAACTCTGCACCAGCTGTGCAAGCGGCTGCATGTAGATGTTAAATAACAGAGAGGAGAGAATGGCCCCCCTGTGGAACTCCACAAACTAATGGGGAGCCCTCAGAGACCACCTCACCCCTCCTCACACGCTGAGACTGCTGGCGGAGGAAGGAGGTCAGCCATTTGAGGGCTGTCCCCCTCACTCCAGCCATGGCCAGGCGGTGGATCAAAAGATAGTGGTCGACCATGTCAAACGCTGCCGTGAGGTCCAATAACACGAGCAGCGCAGACCCGCCTTGGTCGAGCTGGCAGCGGAGTTGGTCTGTGATGGAGTAAAGCCCAGGTTGATAGTAAAGCCCAGGTTGGGGTGAGCTCCCAACTGTCAGTTCAGCTTCTGCTCACCTAGCAGTTCAAAAACAGTAATGTGAGTAGATAAATAGGCACCGCTTTGCCAGGGAAGTAATAAAAGGCACCCATGTAGACATGCTGGCAATTCGATTGGGAGAGCATCTAAAGACAACAAAGCTCCTTGGCATGAAAGGTGGAGCAAGCACAGCCTTCAGATGCCAGAGATGGAAAAAGTCTTTACCTCTGTTTATGCACTGTCTGTCTTTGTTAATTATATAAGGGCATTTAATGTTAGCTGTAGATGTGTACTGTAATATACCCTGAGTCCCCTCTGGGATATAGGGCAGAATATAAATAAAGTATACTATTATTATTATATTATTATCCAAGTGTCTGGGATTCATCTCTGAATATTGCGCTCTTCCCAAGGGCCTAGGATATTAGAGGTTTTTTTTCGCAGAATCACTATTTATTTATTTACTATTTTTATATGCCACCCTTCTCAACCCTAAAGGGGACTCAGAGCAGCTTACAGCAAACAACAATACTGCCAGATTGAAAATGAATTATGGAATGATTGTCAGCGCCGCTTGGCCCGTTTGTTGCCCTAACGGACCAAACCCCGTGCACCATCAGATAACAGCAGCATCTGGCGGCCTTTGAACTGGGCCCGCCCTTTGAAGTGCCAGGCACCTTTCCTGAACTTTGATATGCGGAGAGCCGGATGGTCAAGCCCGAGGAAGGAGGGCCCAGCAGGGCGGGCCGGGGGGGTTTTGAAGAGACTGTTGCGTGGGAAGAAGTTAGTCTATCTTTGCTTGCCCTGGATTAAGGACCTATTAAACTACATTTCCTTCAACGCTGCTTGGAGTGAGCGTGGTTCATTAGACCCCCCTTGCCGGAGCTTACATAAAGATAGACTCACCATTTTCTACGGGCGTGAAAATCTTCCGACAGTAGCAACCTTTACGAGATGTCTCAAGCCGAGATGGAATCGCCCGCCGACCTGCACCCGGGGGATTCGGGTGAGGAGGAAGAAGCCGAGGTGGATGGAGAGGGAGACGAAGCCGGAGCCGGAGCCCCGAGGACGACTCCCCAGGTCGTGATCACGGGTATGGAAGACGAGGCACCCTTGCTCCCCGCTCCAACAGCAAAGGACGTGACCCGGCGCAAGAAGGCGGCTCGGCCAGGAGAGAGGGATCCCGCCCTAGACAGCGACTTACCCAGCCTGGCTGAAATTTGACTGGAGGTCCAGGTGTTCGCTCTGACCCAGGCGGTGCAAACTCTCCAGTCCCAGATGGAGATGCTGCTTAGCAGACCGGAGGAGTTGCCGTGGGGACCCCCAGACGCCCGACCCCGGGGCTCGAGCCGAGCGTCGGAGCGACCAGGCCGGCCATCAGGGAGAGTGACTTTCTGAGACAGTGGAGATGACTTCATCCCGCCGAGAGGAGCCTCTACGTTCAACCTGGGGCCGGCTGACCAGAGCCAGGAGATGGCGGGAAGTCGGAGGGAGCTGAAGGTAAAGTTCGACGGAGACCCGCGCCAGCTCTCTTACTTTATCACTAACGTGCAGAACTTCATGTTGGACTATGGGGATTCATTCCCCTCGGAGGGGGCCAAGGTGCGGGCCATGGGGGCCAACCTGAAGGAGGCCGCGGCAGACTGGTTAGTACAAATGACCGACATCCAGGCCCCACAACTGAGGCGGTTAGACGCCTTCCTAGAAGCCCTGCAGACCCGCTTTATGGACCCCTTAGCCGGCGAAAAAGCCAAGGCCCAGCTCAAGAGGATTTACCGGGGCCAGAGATCTGTCTCCGAGTACGCCCTGAGCTTCAAGGTGCTGGCGGGGAAAATCAGGGACTGGTCGGCAGTCACAAAGCTGGAGTGCTTCAAGGCCGGCCTGAGGTCAGACATCCTTGAGTGGGCCATGCATCGAGGGAACCCTGAGACTCTAGAGGACTGGATAGTCTCTGCGGGGAGAGTGGAGTGTGATATGGAGGCGGGAGAGGCCGAGGACCAGGCCCGACGGGGAGGCCGGGGCCCGCCCGGAGGGCGTCACCGAGGGCCCGATCGAGCAGTCGGGAAGGCCCCAAAGAGAAGAGGGGAGCATGCTTCTCGTGCGGCCGGGAGGGCCACCGGGCCGCGGACTACCGCTGGAAGAGCCTCCCGCCGAAACCAGAGAAGACGCCGGAGCCCAAGCCAACCCAGCCGGCTAAGACCCCGACTCGCGGCAAGGCCGCTGCAGCTGCGGAAACCGCGCGGGCACCCCGGGCCTCCGAGAGGCGGAGGAGCTGGAGCTGGAGACGGAGGAAAGCGACCCCGAACAACTGGCGAGAAACGACAACGATCTGCTGTAGACGCCCGGCGGCAGGTCCGAACCCCTCAGGGCAGTGAGTCTGATCCCCTTGGTTGTGACACCTTTACGTTTGATATCAAGTTATGGAACCCGGAGGGACCCCAAGAAATAGAGACAGTAGCTATGCTAGATAGTGGGTGCACCCGGTGCCTGATGTCCCCCCCAACTAGCAAAGCAACTGGGAATAAAGCCCCAAGCCTTAGTAGAGCAGATCCTCTTCTCCCAGCTGGTGTAGCAACCCAGTTCCCTTTCGTGCCTGGGGGGGCAGGGGGCAGCACTGGGGGTCCCACTTGCATTAGGGCCAGATGCAGATGATGAGGAAATGGAGGAAGGGGCTGGTGAGTTAGCTGGGCCTTCCTCTCCCACAGAGAGCCTGGCCTGGGATGATGAATGGCCTGACGGCTATGAAAATTGGGAAAGTCAGGCTGACCCTGAGAGCGATGATTCCGATCAGTATGAGAACCCTGGTGGTTTCGGGTCGCAGGAACGGATCAGGAAACAGTGGAGGATGAGGCCTTGGAAGCCGAAAGGGAGTTCGGCTCTCACGAAGATAGCGAGCCAGGTGCTGGGAGGCAAGGCGCAGCTTTGATAGGAGACGGAGCATTGAGTCCAGCAGGAGGGATTGGCACCGTAGCCTAGAGCGCCAGAGAAGCGCTAGGTCCCATAGCACAGATTGGCGGAGAAGTCTAGGCGTCGGGGCCTCGCCAAGGGATTAAGTATAGGATCCGTGGGAACGGATCCTCAGTAGCTCGGCCACTTCTATTCTAAGCGGAGTGAAGTGAGCGGAGTCCACAGAGCCAAGTTACCGGCTCAAGCCTTGCCAAGAAGTTTCTTGGGTTTGTTCATGAACTTTGCCTTGTTCTTTGCCACGGACCAAGTCCTTGATCCGCATTGTTTTGCGGAGCCTTTGCCACATTTGCCTTTGGATTTTACTTACGGACTCTTTACCTTTTGGATTTACCTTTTGATACTTTTTATGGACAATTTACCTTTTCATCCGTTTTTCATTATTCAATAAATAGTTAGCTGATTACCGTCTCTGTGTGTGTGATTAAGGGGCTGGGCCAAGACCCTGCATCGTGACAGCTGGATGGGTCCCCGGCCAATGGAAAGCCTGCCACCCATAAGACAGGAGAAATGAGAGTCCAGATTGGGACCCACCAGGAGACCCTGAGGTTTGTGATCTCCGCCATGGCGCACCAGCCCGTCATCCTGGGGCCCCCGTGGCTACGTGCTCAAAACCGGCAGATCGACTGGGAAACGGGAGCAGTAAAGTTCCGAGATGGAGAGGCGCGGGTGAGAGTAGATGACCCGAGCGAAGACAGAACCCTAGTACAGGAGGGAGCCAGAGTGGGGGCAGCAGAGAGCCAACCTCGCAGCATCCCGCGAGAATACAGGGATTTGGAGGAGGTCTTCCGTGAGCGGGAAAGTGACCAGCTGCCCCCCCCACCGGAAGTCGGACTGTGCAATTGAAATTGAAAAAGGCGCCAAACTGCCGAGCCCAAAGCTGTACGCCCTGTCCAAACCTGAAAGAAAGGCGCTAAGGGAATTCATTGACAAAAACATGGACAGAGGTTTTATTGAGAAGTTGACAAGCCCGCTGGCGGCGCCGGTCCTGTTCCGCCCCAAGGCGGATGGCACCCTGCGACTGTGTGTGGACTATCGGGGCCTCAATGCCATCAGCGCGTCAAGCCCCTACCCATTGCCCCTGATGTCGGAGATACTGGCCCAGCTAGGAAAGGCCCACCTCTTCACCAAGCTGGACATCCGGGAAGCATTCTATCGAATACGGGTGAGGGACGAAGACTGTTGGAAGACGGCGATCAACTGCCATCTGGGGCAGTACCAGTTCTGGGTCACCCCTTTCGGACTGAAAGGCGCCCCAAAAATATTTCAACAATTTATCAACGAGATCTTCAGAGACTTGTTGTACAAGGGAGTTCTAGTCTACCTGGGCGACGTGTTGATCTACTCAGCCTCAGAAGCCGAACACGTCGAGTTGACCCGAGAAGTCCTCCGTCGGTTGCGAGAAAACCAGCTCTTCGTCAAGCTCTCCAAATGTGAGTTCCACAGACAGGAATTGGACTACCTGGGATATCGCATCTCCACCCGAGGCCTGGCCATGGACCCCAACAAGGTACGGGATGTGCTAGCATGGGAGGCCCCCCGAACCCGGCAATAGCTACAAGGATTCCTGGGGTTCGCCAATTTCTACCGACAGTTTATCCAAGACTTCGCCGAGATAGCGCTCCCCCTCACTGAGCTGCTAAAAACCAAGGGCCTGGGAGGGACGAAAAAAGCAAGGTCCCCAAGCGCCAAATTAAAGTGGACGCCGTAGTGCCAAGAAGCCTTTGACAGCCTCAAGCAGAGCTTCACCAGCCAACCGCTGCTGATGCACCCCCGCGCCGACCGGCCGTTCACAGTACAGTGCGATGCCTCCGAGGCGGTTTACGGAGCGGTACTCCTGCAACGGGACGAGGAAGGCACCCTCAGGCCATACGCCTACCTCTCCAAGAAGTTCACAGAGACGGAGAAGCGCTGGCATGTGTGGGAAAAGGAGTCGTTCGCGGTCCGGGCCACTGGAGGCACTTCCTGGAGGGTACCGCCCTGCCTTTTGAGGTTTGGACTGACCATAAGAACCTACAGGCACTACAATCCCTACAAAGGCTCAACGCCAAGCAACTGAGATGGGCGCAATTCTTCAGCCGATTCAATTTTGAGCTAAAGTACCTGCCCGGGGCGAAGAACGTCCTCGCCGACACCCTGTCCAGGATGCCAGAAGCTGACTACTCGGTGCCCGAGGAAGTGGGGACCGTGTTCTCCTAACGCCAACATAGGCCTGGTGGCCCGCACCCAGGCGGTCGCCAAGCCGCCGCAGCCCGCGGTCCCCGGGTCCCCGGAACTCTTGGTCGACCTAGTGGCCGCGATTGGAGACGATGCCTGGCTCAAGGAGCACCGAGGAGATTTAACCAAGGCCGGGGGGATCTGGTACTACAAGGACAAGCTATACATCCCGCGGAGCAGGAGAGGACAGATCCTGAGCCAGGCCCACGATTCCAAGCTGTCTGGACACTTCGGTCTCACCAAGACCCTGAAGCTGTTGGCGTGTCAGTTCTGGTGGCCGGCGATGCGAAAAGACACCAATGACTATATCTCTGAATGCGACGTCTGCGCAAAGAACAAGCCAAAGACGGGCCGGCCCACGGGACTGCTGCAGCCGGTAGCCGACCCCGCTGAGCCCTGGAGCGAGATCGCCATGGACTTCGTGGTCGACCTCCCGCCCAGTGGGGGATACACCACCATCTGGACGGTGGTGGACCTCTTCTCCAAGCAGGCCCACTTCGTCCCACTTCGGTGGCTCCCCACGGCTCCCGAGTTGGGCCGCCTGTTCACGCACCCCGTCTTCCGGCTCCACGGGTGCCCACGCCGCGTCGTGAGTGATTGGGGCCCGCAGTTCACATCGAGATTCTGAAGGCGTTCCTGGCGGGGCTAGGGGTTGCGTCGGGCTCTGAGCACCGCTTTTCACCCTGAGACGGATGGGGGCGACGGAGAGGTCCAACGAACCCTCCAGCAGTACCTCAGATGCTACTCCACGTACCAGCAAGACAACTGGGCCGAGTTGCTGGACGTCGCGGAGTACAGCTACAACAACTCCGAACACGCCTCGACGGGGGCCTCCCCCTTCCGGGTTGTCTCCGGGCATGACTTTCCCCCCTTCCCGGCGGTGGCCCCGGCGGCAGATCTGGCCGCCCCGCCAACCAACTGGGGCAACAAGGTCGCTGAAGCTTGGCCCCAAATCCAGGCCGCCCTCCGCTTGGCTCGGGACTCTTACAAGCTCTACGCCGACAAGAAGAGGGGCCCCCAGCCCACGTATGCTGTTGGTGACCGTGTGTTCCTGTCCACCAAGCACCTCAAGTCCACCCAGCCATCCCGCAAGTTTGCAAATACGTTCATGGGCCCCCTCCGGGTGGTGGAAGTCGTCAACCCCGTGGCGGTTAAGCTGGACCTCCCGCACACCTGGCGCAAGGTCCACCCTGTCTTCCATGTTAGCCTGCTCAAGAAAGCGGTGACCGACCGGAAGTGGTCCGCGACGGTCGACGCCCCGGTGCCGATCATGGTGGGCCCCCACACTCATTTTGAGATTCGTGAGGTTTTGGACTCGCGGCGCCACAAGGGCCGCCTCAGCTATTTAGTAAGATGGACCGCCAAGGACTTGCAACCCGAGTGGGTGCTGGCCGAGCACGTCAGAGCCCCGAGATTGCTGAAAGCCTTTCATGCTGCCTTCCCTACCAAGCCGGGACCCTGATTTCTCTCCCTCCCCTTTGTTCTTCTCTCCCTTGCAGGTCACCACCTTTTGGAGGGGGCACTATGTCAGCGCCGCTTGGCCCGTTTGTTGCCCTAACGGACCAAACCCCGCGCGCCATCAGATAACAGCAGCATCTGTTCGCCTTTGAACTGGGCCCGCCCTTTGAAGTGCCAGGCACCTTTCCTGAACTTTGATATGTGGAGAGCCGAATGGTCAAGCCCGAGGAAGGAGGGGCCCAGCAGGGGGCGGGCCGGGAGGGTTTTGAAGAGACTGTTGCGCGGGAAGAAGTTAGTCTATCTTTACTTGCCCTGGATTAAGGACCTATTAAACTACTTTTCCTTCAACGCTGCTTGGAGTGAGAGTGGTTCATTAGACCCCCCTTGCTGGAGCTTACAATGATTGAGGGTGATAATACAAATATGCAGTTAGTAGCAGTTGCAGACATTACCGCCCCCGCCCCTGCCCCCACTCTGACATAGGTCATTGAAGTTCAAAGTGAAAGACTTAGGTTGGATCTATACTGCCATATAATCCAGTTTCAGAATGCAGATTAACTGCATTGAACTGGATTTTATGGAAATGTAGACTCATATACTCCAGTTCAATGCAGTTAATATGGCAGTGTAGATTCAGCCTTAAATACTTCAGTACTCAACTCTTGACTCATAATTTCCCAGTTGTTAGCCACTACCTTTATATGTCGTGATCCAGAAGTATAGCACACTACTAGGTGAAGCAAGCAAAATCCTTATCTATATATATAAAAATCGAGTGGTTGTGGGTTGTCCATTATGCACGGCCAAACTATACGCCACACAACCACAAATCCCACGAAACACATTCCCCCAGACCACGAGGTACATACATAGCACAAAAAATCCACCTCCCTACCTTACAACCCCCCCAAAAACAGCCCCCAAAACCCGCCCATTGCCTCCCGTTCTGCGCTGGCCGCGAGCGCTGACAAGAGGGAGAGCAATCGCGCAGGCGCACTCCGACCCCCCCCAAAACCCCAACCCATCCCGTCACCCTCTCTCCCCACTCACCGGGACCTTCGCAGCCACACCGGCGGCGCCCTAACCGCCTCCTCGCCATCCTCGCCCGTGCCCGCACGTCCGCGGTCCCAGAGCAGCTTTGGGGCGCCGCACTACACTTCCCAGAAACCACCGCAAAAACTGGAAGTGGCCGTGCGGGGCCTTCTGGGAAGTGTAGTCCAAAAGGCGGGACTTCCCAAAAGGGGCCTAACGCCACCCAGCACAGCCAAAAAGGGGCGGGCCGCGTACGACGCTGGGCATGCGTGGCAGGCCGGGAGCCAGGCCCGGAGATCGCCGCTCCGCCCTCCGCCGTGTCCCCCGCGGTTGCAGCGGCCACGCCTGAAAAAGGTAAGCTCCCGGGCTTACCTTGCTTCACGCGCAGCCGCTGCAACCGCGGGGGGCACGGCGGAGGGCGGATCGCCGATCTCCGGGCCTGCCTTCCGCCCTCCGCCGTGTCCCCCGCGGTTGCAGCGGCCGCGCCTGAAAGAAGGTAAGCTCCCGGCCTTACCTTGCTTCACGCGTGGCCGCTACAACCGCTGGGGACACGGCGGAGGGCGGATCGCCGATCTCCAGCCCTGCCTCCCGCCCTGCCACGCATGGCCGCCGTCGTACACGTCCCACCCCTTATTTGGAGACAGAGAGGGAATGAGAGAGACAGAGGGGAGGCCTGAGAGAGGGGGGAGAGAGGGGGAGTGAGACAGAGAGAGATGGGGGGGAGGGGAGAGAGAGGGGGGAGTGACACAGAGAGAAAGAGAGGGGGAAAAAGAGAAGGGGGAATCGGACAGCGAGAGAGAGGAGGGGGGGGAGAGAGAGGGGAAAAGTGAAACAGAGAGGGGGAGGGAGAGAGAAAAGGGGGAATCAGACACAGAGGGGGGAGTGAACATACACAAACACATCCACATACACACACATACATACACATACATACACACACATACATACACATACACACACAACTAAATACACACACACACATACATACACAAACACACATATATACACAGACACACACACATGCACACACATACATACACACACAAAAACAGACCCACACACACACACATACAAACACACACACATACATACACATACAGACACACAAACACACATACAGACACACAAACACACATACTCATATATACACACACAAAACATATTGTCAAATCATTTCCAACCCTTACATACCCACACTTCCACACATCTCCTAAATAGGGCACAGCAACGCGTGCCGGGTTCAGCTAGTATATGCTAAATTTACACAGAAAACAGCATCATCTATGAACAAAAATGATGTATTCTCAAAGGCTTTCATGGCTGGGATGACTGGGTTGTTGTAGGTTTTTCGGGCTATATGGCCATGTTCTAGAAGCATTATCTCCTGATGTTTTGCCTGCATCTATGGCAAGCATTCTCAGAGGTTGTGAGACCTCAAAACCTTTGAGGATGCTTGCCATAGATGCAGGCAAAACGCCAGGAGAGAATGCTTCTAGAACATGGCCATATAGCCCGAAAAACCTACAACAACCCTACAAAAAAATGCTGTTTTCTGAGAATTAAAACATGGTGCTAATTATACACAGAGTACATTCCGAACTGTAAAGAGTCTCATCAGTCCAAGACTCCCCTCTTTAAAGTTTCCAGACATTCAAGAAGCATTTTAAAAAAATTGTTTTCCAAATACTTTCAAATAATCTTTCCTCTCTAGTCTCCAGATCTCTGGAGGCGCATGACTACTATGTTCTTTTACTCCAAGGTTTAGATTGAATGTTAAAGGTAATATCCAAAATGTCTAAACCTGCTGTTCAGGAGATAGAACTCAGTGCTTTGGAGACCCCCTGCTGGGTCGGAATTGTGTATGCTATTACATTAAAAATGCACCAAGAATGAATCAATACAGACAAATCCGATTACCGTAGCAACAATAAAACAGTCACCTTAAAAGAGAACAGAGAGTTTAAAATTTACATGGCTCAAGAAAACATCAACTAGCTCTTCAGTGAAAGAGCTGCTAGTAGCTAGCTAGCTCTTTATATGGTGCCACCCTGCAGGTAGCAAAGAGATCTCTACACTCTCACACAGGGGTGAGCAGCCTGCATCCCTGAGGCAGTACTCTCTCTTGGTCGCATCTCAAAAATCTACAGTAAGCTGTCGTTTCATCCTTGTAGCAACAGGAGTCTGTGCCTCCTTTAGCTTTCTGATCAATGTGGAGGAAGGAGAGGAAGAGAGGAAGAAAAAGAAAAAAGGGTGATGTCAGGAAGGGAGAAAGGGTTTATATCACTCATTGCCTCTGCTAATTGTGAGCCTGCAGACCTAGCATGTTGTCTCTAGGGCAGTGGTTCCCAAACTTTTTTGGCCTACTGTCCCCTTTCCAGAAAAAAATTTACTCACCGCCCCCCTAGAATTTTTTAAAAATTTAATAGCAATTAAACAGAAAGATATATGTATTAATGCAGTGGTTCGCAACCTTTCTAATGCCATGACCCCTAAATAAGGTTCTTCATGTTGTGGTGACCCCCAACCATATTTTCGTTGCTACTTCATAAATAATTTTGCTACTCTTACGAATTCTAATCCAAATATCTAATATGCAGGTCAAAGCAAAGTGGGCAGGACCAAAGAAGAGGGCCACGCGACCCCTCCTAAATGGCCAATCATTCACCGCCCCATTAAAGGGGTTCACCGCCCCATTAAAGGGGTTCACCGCCCCCCAAATTCCCCTGAGCCTCCCAACGCCCCCTTGGATTGCCTCGCCGCCCATCAGGGGGCGGTACTGCCCACTTTGAGAATCAGTGCTCTAGGGAGCAGTGGACCCAAGATAAAAATGCTATCCGTTCCTGCCTGGCAAATTGCAAAACAACAAAGGAAGCAAACCAGTTTCATCTGATCTGAAAAAAGCCTCCAAATCCACATTCAAGCAATAGCTATGAATATATGTATCTGCATTACAGAGCTATAATGGTTTGATACTGATCAAACTGCCATGGCCTCATCCCATGAAACTATGGGATTTTTCATTTGGTGAGGGAACTCTCTGAAAAATGAAACTGTATGGCAGTTTCTGGAACAAGAGGCAGTGGTTTTAAGCTCCACATGACTTATAAATGGCTGTAAGAATGGTAATGGTAATACACTGTACAGGCTGAGTCTCTCGTATCTGAAATGCTTGGGACCAGAACTTGGGATCTGGGATATTTTCAAATTTGAGAATACTGATATTTGCATATATACATTTATATGTGGGGTTCTTCCCATTCCCCTTTGCTTCAACATGATTCCTTGATGAAAAACACAGTGAGAACTGGGCATGTGACTAGCCCCCTTTCCCAAATGGGGGAAGTAGGCAGCTGACAGCAAAAAGTTTAGGTTTTTGGAATATTTCACATTTTGAATGTCCAAATAATGGAGATTAAACCTGTACACACACTGTGTTGGGTTTGTTCACTATAGTAGGAAATTAACTTTCAGGTTCTTTAGAAATCTTTATCAGGTCAGATCAGGTGAGCAAAGAATGTGCGGAGACATAGTGGGAAGAGGATATTTACACTGGTAACACGGAGGCACATATTTCCATCTGTATTGCAACATACAACCTCATCACATGAGGTCTGGGCTCTGTCATATGACACTTTCAACACAGAACCAAGATGGACTGGATGGAGCACACCACATGATGCAGGGCTACTTCCTGGCTTAGTGTTGAAAGTGTCCTACGGCAGAGAGCTGAGAACACAGGAGGCTTCATATATTCTCATAAGGTAGTGTGGGGTGAAGCCGGGCAGTGACACTTCCTTCCATAAGATGGGGAAGAGGCCGATGGGGGTGTGGGGTTCTTATGCTGCCCACTGGATTTGCTACTCTGCTCAACAAATGCCCCCGCAGTTCTCCAGCTTCAGGACCTCAATTTGATGAGGTGCATAGATAGAAATGTGTATCTTTTCTTGAGATTAAGGTTAGATATTTTCCATTATCGCAGTTGGATCAGAACAATTATCATGACTATAGATGAGAGGGTTTCTTAGTATAGTTCAGCATTTGAAAACTCACACTGGGGACAATGATGTTTATCTGGCACTTGTGGGATTCATGTAAACAGCATTCCAGTGCACCACCCAATGTGCTCCTGAACATTTCGTTGATGGCCACTGATCTTGCCCCTTTTTGAGACTTAGTTCCCCACCTCCTTGTGCTGATTCACAGGGGACCAACCAAGCAGAAGGCTCCTCAGCAAGGAAGGGAAGTGCATCTCAATGTTTAATATATGTGAGAAATAGAAAATCAGTACGGGAGCCAGGAGGATAAAAAAATAGCTACCAAGAAACAAAAGGGAGTTGGTCACTCTACAGATGAATAAGCAAAAAGCACTAGTTTGCATAATGGAACATTGGGTTGATGGTGGGGCTATTTGAGATAATCTATCATGGCTTTTTCATACATTCATGCGACTGTTTCCTGAGTGCTTGGATGAACCAACCATCCAATAGTAAGACATGAACTACAGTTCTGAAGAGCAAAGCTTTTATCATCTACCTATTCATCCATCACTTTATTTTGATCCCACTTTCTCCCAGGCTGGGGTTCAAAGTAGCTTACAAAAAGCAGAAAATCACAGCTGACTCTCCATATTTACAGATTCTGCATTCATGGATTCAATTATTCTCTCTCTCTCTCTCTCTCTCTCTCTCTCTCTCTCTCTCTCTATATATATATATATATATATATTTCCCCAAAACACATACTGTAATTGTTATTTTATATAAGTGACACCATTTCACTATGCCATTGTACATACTGGTAATAGGGATTGATCCACAGCCACCTACGGACCCACCGCCAAGACACCACATCTGGAAGATACTAATCCTCAAGCTTACTTAGGGATTGCCTACGTAAGTAAGTAAATAATAGGGCTTGAGAGGGCTGGTATCTTGGAATCAAACCCCAGTGAATACCTAGGGCCCATTGTACAATAAAGACAAATCAAAATATAGATTATAACTGCATTGCATGTCAACAGAATTAAAGCATTTAAAATCAGCACAGTAACATTAAAATCCTTTTCTTGTTAAAACTCAATTTGGAAAGGCTTGCTGGGAAAATCAAACCTGCCAACAAAATGACAACAAAGAAGGAATACATATTAATGCACAAAAGCTGTCATAAAATGCTTTCATCTGATCATGGAAAGAACCAAAAGCTGAAACTATAAACAAAAGGCCATCCTTTACCTTGGGGTCATGTATTCCAGACAGCTCTTCATAGATTTTCTCTCCCACCATGACAGCAGCCAGATTCGCAGTATATGTTGACAGACAAAATAAACAAAAAATGGCCCAGAGGTTCATGAGAAACCTTCCAGTCCAGCACTTGGGGGGTTTTATGGCAGCTGTTCTACCAAACAAGATGGCATAACAGACATTCAAGGCAGAGGAGAAGGAGAAAACTTTATCCCTGTTTCTTCCCTTTGGGGTCATGCCAAAGGGGCTTGTCCATTCGTAGAGGGTGAGAAAGATTGCGGTGATGTGTAGGGCCACAAATATTCCCAGCCACATGGTCCAGTGGAGTGGCCACATAAAGGCTCCAATAGGAGCCGCTGTGTCTTTGGTTCTCACCAGGATGCCCAAGCTAGTAGAAAAGAAGGGGCTGGTGAAATCAACCACCTGGCTACGGGCTGTGTTGATGCTGAAGGACGTCACGGCCATGTGGGCAGTGCCAGCCAGTAGGTCACCCACAAGCCCCGTCCACTGGCCATTTTTCAAAGCCCCATATTTTCCATCACCGACAATGTACAGGTCAAAATCAAAGTTCATATCTTCAGCGAGTTTTTCCAACAGATCTATGCAGTAGCCGTAGCAGCACTGTTTGAATTTGGTGGGCACTGTGTTGTTGCCCCCTTGCAGGTTTTCAAAGAGAGCATCCAGCACAGCTGAATCATTGGTCAAGGGGTCCAAGCAGAGCTGACCTGCCGGGCACAAGCCTTCATCATCCACAGCCCTTGTGAATACAAATGGATGTTCAATGAGGGTCACCACCCTCAGATGCAGCCGGGTAGGGTGCTGGTTGTGATTCTTGTGCCGCTGCGCCTGCTCTGGCCAGATCCCGTAGTCCATGATGATCTTTCCTTCTTGCCAGCTCCCCAAGCGAGTCCACATTGGGTTGCCCACAGGATCGTGCTGCAGATTCCAAATAAAGAAGTTGTTTTCGGAGCTGATGATGGAGGAGTCTTTGACTTTAATGTGCCCACTAAGCCCATGAAAGGTGGTATTGGCTAGAAACCTACAGGGCAAAGGCAAGATGTTATGAAACAGAGATTCAGAATATGCAGCCCTCAAAGATGCCCTGAAATACAGAATGCTATTCCCCCACAGTGTTAAACCCCCAACATTAGGGAGAGGGATGGAATCATTTCAGGCAGCAAATACTGGGAGAAGAGTAATGTGTTTTCCTCTAGAGTTTTCTGGCTGCTGCCTTCTGTTGGTCAGCAGAGCAATATATGTCACAAAAAAGTATATGTGTGTGTGTGTGTGTGTCTGTTTTCAAGTCACCTATGAACTACCAATGACCTTAAGATCATCTGGGGAGGCCCTGCTCTCAGTCCCACTGCCATCGCAGTCACGTCTGGTGGGGACGAGACACAGGGCCCTCTCGGTGGTGGCCCCTCCCTCCTGACCTTCCAACTGAAATCCTGGCTATGGGATCAAGTTTTTGCAGAATAGATTGATTTACTGGTGAAGATAAGACTTTATTTGACCGCAATGGACTGATTTGGATGATGATTCCAACCCGGCAAACTGTTTTTAGTGTATATTTATAATTGTTTTAATATATATATATTGTTGTATTTTATGACATGTTTTATATTGTGTCGGCACTGAATGGCTGCCTGTTGGAAGTCGTCCGAAATCCCTCTTCAGAGGTTGAAAAGGACGAGGTATAAATGTTCTAAATAAATAAATATCATAGGGTTTTCTTAGGTAGGAAATACTTAGAGGTAGTTTTGCCTGTTCCTATCTCTGAAATATTTCCTACATCACTTGCTGTTTATTTGTGGCCTCCCATCCAAGTACTAATCAAGGCTGAATCTGCTTAGCTTCACAGATAGACAGGATCTGATGTCTTTAAGGTATTTTCCGATTTCTACACTAGCCAAGGGGGAGACTGGGATTTTAGAGGAGCTATCCAAGTTTCTGACCTCTACCCAACACACACATTGAGCCGCTCAAATAGTTTATTTAAAGTTCAGAGGAAAACACAGAGAGGATTCCATTGCGACTTCCTTTATTTTAGAGGAGACTTTTCCTTCAGCTGTGTTGAAACAAGCCTCCTCATGAAGGCAAAGATGGTCCTTCCATGCTGCTCTTTTGTCAAAAAGTTAAAATGTTCTGTTCTGGCAGGCTTTTAGAAAATTACTGCTAGGGCTATTTAACTATGTGCTTTTTGCTACTCTTAATGCATTTTGATGTTTTCATGGATTTGTTATAATAAGTTTTAATTTCAATACGTAATTTAATTGTGGGTTAATCATATTATTTGTGACTTTGAGATTGCTCCAACTCCGTGTGTTTTAACTTTTACAAGCTAAGGTTGTGTGTGTGTGTGTGTGTATATGTATATATATATATATATATATATATATATATATATAGAGAGAGAGAGAGAGAGAGAGAGAGAGAACGAGAAATCACAAAATCACATCATCATTTGAAGATTCAGTTGCCCTGTTGTCTGTTTTGTGCCCACAGATTGTTGTTAGCCTTAGGCAGCAAACTATTTATGGCAGGCCCTCTTAAATACTGCTGTCTTTCTTTCAGCAAGCTATATGCCTAGTTCATACTAATTTCTGTGGATGAATGTCCCTTTCTCAGGGTGGAAGACCGGGTACCTATGTATGTATCTACAAGGTTAATAATGCAAGGCAGGGCATGATAAACAGGCTCAAATGGGCAGAGATTTTATAAAAATGAGTTGGCATTTCTGTAATTGTATGAGCACCTGGATAAAATATATTACATTATGAACTTGATGATGCAGGAAAGGCATACCTGAACCACAAAGGCTGCATCTAAACTGTAGAATTAATGCAGTTTGACAACACTTTACCATGGCTCAATACGATGGGATCTTGGGATTTGTTATTTTACTAGATCTTTTGTCTGGGGCCCCATCTACATTGACTACATAATGCAGTTCAAACTGCATTATACGTCAGTGTAGATCCAGCCAAAGAGTGCTGGTGCCTCATCAAAATTACAAATCCCAGAATTCCATAATATTGTGCCATGGCAGTTAAAGTGGTATCATACTGTAATAATTCTGCAGTGTAGATCCAGACAGGAACACATAGTAATTTAGTTTGGCAGATATTTCCTGGGGAAAAATATACAGTTAGGTCTCTAAATAACATAAAATGCAGTTAATCAATCAATACCATAAAATTATGTTCCAAACTATAACCTACATAACAATTTTTTTCTATTTCAGCTGGCCATCCTCATATAAAGTTCTCCTACATTGACATGATGCTCCCATTTGCCCTTTTCTTTGGAGTGGACTAGCTGCTACCAAGTTGATGCTTGCCATTCAGATAAAGAAATTCAAATTGGTCCAAATTGGAGAATACCTCTAAATGTGTCTGCTGCCTGTGCTAAAAGCCTGTATGTATGAAAGAACTGAATAAACCTCCTAATTCTAAATTAATCAGAATGCCTTGCCACATAATTTGCACTCAGTAGTAATGAACAAAATTTGCATTTGCAAATATTGTGATAGTTTGTTATATATTTCAGGAAACTTTTCACCTTTTGGGTATTTTGCATGATTGGCCCATGCCATTTTGCTGCCTGAGAATTCAACTAAAGCTACATAAGTTCCAATGCTAGCAAAGTTATTTTGATACAATAAGCCTTACAAGAACATCTTTTAAAGCCTGTGAATACAAGGACAATGATACCAAAATAAGCAGCTCATACTTTGCTATATATCATTTTATGTCAACTAAAATAATTTGCCCCTCCTAATGAAACAGGCCTGAGGGGGACAGGCTGAGAGATTAATACAAGGAAGGTCCCAACTTGCCTCAAAATGCCATGGCAATACCCCATCAGAAAAAACCCGAATAATCCTTCTCTGCACCCTACTATGCTAGATAACTAGAGGCCAGTCTCCAGCCTTCCATTATCAGAGCTTCTGGTGACTTTTCAACACCATTGTTTCCAGGATGAGTAAGGTTATCCAAGCCCATGTCATTCTGATTTTAGGCCTGGTTAAGGCATATTATTATTATTATAGCATATTATTATGTCATATCATTATGTCATATTATTATGGTATATTATTATTATTATTATTATTATTATTATTAAAGGTAAAGGTTTTCCCCTGACATGAAGTCTAGTTGTGTCCAGCTCTGGGGGGTTGGTGCTCATCTCCATTTCTAAGCCGAAGAGTCGGCGTTGTTCGTAGACATCTCCAAGGCCATGTGGCTAGCATGACAGCATGGAGCGCTGTTACCTTCCCACTGGAATGGTACCTATTGATCTACTTATACTTGCATGTTTTCGAACTGCTAGGTTGGCAGAAACTGGGACCAACAGTGGGAGCTCACCCCACTCCCCAAATTCAAACTGCCAACCTTTTGGTTATTGGGTCAGGGCTTTAGCACAGCTGGTAAATCACCAGCACTGATAGGATCTATCAGCCAAAAGGTTGCAAGTTCAAAGCCCCGAGTTGGCATGAGCAACTGACTCTCAGCCCTCCTCACTGTTTACCTAAGCAGTTTGAAAACAGCTTACAGCTGTGATTAGAGAAATTAGGTACTGCCAATGCGGGGGAGGTATTTTACAACACCATAAAGAAAAAGACCAAAGAATGCCGGTGACCAAAAGGAAGGAGGGAGTTCTGATGGAGAGACAGTGCCTTCCTGTGGCTGGCAACTTCCAAAAGGCATCGACAAGCTGGATGTTCAACTGGATGTCAACACAACACAATATATATACCTCCTTT
This sequence comes from Anolis apletophallus, assembly GCA_030556195.1. Taxonomy (NCBI): domain Eukaryota; kingdom Metazoa; phylum Chordata; class Lepidosauria; order Squamata; family Anolidae; genus Anolis; species Anolis apletophallus. The sequence continues at coordinate 124,636,325 of JARBWK010000006.1, read as the reverse complement.
TCTGTTCTGTCTGTCTTTGTCCCATCCAAAACACAGCATCGAATGTTTGCCGTGTATGTGTACTATGATCCGCCCTGAGTCCCCTTCGGGGTGAGAAGGGCGGAATATAAATAAAGTGTTATTATTATTGTTATTGTTGTTATTGTTCTTATCACATTTTTTATTTATTTATGCCCCACTTTATCTCCCCAAAGGGGACTTATTTGCCTTGGGGGATGACCTATACAGAGAACTGGTCAAGGGGAGTATGCACCTACTGGTTTTGTTGGAACTTTCAGTGACATTCAATACTATTGGCAATTGTATATTTGGCATTATAGATTGCTTTATTGATGATTATGTGACTCTTGCTCTAGTCCTATCTACAACTCCTTAAGAAGTGTACTTATACAGGCAGTCCCCAAATTACGAACAAAATAGGTTCTGTAGGTTTGTTTTTAACTTGAATTTGTATGTACCGGTAACTTGTTTTTTTAAATGCAACTCTCACCCTCTCTAGTTTTGGATAGCATAGGGAAGGGTTAACACCCCTGTGGTATTTGCTTTGCTGTCTTTGCCTCCCATGAGAACAGAACTTTGAACAATTTGGCTTGTTGTGGAAACACGGATTGGTGAGAAGGCCTTAGTGGAGACACCTTGTCCCCATGATAACTCTTTCAGGAGTGAATTTCCCTTCCTAGGGATAGATTTTTCTCATTCCCCTTTGTTTCATCCCTGTTCTTAACTATGAGTAATTTGTAAACTGGATGTTTGTAACTTGGAGACTGCCTGTATATGGTGCCCCATTCACACTCTGAATACCAACAGCAGCATATCTAAAAATTGAATGCGTTCACATTAGATTTTTAGATGTACCGCTGTTGGTATATACAGAGTGTGAATGGATCACCATATACAGGCAGTTCCCAAGTTCATAGACAGGCAACTTCATCACACTAGAGAGTGAATCCTTCTTAAATCCAGTTTCTGCCTCCTGCAGAATTCTGGGGCTTGTAGTTTAGGGAGGAGCCTTTAACAGTCTCACTAAACTACAAACCCCAGAATTCTGCAGGAGGCAGAAACCAGATTTCAACTGGATTCATTCTCTCTAGTGCAGGGGTTGGGAACCTTTTTGACTCAGAGAGCCATGAAAGCAAAATATTTGGAAATTTATTTCAGTGAGAGCCATAGAATATATATAATATATTTTTAAAGTCTGAAATCAACTAAATGTGAATACCGGCGTACTAGATGACTTTTTAAGCCTGGAAAATCCCTGCAGAACTTGGGGGTCATCTAGTACGCCGGGTATAAAAAATCATGCCGCATTGAAAGCCAAGGGAGGCCTGGACTGGAGGAGCCTCATTCGCTTCACCGAGGCTCCTCCAGTCCAGGCCCGCCTCGGTTTTCAATGCAGCGGAGGAGGCGATGACAGCTGAATCACCTCCTCCTCCTCTGCCCCCGCATTGAAAGCCAAAAGAGGCCTGGACTAGAGGAGCCACGCTCGCTCCAGTCCAGGCCCACCTCAGCTTTCAATGCAGCGGAGGAGGAGGCGGCGATAACAGCTGAATCACCTCCTCCTTCTCCGCCCCTGCAATGAAAGACAAAAGAGGCCTGGACTGGAGAAGCCTCATTCGCTTCACTGAGGCTCCTCCAGTCCAGGCCCACCTCGGCTTCCAATGCAGCGGAGGAGAAGGAGGAGGTGATAACAGCTGAATCGCCTCCTCCTCCACTCCCGTATTGAAAGCCAAGGGAGGCCTGGACTGGAGGAGCCTCGTTCGCTTCACCGAGGCTCCTCCAGTCCAGGTCTGTCTTGGCTTCCAATGCAGCGGAGGAGGAGGAGGCGATAACAGCTGAATCGCCTCCTCCTCCGCCCCTGCATTGAAAGCCAAGGGAGCCAGATGCAATCATCAAAAGAGCCACACCTGGCTCCCGAGCCATAGGTTCCCTACCCCTGCTCTAGTGTGATAGTTCCAGAAGCTCCTCATCCTTTGTGTGTATACATTCTGCTGTTTATTTCCAGTGGACTCTGAAACAGCCAAAGCAGTCAGCTTTCATTAGTGGGCTAATTAAATTATTCCATATTCATTAGTTTGATGGCTTGGTCATTCTGTCTTTATCTCAAAATGTTTAATACAGACTGAATGAAGGGGAATGGGCAGCAAGTCAAATCACACAATGCTTTAATTACTCAAACAGCATACTTAAAACCACCGTAATTTACAGACAAGATGGGCCTTTCAAACGCTAATGCTTTTTGCCCTGTAACAAGGGCGATCAAGAGATTAGGCATTCACTCAGCCGAAATTCACTCTCATCACATGATCTCTAATGTATATGATCCACTGCAAAAAGGAAAGTATAGAAGAGAGCCTTATATACTTTTCAACAAGAAAACTGCACTGGAGCTCAGAGCTCACTGTTTAAACCACAGAGACAAATATTCTTCAGCCATAGTAAAGGGCATCCTTTCCCTGTGGCATCACTCATCTGAGAAATTTGCTTTTTTCATCATGGTGCTCTCAATATGTGTTTCCTATATTTCCAATAGCTGTGCAGTGATGAGAACTGCAGTCCAACATATCTGAATAACACCATGCTGACAAATGGTTTACATATATTTGTTAATTAAAGTTATGACCTGCCTTCCTTCCATCAAGAGTCCCAATGTGACATATACACTAGAAGTTGACTAAAATGTAATATTATAAAACTTTAAAAAACCAAATCAAACAAATACTATTAGGAATATCTCATAACTAATTTAATTGCTACTTGATAAAGCCCATTTCAGGGCGAAACAGATCGGGCCCTGCAGCTCTACCGTTGCGGCCCCTGGATCCGCATCCATTGGCGAGTTTTTCCTGGACACAAACCTCCGGATTTACCATCACCACAGCTCGTTTTGGGATACAGACTTGACTATTTATTCCATTAGGATTTACAATTCCATCCTTTGTGTTGACCGTTACAGCTTTGGTAAAGGTACTGTGATTCAGCGGATTTGTATGCCCGTGAATGAGTCCATTTGGACTTTAATGTGTTGATCGTTTATATTGACTATATGTACGTGTTTGAGCACGCCAACCTATTTATTGAATAAGAATATTTGCTACACATATGTTGCATGTACTCTGTCCCACTTTTACATTTTTGGGCTACAATACCTGGGTATTGTATTCACCTAGCTAGAATATGTGATTTTCAAACCATCACAACCCATCAGATATGTATGCTGTTTGCTAATTTCAGTTTCTGTTTAACATTGGGTGATGGCTCACTGGAGATCACTCACAGAAGGAGGTGAAAACATTAATCTGCTTGTCCTGATTAATTGGAGAATGAACATTCATTGCTCACAGTGGTGGTTGCCTGTAAATCAAGACTGGAGGAGTCAGATTGGGAGATGCAGGTTTGCAGTCTGGAAGTGATCCTGGACTCATCGCTGAGCCTGGAACCCCAGGTCTCAGCAGTGGCCAGGAGAGCTTTTGCACAGTTAAAACCTGTGCGCCAGTTGTGCCCGTACCTTGGGAAGTCTGATCTGGCCATGGTGGTCCATGCTCTGTTTACATCCCAAATAGATTATTGCAATGCACTCTATATGGGGCTGCCTTTGAAGACTGTTCAGAAACTTCAACTAGTCCAGCGGTCGGCAGCCAAGTTACTAACTGGAGCGACATACAGGGAGCACACCACTCCTCTGTTGTGCCAGCTCCACTGGCTGCCTGTCCAATTCTGAGCACAATTCAAAGTGCTGTTTTTGACCTTTAAAGCCCTTTACAGTTCTGGCCCAGCTTACTCGTCCAAACGTATTTCCCCTTATGTCCCACCTCAAAATTTACGATCTTACGGGGAGGCCCTGCTCTCGATCCCACCTTTGTCAGAAATACGTTTGGTGGGGACGAGAGGCAGGGCCTTCTCAGTAGTGGCCCCTCACCTGTGGAACTTGCTCCCCAGCGAAATAAGATCAACTTCTTCCCTCCTTTTTTTTTAAAGAAAAAAGCTAAAGTCGTGGCTTTGGGACCAGGCGTTTGGTTGATGTGGAGCACTGTACGGACAATTTGAGTAGGATAGGGTTGTGGCGGACTGTGGAGTGGCTGGACTGCGGAGTGGCTGGACAGCCTATGAATATGGAACGGGGATTATGGGGGTATTTTGTTATGTAACTGTTTTTAATCTGCTTTGTTGTATTTTGACATGTTGTTGTTCTGTTCCTTTTGTTAGCCGCCCTGTGTCCCCCTTTGGGGGTAGAGAAGGGCGGGTTATAAATGAAATAAATAAATAATGTAATTAAGGCAGATATGTAACTAAGTATTCCACCCATCCTTTCTACTACCACATTATTGTTTCTATGCACCTTTTGGTGATCTATCCTAAGGTTTTCATTGCAAGATTTGTTCAGAGGATGTTGGCTGTTGCCAACATCTTGAGCCCCATTTACACTGCCAAATAATGTAAGTTGAAACTGCATTAAATGGCAGTGTGGATGGGGCCTTAGTCTGAGAGAAGATGACTTGTTCAGAGTACCCAGTAGACATCCATGGCAGACTGTGGATTTGAACCCTGACTTCTCAAAGTCTTGATCCAGGATTCAAATCACTATACAACACTGGCTCTTCTTCATACAGAGTGTATCATGTGGAAATTCAATACTTACAAGGTTCACAATATGTAATAGTTCATATTAGTCATAAGAAAAGGAATGGAGAGAAAACCTTACTTTGATAAATACTGTCCCGAAGTTAGATTTTTTTCCTCTGTGTTCAAACAATTTGTTGTACTTGGAATAAGTGCTAGTTCTGGCTGGATCATTGTAGCTGAAGCCACAGCTCTAGCTACCAACTCCATTGCATCCTGGACGTAGTCTTCAAAAAAAGACTGTGTTGTTTTCCCATGAGCTATAAGACCCAACGGCAAGCCTTCTGTCCTCAGTTCTTCCACATTGTGCGAATCCCCAAGAATCCAGTGAAGTTCAGGAGGCATCACCCCAAACTGAGTGGTTATCTCAAAAATCCTCCTTGTGCTTTCCATGTCACAGCCAAACATCACCACTGTGGATGTCGTGTCCTTTATGTTCTCCAGCTGAACTTGCAAGTAGGTCAAGAGGTCATCAGTTGATGTGAGGTTTCCTGTGATATTTATAATGGATCCCAAATGAAATTTGGAGCTTTGCTGCGTGAGGAAGAGAAAATCGGTGATGTTCCACTCTTCCTGGCATACCATCAAGCTAAAATTATACCAGTTGTTCAAGGCCAAGATTGAAAAAGTGACATCGGCGTCAAAGCTTAATGAGCGTTCTAAGCTCAACTGCAGGTGAAGGGGATTCTGTAAGACAAGAAAAGTATAAATTAGAGAGTGTTACACACAGAGATCAGAAGTTTGGGGATGGACATTTTTGGGGAGACATTCCTTTAATTCAGTGGCTCTCAACCTGTGGGTTTCCAGGTGTGTTGACCTACAACTCCCAGAAATCTCAGCCAGTTTACCAGCTGTTAGGATTGCTGGGAGTTGAAGGCCAAAACATCTGGAGACCCACAGACTGAGAACCACTGCTTTAAATGTTTTGTTAACCAAGTTCTCGCATAATCCCATAGTACTTTACAGGACTATCCTAGTTATGTCTACTTGAAAGAAATCTCCTTTCCTTTTAATGGGGCTTATAGTACATGTGTATAGGATTGTTGCCTAGTACCGAGCGAAGAAAGCCATTTGGGTAAAATAATCTATTTCTAGGATTGCCATTTTAGAAATTATTTTTCAATAAAAATAAAACATAAAATTCAGCAATATACATACATACATCTGACCATGGAAAAACCAGTCACAAAATTATATCTGGTCATTGTCAATATTGCATTCGAATTATGGTTGATCTTTGCTCTGGATTGCTTGCTTCCATTATAATAGAAATGTCACATTTTTGATTCTGGCAGTTACAATCAATTAGATATCAAAACGTTGCATGTTTAGGGGAATTATTTATTTATTTATTTAAAACTTTTATATCCCGACTTCTCACCTCCAGGGAGGGACTCAGACCGGCCTTACAGCAAAATTCAATGCATTTCATAAAATTAAAACATCATCTGCAATACAAGTTAAAAATACATATAAATAAAATAAAATTGATAAAATACATTCAATCCCAAATCGCCAATAAAATCAGTTCAACTCAGTCCAATAAATATATTCATTCACTTTTTTTACCTTTTTAAAAACCTTTCAGGATGACCCTAACATTTTTCATTTTGATTGAGAAATGAAGAAATGTCTTCTTTTCAGTCAGAAAAGTGTGAGTTATGGATAAATGCACTTCTGAGCAAATTACAGAAGTTTTGAAGAAAATACCGTGCTCCTTCTGTTATTCTCATGCCTGAGGACAGGACTAACCTGAAGATACTGAAAGATTCTCATTAAAGCTAAACTGTTTTCAGAATATAGTATGACCCCTGTAGTCCCTGGGGATATGTTCCATGGCCTCCCATGGATATCTGAAACCATAAATACAAGCGAATACTATATTTTGAATAAACGTGGGCTGGAAGCATACCATAAATCCACACTGAATGACATAGAGAAGTCCATAAACATGTCTGGAAAGGAATATTATTTGGAAGATGGGTAAGCTGAACATTTAAATATTGAGTCTGTGGGTAAGGAAGTTGTATTATAACACAGTCCAACAATATCTTGGTTTTTAGCCCTATTCCTGGGGTTCTTTGGGGTGCTGATTCAGAAAATTGCACTGAATAGACCACCTCAGTTCCAGTTTCTTAGTTATGGTTGAAATTATAAAAGTTTGTATCATAAATCTGTGCTTTTGATATCAAATAAATAGATTTTGATATAGTACACTTTTCTTTTAATTTTTAACGTTTCCTTCATGTTTGAACTATATTAAATGTAACGTTAAAATATCTTGACTGTTTATGGGTGAGCAGGATTAAGAGTTATATAGAATATCTTCTGTATCTCAAAAATTAGAGCTGATAGAAGAAAACCGGTATAATTTCTTGAATCAGCTGGTCAAATATACCCAGAAATAGGTCTAACATTTATTCGGGGCACCACAATATGTATTGACTAGTGTAATCTTTATATCCTAATCTTGGTTCCTAATTTTTTCCTTTCCAAGCCCAAAAGGGAAATTTCTATTGTCATCTTCCATCCCTGACTTGCTTTCAGGCTGCATTTACACTGCCACATCATCCAGTTTCTGAATCCAGATTATTTATTTATTTACGGCATTTATACCCCGTCACTTCTCAACCCCCGAAGGAGTACTCAGAACGGCCTTACAATTAAACCCAATTAGAGGCTAAGACACAATTTACAAAAAATAAAATCACATATTAAAAACATTGCATAATAAAAACAATACAATACACATTAATACAATACAGATTATCTGCTTTGAACTGGATTACAGTGTTCCCTCACTAGTTCATTGTTCGCCTATTGTAGACTCGCTGTTTCGCGGATTTCAAAAAAATATTAATTTAAAATATATATCATGGCATTTTTGCTGTTTTGTGGGGTTTTGCAACCGTCGCTCTCTAAGGCGCTTTCCCTCCTCAGTGCCCCCCCTTCCTCCAGCCTTGAAGGGCCATTCCTTCCATTCCTTCACTTTATTTTAAGTGTATAAAGACTAAAAATAGTGTATAACTACTAAAATAATGTATAAATATTAAAATAAATAGAGCATCCCTACATCGTGGTTTTTCACTTATTGCGGGAGGTCCTGGAACGTAACCCCAGCAATAAGTGAGGGAACACGCTTGAACGTTGGGGAAGGCTTCTATATGATGTGCTGTATGTAAGTTTTTATATATGTTACAGTCTTGTGTACTTAGCACAATTTAGGTTTTGATGGGTGGGCAGTAACATACAGGATTGCTGCCTATAGATACTTCTTGTATCTATAGTTGTGATTACTCATTATTTTTCTTATTGAGGGGTCTCTATTGATTCCAGTGTATGTGATATTCTTCCAGATTACTTCTTTGGCAGACTTTATGATTGATATACATGTCCATATAGTGTTTGATAGAGAAATCATTAGTTCCTACTAGGCTTTCCTTTGGCTTACAGCCTGGTGTGTTGGTTGGAACACTATATATGACCATTGTTTAATGCCCGATATATGTATCTTTTCTACATGGTTTGTTCTATTTGATATGGCTTTGCGGCGAATGCAATAAAATTTGATACTGATATATATGACAACATAAACTCACATAATCCAGTTTAAATCAGATAATCTGGATTCAGAAACTGGATGATATAGCAGTGTAGATGGGGCCTCAGATGACACTTTCAGGATTTTTGGAAGCAAAAACTGAGAATTCCTCCATTTCTGTATGGGAGAGGGTCAGGAAATGAAGCACTCTCAACTTTCCAAAGACCTTAAATATATTCTAACTGGGGTTAGTTCATTCTGATAGATTCTCTCATGCACACTGACGATGGAAGAGGGTGGGATGAAAACTAGATTCCCTGAAGTACCTGGGGCAAAGCCTCCTCAAAATGCTCCAAACTAGAACCATGTGGCTGACTCTTTGGTGCAATCCAGACTGCTGGGGGTCTGTGTGTAAGGAAATTGCTTTCTCATTCATGCTTTTGCCCCTCAGGTATCAGTTGGCTACGCAAGCTATATACTTTAACATATAACCATGCAAAGTAAGCATCGATATAAGAAAATATGTGCATTTTATTCACCGGCTTGTGATTTAAATAAATATACCAGAAACAGGTTCATTTCCTGCATGAAACCACATCAGGAATTCTATTAATAAGGAAACAGTTAGCGGCATGTTAATCCAAACTGATAGGAGAAAGCAGTACTCACATTCGATTTGTAGTGAGCCTGTGGGAGAATTCCCAAGAGGGTGATAAGAAAAACTGCAATTTGGGATATTTATTCAGTCTCTTTCTCCCCTCTTAAGTATTCAGAACCTTTTTTATAAGCACAGAGGGAAGCTAATTAAAGGGTAAGGGTATCACAATCAATACACATCTTGTAATATCCATTATTTGCTTGAACTATGGAATGAATAAAATGGCCTGATGGCTACAATTTTTAGAACTCCACCACCTACAGCAGAACTTATGGCGTGCACTCCAGCTATTTAAGTGACACTGTTCCTCTGTGTATATGTGTGTGATGCATGAATTGGCTTTTAAAAAATAGTGCAGATGGCTGCTACAAACTGTTGCCAATCTACTTTGCTTGGAAATTGGAAGGAAAAACATTGCTATTAAGTTTTCAAAAAAAATTATATATTGTTGAATGAAATGTGTACATTGAGAGTAGATGTATACACTGAAAGTCGATGTATTTGCCAGGTCTATCACCCCACAAAATAATTTCTAAAAAGTCTTGTTGGAGAAGCAGATGTGGGTACCTTTCCCTCTCTTTTTTCTATTTGAATATCCCTCACTCTGCCAAAGGGAAATTACTTGTTGGCAACCGGGGAAGAGAGGGTTCAGCACAGTCAGCCCATAGGATACTTCTACAATGCCATATGACATCCAAATGATGTGTTTTAAAAGTGATTATATAGCAGTGTAGACTCATATAAAGTTCCAATCAGATAATCTGGTTTACCTGCTTTGATAATCTGGATTATATGGCAGTGTAGAAGGGGCCTAAGAGTCATGCTGGAAGAGCTAGCGATTCCTAAAGAAGTGTTCTCTCAGGTAAATGTAGCTATTTTTAATTCATGGTTTAGCACTTTCACAACAGCAGCAAATATCTTCTTTCTTTTCCAGGAGGACAATGTAAATATTGCACCTTGAAAATTCTGAGAAAAATGCAAACTATAGTACAAAACAATTATTAGTTTCAATAACGGCAGCAATAACATGCTGCCAGAATCACAATGGATTGTGACAAATCCGGCGGTGCCCACTATGGGGTGTGGGAAACCCGTTGTCCCATGCCCTGTATTGCTCGGCTTCCCCCCACCTCATCACATAGGTGGAAGCATCCACCACCCAGATTCCCACATTGCCATGGTGGCGACATATACTAATTTCTCTGCAGTTTCACAATGGAGCTCCACTGTAAGTAGTTCCATGTCATCGGATGGGAACCTGTGCACTCTGTCGCAAAACTGTGCATGCTGCTGAAAACAGCCCCGTCTGATGAGGTCGAATAAGACAGCTATCCAGCCCATCCTTCCCTCTCCTGGTTATCAGACAGAGTCAACATACCCACACACAATCAGTTAAACCAACCCCTTCCAACAGGTTGCGAATTACAACCATGAACATTAAAGGCAAAAATTAACTGCAGCTCAATTTTGTAAAAGTAATTAAGTTCCAAAGCACCTTATTAGTAAACTAGTTACTTCCTAGCTATAGCAATAGCCTTGTATTTTGTATTGGGACATCCGTAGGGATACCAATGTGCTTGTTTAGAAAGCTATTGTCCCCCCCCCCCCCAAACCTGCTATACGCCTGCAAAATGTGGACTGTCTACAGACATCACACTCAACTCCTGGAACAATTCCATCAGCGTTGCCTCTGAAAAATCCTGCAAATTTCTTGGGAAGACAGGCAGAAAAATGTCAGTGTGCTGGAAGAAGCAAAGATAATCAGCATTGAAGCAATGCTCCTACACCACCAACCCTGCTGGACTGGCCACGTTGTCCGAATGCCCAATCACCATCTCCCAAAGCAGTTACTATACTCCCAATGAAAAATGTAATGTTGGTGGACAGGAAATGAGATTTAAAGATGGTCTTAAAGCCAACCTTAAAAGCTGTGGCATAGACATGGAGAACTGGGAAGCCTTGGCCCTCTAACTGGAGGTCAGCTGTAATCAGCAGTGCTCCAGAATTTGAAGAGGCACAAATGGAGGGTGAAAGGAAAAAATGTGCCAAGAGGAATGCGTGTCAAGCTAAACCTGACCAGGACCGCCTTCCACTTGGAAAGTGAGGATGTGCCCACTGTGGAAGAACATGTGGATCAAGAATACGGTGCCACAGCCACCTACATTTCCATGACACTACACTTGGAGGGTCATCATCCTTGGATTATGAAGGATCGCCTAACTGAAGTAAGTAAGTAAGTGAATAGTGGCTCTATCTTGTGATTGATCCCAAGCATTCATGTTTCTTGCACTGACTGCAATGATGGTACATTTTCATCCTGTATGGTTATGCTAAGTGTGAAGAATAAGAATCCGGTGTATAATTTTTCAGAAGTAATTAATAGTCTCTTAATATATCTGTCAGATACCCAGACAGAGAAGAAGATGACTTGCATTTAACTCCAAAAAGCCTCACAGATTATGTTAAGCTCCAAATAAACACTGTATTTGAAAACAATATATATTCTTAAGGCCATGAAAGTAGCAAGCTCTGAGGCAATAGATTAATACTGCACTCAGCTAAGACGATTAGTAATGAGCTGTGCATTCTGAAGCACTGATAAAGAGATCAAGACACAGACCATACAGCATTGCAGATCTGCTCAACTGAGAAATGGAAGGCTCAGGAATTGTGACAATGCGTTAAATAAGACTGATGGATCAGGCTTACCCCATGGTGATAGCTGAAATACCAAGTGACCATCTTGGAAAAATTGATAGTCCCTGCAGGAAATGTCAATTAAGTTATAGATGGAAAAGCTAAATAAATCAAGAAACTAAAAGAATAAACAGCTTTGCTTTTTATGTGTTGGCCACTAACATCAGTTTGTGGATCTCAAAATGAAAATAATTTCAGGTTTCAATAGAGATCTGTAGCAACCAAAGGGTGCATCTACACTGTAAAACTAATGCAGTTTGACACTACTTTAACTGTGATGACTCAATGCTATGGAATCCTGGGATGTGTGTAACTTCGTGAGGCACCAACATACTTTAGCAGAGAAGGTGAAAAACCTGGTGATTCCATTGCATTGTGCCATGGTAGATAAAGTGATGCCAAGCTGCATTAATTCTACAGTGTAGATGCCCCCATACATATTAATTAATTTAAATTTATTCGGGTTTCTATGCCGCCGACTCCCGAAGGCTCGCGGCGGCTTACAAGAGCCGAAGGCACAATAAAATACAGAAGGTTAAGAACAATTAAAAACAAGCAACACAGTAAAAACAACAACACAGTTGAGGTAGTGGCACAACCAAGACGCACGGGCTTACCCATCGAGGGCCTGCCTAAACAAATAGGTTTTACAAGGTCGCCTGAACGGGAGCAGGTCCTTCATTGCCTGGGGTGTCGGCCGGGAGGGCGTTTCCACAGCGTGGGAGCTATGACAGAAAACGCCCTCCGGCGGGTGGATGTCAGCCGTGCCAGCTTCGCCGAAGGTACCTCCAAGAAGTTAGCATCCTCGGACCGCAGTGATCTCAGAGGGCAATATGGAGTGAGACGGTCCCTCAGATACGCTGGCCCCAGGCCGTGCAAGGCCTTAAAGGTGAGAACCAACACTTTGAAGGTGATCCGGTGCTCAATTGGCAGCCAGTGCAGGTCCTGCAAAACAGGTGTTATATGGCAACCTGCTGGAGAGCCAGACAGGAGCCGGGCGGCAGTGTTCTGCACCAGCTTGAGCTTCCGGATCGCCGACAAAGGAAGGCCAACGGAGAGCGCATTGCAGTAATCTAGTCTTGAGATGACCGTGGCTTTGATCACTGTGGCGAGGTCGTTTCGGGAGAGATAGGGGGCCAGCCTCCTTGCCTGTCGGAGATGGAAAAAGGCCACCTTGCTGACCGCAGAGACCTGGGCCTCCATGGTCAGCTGAGAGGACTCCCAGGCTCTTCACGGAAGATGATGGGCATAACGCCGCACCATCCAGGGTCGGAAGCTGGACATCTACCCCACCCGGGCGGCCCAGCCACAAGATCTCCGTCTTCGCCGGATTCACCCTCAACCTACTGGCTCGCAGCCATCCAGTAACGGCTTCGAGGCAGTGCTGGAAATTATCGGGGACGGATCCCGGCCTGCCCTCCATCCTCAGAATGAGCTGGTTATCATCCGCATATTGGTGACACTCCAGCCCAAAACTCCGCACCAGCTGTGCAAGCGGCTGCATGTAGATGTTAAATAACAGAGGGGAGAGGATGGCCCCCTGCGGAACTCCACAAACTAATGAGGAGCCCTCGGAGACCACCCCGCCCCTCCTCACACGCTGAAACCGCTGGTGGAGCAAGGAGGTCAGCCATTTTAGGGCTGTCCCCCTCACTCCAGCCATGGCCAGGCGGTTGACCGTGTCAAACGCTGCCGTGAGGTCCAATAACACGAGCAGCGCAGACCCGCCTTGGTCAAGCTGGCAGCGGAGTTGGTCTGTGATGGAGACCAGAACCGTCTCCGTCCCGTGCCCCGAACGGAAGCCGGACTGGAAGGGGTCTAGCCATGTTGCATCATCTAGGAAGGACTGCAGCTGCTCCATTACTGCCCTCTCAACTACCTTGCCCAGGTACGAAAGATTTGACACTGGGTGGTAGTTGGAGGGAACCACAGGGTCTAATGACGGTTTCTTCAGTAATGGAGCTACCACCATCTCTTTTAAGCACTCTGGAAAGACTCCTTGCTCAAGGGAGCTGTTTATGATATTCAACAGAGGCCCACGTAACCCCTCCAGGCAAGATCTAACAAGCCAGGAGGGGCACGGGCCGAGGGAGCAGGTGGTAGGCCTGGCTGCAGCCACAATCCTATCAACAGCATCTGCGTCCAGTGGCCGAAACCGGTCGAGGGAGGGCCATGGGGTGTCAAGCTCTCTTACTGTCTCAACCGTGGCTGGAAGGTCCCAGCGGAGGCTCAGAATCTTGTCTGTGAAAAAGCTCTGTAAAGCACCGGCAGTGAGGGCCTGATCGCTATTTTTTGGGACAGTAGGGGCCGTCGTCAAAGACCGAATTACCTTAAACAATTGGGCCGGGTGTGAGCTAGCAGACGCTATCAAGGCGGAAAAGTATCCATTTTTGGCCGCCTTGACAGCACGCTCATAAGCCTCTTTAACTAGCTTATAAGCAGATACTGAGGCTCCGTCGCGGAGTTTCCTCCACTCGCGCTCTAGCCTAACCTTTCATGGATAGCAATACACTTAATCAGCTGCTTGATGTGTTATCAGGGGCGGTCCAAGGTAATTTTAAATGGTAAGCGAACATTATTTTGGCCCCCCCCCCCAAATCACTTGATAACAAAAGGTATAAGGTATTATTTATTTATTTATTTGCAACATTTTTCCCCCGCCCTTCTCAGTGGCTAACAAGGCAGCACATCGATGCCCAAACATACAATGTAAAGAACCCTAAAACATGCATCATTAAACAATAACTGTTTAAACAAACATATATTCATCACTCAGATTAAAAATACATAGAGGTAAATAAAAGATTTTTTTTTACAAACCAGAAGTTTACGTATCACATTATGTTCATAACTTCCTCCTTGATAGGAAGGTAGATCTGGCCTGTTTCACTGAAACATGGCTGCAAGACGGTGATGAGGTCCTCATACACGAGCTAACATTTCCAGGATTTGTTGCCAGTTACCAGATGAGGACAGAGAGACGGGGGGGGGGGGGGGTTGCCATTCTCAGCCGAGACTCTTTTAATTCCAGGACGATTCCGACGGCGAACATCCCAGGAATAGAGTGTGCCGGCCTGGTGAGAGATTCCAGTGACAGTGTGGCCTTCCTGTTGGTGTACCGAGCACCCAACGCACCAACAGAGAGTCTACCTAAGCTGCTGGAGATGGTCTCGGAGTGGGCATTGAGGTTCCCTAAACTTATTCTGTTGGGGGACTTCAATGTCCACGCCGACACCACCTTCCCTTCAACAGCAGCCATGGACCTAGTGTCCACCATGGAGACGCTAGGACTCTCACTTTGTAAGACTGGACCTACACACCAGGCCAGGCACACCCTGGACGTGATCTTCACGGCTGGAATTCAAGTGACCCCAACCTCTATAACTGAGGTTCCATGGTCGGATCACAGTGTCCTGGAAGTCCATCTCGAAATGGCTTCCTCCCGGTAAGGGTGCCGAACCCATTCTGGTTCGCCCGAAGAGACTTATGGAACCCATTAGGTTCCTGAATGCTCTGAGGGACTTGGAGCTCCCCAGCGACTCAGTCGACGGGCAGGTGGAATGCTCTCTTTCTGCTGCCTTAGATGAGATCGCCCCCAGATGTTCTCTCACCCCCCGTAGAAATCGCTCACCTTGGTTTACCGAGGAGTTGCGGGCGATGAAACGGAGGAAGAGACAACTAGAGGACGTGTGGCGAGATCTCCGTGACGGAGCATCGAGATCAGCTTATAAACAGTTTAAGGAAGTTTATGAGCAAGCTATCAAGGAAGCTAAAAAAGTCTACTACTCTTCCTTGATAGAGTCGGCCAGTTCATACCCAGCTCAACTTTTCAAGATAATTAGGTCATTGACAACAATCCCGGTTGTCCCAAACAATAGGGGTTTGGCTCCAACAGCTGAGGCATTCCAGAACCATTTTGCCAACAAGATCTCGACCCTCCGCCGGGATATCCCAGCCACTCTTGATACAGTGAGTGAACTCGAGACTCTGCCGCCACTCGACGGGCCCACCTTCAACCGCTTCCAACTGCTGGACGCAGCAGCTGTTGATAAGTTACTCGCTGCAGCTAGACCAACTACCTGATCCCTTGATCCGTGCCCCTCCTGGCTTGTTAGATCCTGCCGGGAGGGGTTACGGGACCCCCTGGGAAAGATTATCAACAGCTCCCTTGAGCAAAAAGTGTTGCCGGGGGGGGTGAAAGAGGCTATGGTAAGACCGCTGCTGAAGAAGCCGAAATTAGACCCTTCGGCTCCCTCCAATTACCGGCCCGTGTCCAACTTGCCATTTTTAGGCAAGGTAATTGAGAGGGCAGAAGCGGATCAGCTGCGGCGGTTCATAGACGACACAGCTGGACTTGATCCCTTCCAGTCCGGCTTCCGTATTGGGCATGGGACGGAGACCGTGCTTGTCACCATTACAGACCAACTTTGCCGCCAGCTGGACCAGGGTGGATCAGCCCTGCTTGTCTTGTTAGACCTGACAGCAGCGTTTGATACTGTAGATCATGCATTGTTGGCCCACCGTTTAGCCGTGACTGGGGTTAGGGGGATTGCCCTTAAATGGGTGACCTCCTTCCTCCAGGATTGGGGACAACGTGTGGAGAGGAGGGAGGAGGTCTCCGGGAGACTCCCATTAAGTTGTGGGGTCCCCCAAGGGGCCATCCTCTCGCCCTTATTATTCAACATCTATATGCGCCCCCTGGCCCAGCTGGTTCGCGACTTTGGTCTGGAATGTTATCAGTACGCTGATGACACCCAGCTTCTGCTGAGAATGGACGGCAGGCCGGACACCGTACCCGATTGTTTCCATCTTTGCCTTGAAGCCGTGACTGGATGGCTGCGGACCAGCCGGCTGAAAGTGAATCCGTCGAAGACGGAGATCTTGTGGCCTGGTCGCCCTGGGCTGGATGAGTGCCGGTTGCCTACCCTGGATGGCGAGCAACTTAGCCCGTCATCCCTGGTAAAGAGCTTGGGTGTCCAACTGGACCCCTTGCTGTCCATGGAGGCTCAGGTCTCCATGGTCAGCAAAACGTCGTTTTTCCATCTACAACAGGCTAAGCGACTGGCACCCTACCTGTCCAGGGTCGACCTGGCCACGGTGATCCAAGCGACGGTCATCTCGAGACTGGACTACTGTAACGCCCTCTACGTCGGCCTTCCCTTGTCGACGATCCGGAAACTCAAGCTGGTGCAGAATGCCGCTGCTCGCTTGCTGATGGGAACATCAGTGAGGGAGCACATCACTCCCATCCTCCGGCAACTGCACTGGCTTCCCATTGAGTACTGAATTGCCTTCAAGGTGCTGGTTTTAACCTTTAAGGCCTTGCACGATCTAGGGCCTGCGTACCTGAGGGACCGCCTTACCCCGTATATTCCCCCGAGATCACTGCGCTCGGAAGAGCAGAACCTGTTGGTTATTCCATCACACCGCTCCTGTCAGCACAAGAACATAAGAACATAAGAACATAAGAAGAGCCATGCTGAATCGGGCCTCAGCCCATCTAGTCCAGCATTCTGTGTCACACAGTGGTGTAAGTGTCTGTCGAAAAAGAGCTATTGGAGCTCTTATCTCATACCCTTCCAGCAACATAATCCTGAACAGGTGTGGCCTTGAAGACGCACAGAGCTGGAGATGGGCCTTGAGCCACACCACACCAACGTGAGAAGCCCTGGCATGAACATTGCTGACTCAGGGAGGATATGAGGAAATATCCACTGGACATTGTGAAACTGGGTCAAAGGGGATATGACGCAATCTCTGTTGGGCATTGCAAGCCAGGGGGGTTGGTCTTTGAGATGATGGACAGGTGATGGGGGTGTGGTTAGTATATAAGTTATGTTTGTTCCTGGTGAAGCCAATTCTGGCTTCAAAGGTTATGAGACCTGGAATAAATCTTGTGGGATCGAATTGCTGTCTGCGCATCATCCTTACAGATAATCTCAGCGTTCATTACAGAAAGCCAGAATTCTATAAGCCTATCATGGAGAAATCTGCAGAGGGCTTGTCTTATTTTGAGATGCCATCCGCAAGGTTGAAACCCTTTACAGAAGTGGAATGGGTGAGTCCCGAGGAGTTCTGGGAGGATGCGGATGAAGACGGTACCGGGAAAGTAGGAGTACTCCCCATTTGGATTTGGAAGACGGGTGGATGGAGCATACCTTCCTTAGGAGGAGAGGTGGAGGCTTCTGAGATGACTGCCTACAAATTCTGCGGACCGTGTGTGAAGGAGAGGACGAGGGAAAGGCCCAAGAAGTCCCAGCCTTCCTGGAAGGAGAGTGATGTGAGAAATGCCCAAGATGGGGAAGGAGACTGCCAGAAGTCTGTTCAGGTGGGCTATGAATCCAAGGGAAGGGGGCAGCGAGGCCCCTTTCAGATGGATGTCCGGATGATGGCCGGAGGAACCAGAGAAGCTGTGCGGAAGGACACGCCGGCTCAGGTGGATCCAGTTGTGCGCGGGACCAGAGAAGCTGCGGGGAGAGTGCCCCAGCTAAGGTGGACCCAGCGAAGTGGAGCAGGACCAGAGAAGCTGCGGGAAGAGTGCCCCAGCTCAGGAGGACCTGGCGGAGTGTGGCAGCGAGGCCACGAGACCTGAATCACCATCAGGAGTAGAGGTGATGAGGTGCAGCTTGGAGGCTGAAGAGGCTGGGCATGGGAGAGCCCAGTCTTCCATATGGGATGAGTTAGTCCAGGAGTGGCAAGAATTAAAGGAAGACTTTTATGATGGACGGCATGAAGTGAGTATGCTTCTAAAGAGAATGGGGCTTTGGAAGAGAAAGCTCGCCAGTATGAGAGAATGATGTCGTGTCTCCCAGCCGAAGATGAGGGGCGTTTTGAGGACGCTTTGGAGGAAGACACCGGTGCTTTGGAGAGAGAGGCTCAGTCGGTTGTCTTGGAGAGCGAGCTTCCTGGGAAAGAAGCGGCGGGGGAATGCCGGTCTTTTGATGTCCCAGCTGGCTGTGAAGGGATAAGAAGTGGGCCGGTTCTGGCCGCAGAGGCTGTTTTACCGGCAACCGACGAGTGGATGGCTGAAGCAGTTGAACAGTGTCCTGAAAAAATGGGGCTGGAGAGTTTATCCCCTAGTTTGCTGTCGGCAGATGCTTTGATTCAAAGTGTGGGGATTTCAATTGCCTGGACTGCAATGTTACTATATCTGGGCATGGAAGATAAGGTTGCTGCGAAAGAAAGCCAGATGGTTTGTGTGTTCTCCGAAGGGGAGGAAGGGGGGCCCCTTTGTGAAGAAATTATTTCAAAAGAGCCAGCCGTGCTTCAGGGAGAGGCCCAGCCTTTGCCAGAAGGAAGACCCGATAAGCCTGCCAAGGTTGCTATGGAGCAGTTGCAGAGAGATAAGGCTGGAATGTTTCTCGGATTGGAAAGTGTGTGGAAGGTTTCTCTTTGTGAAGAATATATTTCAAAAGAGCCAGCCGTGCTTCAGGGAGAGGCCCAGCCTTTGCCAGAAGGAAGACCCAATAAGCCTGCCAAGGTTGCTATGGAGCCGAAGTTGCAGAGAGATAAGGCTGGAATGTTTCTCGGATTGGAAAGTGTGTGGAAGGTTTCTCAGCCGGAGAAGTTTGATCCCTTCCTTCGATCCCTTCCTTTGTGGTGCTTATGCCGAGAAGACGTGAGTGGGAATTCCCATCAAGTTTGTGGGCTCCCTGAAGAGAAGGAGCCGGCCGTGCTGATGGAAACAGAAGGAAGAGATGTCTTCATTTCGGAATGCAGTAAGATCCTGAGGACGGGAGGAGAATTTATTCCGGAAATGGCAGAGCTATTCCAGAAGGGTCCTTTTAGGACCAAACAAATTATGTCACTCGGGATGGGGTGGTTAATGGGAACCTTTGAAAACGGTTTGGCCCGAATGTTGATGACAAAACTTTGGGCAAAGAAGATGGCAAAGCGTGCCCTTGCTGAGTTGAGGAGCGGACTTGGCAACATGCTGAACTTGGGCCTTCCAGCAATTGAACTATATTCCGGCGTTTTGGTCATAACCGAGTTGGGTTTGAACTTGGGGTTTGGCGTGGAGAGAGAAATGTATATGCCCTGCCTGATGATGTTTTCTTGGGGGGAGAAGGTGTTTTGGGAATCAGATGTAACCTAAGGAAAATGTAATCATATGCAGTTGGGTCAGAATTGCAAGTGCTGGAATCATAACTGGATTGTATGACATGGAAATGTTTAACATTGTGTGCTAAATTAATATTTGTATGGGACCTTTTAGGTTTGCACATTGAGGGATTTTAGTAATGTATAAGTTGATGTTTATTGAAGCGATATTCATGGGTGTTATGCAGTTTGGGGTTTATATGGTTATTTTCATGTATATAAGATGTTCTCAATATGCATTCAAGAACTGGGGTTTAGGCTAGATACATGTGTGTCCTCTTGCCATGTGAGGAGATGTATTAGTTTGTTCATGGATCAAGGGGTTATAGGATGATGTGATAGCTTTAGAGGGCATGTGGATGCTGTTTACTGTGTGGTGAATTATAGTTTGGTAAGTGCTTCTTGTTGAGGAGAAAGGAGGGTTGGATTGTTTGTAGTTTGTCCTCCTCTGTACTTGAAAGAATAGGTACAGTCTTTGTTGGTGCCTGCGGAGCAATGTAGCCTTAAAGTTGGTAGGTGCTAATTGCGGCAGGAAGGTTATTTTGGTGCTAGAATTGGTTAAGTTGAGGTGTAGTCTCCTGTTGAGTTTGCCAGGAGGTCAGGTTTTGTTGTAATTGTTGTTCCCCAGATTAGAATTAGAACATATTAGATTTAGCTTTGATGGTGTGTGTAATTAGTGATTTATAGTTTTCTTGTGCCTCGTGGCTGAGTGCCAAGAGGGGTAGATTGGTAGAAGGATAGTTTGTCTCTTGACTTCAGAGGGTAGGTTGCAGGGTAATTGATAGCCTGTGTTACGGCCTGCTGAGTATAGTCTGGAGGAAAGTTTGGTGTGCATTCGTTTTGTATTTGATTGTATAGAAGATTATGGTTTGGGTGGTACCGCCTGCCATTGCAGTAGAGGGATTGTAGTTTTCCCAAGTGCCTTTTGCCAAGGTGGCAAGGATAGTGGTTCATTTTGTATTTGATTGTATAGAGGATTGTAGTTTGGATGGTACCTCCTGCCATTGCAGTAGAGGGGATTGTAGTTTTCCTAAGTGCCTTTTGCCAAGGTGGCAAGGATAGTGGGTTTCTTTTGTATGGTTGCTTGACACAGTTGAATTTGGTGTTCATTCGTTTTGTATTTGATTGTATAGAGGATTGTAGTTTGGGTGGTACCTCCTGCCATTGCAGTAGAGGGTTTGTAGTTTTCCAAGTGCCTTTTGCCAGGGTGGCAAGGATAGTGGGTTTCTTTTGTATGGTTGCTTGACACAGTTGAATTGGTCCTGTGTAGTTTGTAGGGGTTGTAGTTTGTTGGGGTCTCCTGGTTTTTTGGGAGATAGTTTAATTGGTTGTAAGCCAGTAGAGTTGTGTGGATGCAGGTCGCTTTATGTTCCCACGTGGAGTGACTTGGTTAGAGGATTAGCTTCAGGGCTAGTTTAGTGGGGAATGATGTTATCTCCTGTTGAGTCTGCCAGGAGAGAGTTGGTTGAGGATTGTATGGGTTCAGGAGTGGATGTGTGCAGGATATCTGGGACGCAGATGCTCATACCTGCGTCCAGGGGGCAGTTTGTTGTTGAATTGGAATTTATGTATAGTCTAATAGGATAGATATGGTTGTGTAGTGTTGTACCTGGTACCTCCTGCTTTTGCAGTGGAAGGTTTTGGGAGTTATGGGGTTTGGAAGTTTGGTTGTGTGGTTTTGATTTATACCTTAAGGATGCGCAGTTGATTTGTCCTTGTGCAATGTATTGTTAGGATTTGTAGTGGTCAGTAGTTACATGGGAATTATAGTTTGCGGGTTAGTACCTCCTGCTATGACAGTGGAGGTTGTTTAGATTTAGGTGGTAGCTGAAGATAGAGATTGGCCTTGAACAAGCTGAGCGTTTGTGAATAGAGGAATATCTGAGTGTGTAGGAGTTCAAGTTTGGTGTATGAAATAGCTTTGTCCCAGTGTGTGTTCAACTGGAGTAAGGCTGAGGTGAGAGCTCCCTTCGCCTTGTGAGTTGTAGAGCTGGTTGTGACTTTGGTGGGTGCTGGGATAGAATTTAGATGATAAGAGTAGAATAGCGTTTTGAGTCCTCTTTTCCCCCAGGGGGGAGGGAGAGGGGTATTCTGTAAGTGTCTGTCGAAAAAGAGCTATTGGAGCTCTTATCTCATACCCTTCCAGCAACATAATCCTGAACAGGTGTGGCCTTAAAGACGCACAGAGCTGGAGATGGGCCTTGAGCCACACCACACCAACGTGAGAAGCCCTGGCATGAACATTGCTGACTCAGGGAGGATATGAGGAAATATCCACTGGACATTGTGAAACTGGGTCAAAGGGATATGATGCAATCTCTGTTGGGCATTGCAAGCCAGGGGTTGGTCTTTGAGATGATGGACAGGTGATGGGGGTGTGGTTAGTATATAAGTTATGTTTGTTCCTGGTGAAGCCAATTCTGGCTTCAAAGGTTATGAGACCTGGAATAAATCTTGTGGGATCGAATTGCTGTCTGCGCGTCATCCTTACAGATAATCTCAGCGTTCATTACACAGTGGCCCACTAGTTGTACACGGGGATCTCTAGCAGAAAGGAGGGCAAAACCCTCACCTGCTCCCGACCCCCCACAACCAGTGCCCGGGGAAAATCCTGCCTGCCTCAATCAACACAGAGGTGGCACTTGGATGTCCATTTCAGTAACTACTGATTCCCTTGGTATCCATGAATCTGTCTAATACTGCCTTGAAGCTGTCCAGGCTGACAGCTGTCAGAACCTCCTCTGGAAGTGAGTTCCATAACCCAATGACCCTCTGGGTGAAGAAATATTTCCCTTTATTAGTCCTAACTTTCCTACCTTGGAGCTTTAGGAGTGCCCCTAGTCCTAGTGTTGTGTGACAGAGAAAATATTTTTCTTTATTCACCTTTTCAGCCCATGCATGATTTTGTACACTTCGATCAAGTCACCTCTTAAACGCCGTCTTTCAAGGCTGAAAAGACCAAGGGGTTGCAACCTGATTTCATAAGGGAGCTGCTCCATCCCTTGGATCATTTTTGTTGCCCTTCTTTGTACCTTTTCCAGTTCCGTTATATCCTTCTTGAGGTGCAGTGACCAGAATTGTACACAGTACTCCAGATGTGGCCTCACCATAGATTTGTAGAGAGGCAATACAACATTTGCCGACCTATTTTCAATTCCCTTCCTGATCATGCCAAGCATAGAATTTGCTTTTTTCGCTGCTGCAGCACACTGGGTTGACATCTTCATTGAGCTGTCCACCAAAACCCCAAGATCCCTTTCCTGGTTTGTCTCAGAAAGCTTTGATCCCATCAGTTGATAAGTGTATTTGGGGTTCTTTGCCCCAATGTGCATGACTTTACACTTGTTTAGGTTAAAATGCATTTGCCACTTTGTTACCCATTCACTCAATTTCGAGAGATCTTTCTGGAGCTCTTCACAGTCAGTTTCATTTTTAACTATTTATTTATTTTATTTATTTATTATTTGGTTTTATATTCCGCCCCTCCTTGCAGGCTTGGGGCGGGTTACAACATATAAAACGGGCAACTACCCTGAACAGTTTAGTGTCATCTGCAAACTTTGCTACCTCACAATTTACTTCTACATCCAGATCATTTATGAATAAATTAAAAAGTAACGGTCCTAAAACTGAACCTTGGGGTACGCCACTTCTCAACTCTTTCCATCCAGAGAAGTGTCCATTTATTACCACCCTTTGTTTCCTACAGTTTAGCCAGGTTCCAATCCAGGACAAGACCTGTCCCCTGATTCCATGGCTGACAGCGGGCCTTTTCAGTTGTGGCTCCCATGACTTGGAACTTACTGCCTAGTCACGTTCGGGCGATCCACGAACTCGGCCCTTTTCGAAGGGCCTGTAAGACTGCCCTCTTCAGACTAGTGTTTGGCTAGCCTGAATGTAGATGCATATCATCACCCGAGTTAAGATCTGTAATCCGCTGGCTTACTGGCTATGTACTGTGTGTTTTATCGAATTTTACTATATGTTTTATTGTGTATTTTATTGTTATTGTGATCCGCCCCGAGCCTGCAGGGAGGAGCGGAATATAAAACCGAATAATAAATAAATAAATAATAAATACCAAGGCAGATAATACACAATGCCTGCTTTGAACTGGATTATATGTGTCCACACGGTCACATATTCCAGCTCAAAGCATTGATTGGGGACCGAGTCGTCGGGATTTGACATGGCAGTATATGCCAGAAGCGGGGACTAAAATTCCCTTCCACACAGCCATATAACCCAGAATACCAAGGCAGATAATACACAATGCCTGCTTTGAACTGGATTATATGTGTCCACACTGTCACATATTCCAGCTCAAAGCATTGTTTTGGATTTGATATGGCAGTATATAGAGGGGGACTAAAAGCCCCTTCCACACAGCCATATAACCCAGAATACCAAGGCAGACATTACACAATGCCTGTTTTGAACTGGTTTATATGTGTCCACACTGTCACACATTTCAGCTCAAAGCATTGTTTTGGATTTGACATTGCAGTATATAGGTGGGGCCTGAAGCCCCTTCCACTCAGCCATATAACCCAGAATACCAAGGCAGACAATACAAAATGCCTGCTTTGAACTGGATTATATGTGTCCACACTGTCACATATTCCAGCTCAAAGCATTGTTTTGGATTTGATATGGCAGTATAGGTGGGGACTAAAATTCCCTTCCACTCAGCCATATAACCCAGAATACCAAGGCAGATAATACACAATGCCTGCTTTGAACTGGATTATATGTGTCCACACTGTCACTCATTCCAGCTCAAAGCATTGTTTTGGATTTGATATGGCAGTATATAGGTGGGGACTGAAGCCCCTTCCACTCAGCCATATAACCCAGCTCAAAGCATTGTTTTGGATTGTTTTGCCTATGGTACAGCCACTTTCTCTTTGTATAATCCACCATTAAGAAGAAGGGTGCCACAGAAGTATGATAAAAATTCATATTTATCAAAAGCATAGACAATATAAAAAGGAGCCAGCACTAATATTAATTATATTATGTTATAAATTATAATACAGTATAACTACATATTATATTTTATAAAGATTATACTATATGGTATTAATATAAATTGGTATTAAATAACCCTCTCTCTCTCTCTCTCTCTCTCTCTCTCTCTCTCTCTCTCTCTACACACACACACACACACACACTACTATTAAATAGGAATAAATAATACTGAATATATATATTACTTAATACTTTATTATTTTTGGCATAACTATCCTAATAAGGATCTGGTCCTATGACTATCCCACTGTGACAAAGGCACCCTTGAAGCAAACCAATTTAAATGCGAATAGAAAAGCCAAACAGCAACCTTTAATGAGGCTTGGATTTCAAACGCCTCTTTAGTGGGAGAAGTTCACACTTTTGGCAAGGCTTTCGCCCCCGAAATAAGGAGAGAGGAATGCATGGACTGGAGCCAGGAAGTATTCACAAAGCAAACATTCCCGAATAAACAACTGCTTGTATTTTGAATGCCCCAGCACTGGGAATAATTCGGACTTTTGCCAGAGCTTCTGCATCCAGCGAAAGAAGCCAGGGACGAGGAACTGCAACCTGAAAGGAAGCACGGTCCCCTTAAGGTACCTCAGCAATATAATACAATTAAAGGACAGAAGCAGGGAAGGAAGGGGGGTGAAAACACACCCTCAACACTCAAATATATAAAACTTTTATTTCCTTCCTTTCTCCCCTTTCACCCTTTCCTTCTCTCCTCCCCTTTCCCTACCTCTTCTTTCCTTCCTTCCTTCCTTCCTCTCCCTTTCTCTCTCTCTTTCGGAGGAAGAGGAGCTGCCGCTGGTGGCGAGGAAGGGGGCCGGTCAGGGAGGAGGAGGCGGCGGCCATGCGGTGCTGCTGCTTCTTCCTCCTCCTCCTCGCCGCTCAGCTCAGGGGGTGGAGGGCGGAAGCTGAGCCGGGGGCGGGGCTTTGAAAGGACCAGGAAGCCACGGAGTGTTTGCCCTGTGGCTCTGCCCTGCCCTGCCTCCTGACTGGAGAGAGAGAGAGAGAGAGAGAGAGAGAGATGGGAGGAAGGCAGGCAAGAGGAAGGCGAAGGGCCCGAGGATGCGTCGGCGGCGGGGAGGGGTGGGCCGGGGCCTCCCGATACGCCTGGCGGGCAGGAGAATTCGCCCGTTCCAAGATGGCGCTCTACATGGGGGCGTAGTTCGCGTATATGGATGGACCGCCTCTGTGTGTTATCCTGAGATATACCGGTATTTATGATTATGGAAATATAATCCAGATAATAGGGAACATCACAATTGCATCATTAATAACCAACCAGACACTAAGACGCCATTTAGTTATAGCACATACTATAGCACATTAGTTATAGTTTCAGAAGAGCCTATGATTGTTAGTAACAAGCGGTGACTATGTAACCTGTTTGTTTTAATTGTGTAAGTCGCCCAGAGCACCTTTGGTGGAGGGCGACTCATAAGAAATAAAGTTAGTTAGTTAGTTAGTATATGTCATACTATTGATGTTCCAACATTCGTAGCATAAAAAAAACTGGGAGAACCCGCATCTGAAAAATGTGAATTTTCCCAGGGGCCTGTCCACGCCCACCCCAGAAAGCATGCACTTTGTGGGGTGGGTGTTCAGGCCCTCCCCCCTCCCCCCAAGCCCCCAGACCCCTTAGAAAACTAATAAAAACTGACCTATCCTCTATTAGAAGCCCTGGCGAGCTCTCCCGGCATGTAGAAATGAGCCCGGTAAACTGTGGGAATGAGCCCAGTAAACTGTGGGAATGATGTCGGGACTGTATTCCAGATGCAGGAAATAGTGAATTTATTCCGCGCCTTCCAAGAAGGTGTGGAATAAATGCACTAATAAATTAATTCGCTACAAATCAGGGTTTTCCTGGAAGTTTCCGCAATAAAGGGGCTGTCTGGATGAGCCCCCAGTTTATACAAATGTGTAGAACTAAATCTACTTGATTTCAAATTGTTAGTTTATTTTAAAAATGACACTGTCCTGAGCCCTTGTAATAAAGGAAAGGATACAAATATTTTAGTAAATAAACAAATAAGGAGACACGTTGAAGTTCCTTTCTTTAATTTATAGTCACTTTGAACTCAGTTTTATGTGTGGTGGAAATATACCCTCACTTGCTTTTGAATATTTCCATTTATGCTTGCTTGTTCCTTTTCACAGAAGCTAGCCATTTTATAATGCATTATGTGTTGCTTGGAATGGGTATTAAGATGGTGTATGGGAGGGTTGGTGTTGATAGTTTGTGTTCTGCTGTTTTTGGTTTGTAAATTGTAGCCTTCTTTGAATGCAATCCCGTTTGTAGAAAAATATTTTGCAAATTGAAGTTTAGAGTAATCTTAAAAGGAAGAGACAGCTATTATTTTGCAAGGGCAAGAGATCAAGGAGGGAAGGAAAATCATTTGCAAAAATATTTACTCTGAAGTCAGAAATTGCAAAGGGGAAAGAGTAATCCAAAACCCTAGATTACTGGAATGTGAAAAGCTGAGCTACAGAAATTACTTTTTGGGAATGGAAATAAACACTTAAGTTGGTCAATATAGCCTTTCCATATAGCTATTTACATACAAGACACGAAAATATGATTGTGTTTTGGTACAGGAGTACCTCTCAACTTCATGGTCAAAGCATCATGTGAACTAGATTAGTTTACCAATTACAAATAAGGACACTTTTGCTACACCTTCAAAATAGTTGATTAAAGTACATTCAAACTGTACATTGCAAATGCCCTTGAGATAGCAAATCATAATAAAACAATAATGAAACAGCACAAGATAATAGAACACAAAGTAAAAGGTTCACCAGTTTAAAAGGAAGAAAGGACTCCTGGGCCATCCAGTGAGTTCATTAAAACACATTTTAAATGCACAATAAAACACCCTTGTGGTAGCAAATCACAATAAAACAATAATGAAATAGCACGAGATAATATTATAACACAAAATAAACAGCAGGAGATAGAAACAGAGCAGCCCATAATTGAACCCAACTAAAACCTAAAGCAAATAGAGCAATGCACAGGACTTAAAGCTGGGTGAGAATGGTACAGCCCTTATTATATTGCTGGACTACAATTTTCCAGCATGCCTCAGGCTTGGGCTATGTTAGTCAGAGCTTCTTAAACTATGGGTCTTAACCCCAAGCAAAATGTAGGGTCCCAAAAAATTGGTGACAGTAAAAGCTTTCTGAATGTCGCCCAGTGACTGTTTTAGGACTTCATCACACACTTTGTTTGCAGAGTTTCTAAACACTTAAAACACGAGCTCCCATAGGTTATTAGACCAAGTCAACATACCCACCCACTAATGAATAACAATCAGATAAACCAAACCCCTTGACCAAGATAAACCAAAATTGTTCTGTGGGTTCCAAGTTTGTCCTCATGTTTGAATTGTTCAGAAATGCAATGATACATAAGTTGGGTAATAAATGGCTTCATTGGCAGAGAAGTGGGTTAAAGTGGCAAATATTACGTGGGATGGCAATTGTCCTATTTGTGTTCAATCATTTTGTTGATGATTTTGTGTGGGTAGTCTTTACATGACCCTTGATACTCCTCTTGCTGCCATTACCATTTGGATACAAAACTGAAGGTTCAGTAATTTTTTAAATATAATTTCAATTTCCGAAACCATGCAAATATTGAAGTTATTCTAATTCATTGTACTTTAATTTTCTTTACTGCAAAAAAGTTTCCATTCAATGTTTTATGTATTCAAATCTGTGGTTTGATGGCATTTTGGGGGCATTTTTTGTTTTAATTTGTATGGTCTTACTGTATTCCTATGAAAAGGATTGACTTGTTCCACCCATATCTTTCTCCTTGATGTGTAACTATTATAATAAAAAGAAGGGATAAATGAAATCTGTATCACCATGTTTTAAGGGTCCCTTTAAAAGCAATTTTACTAAAGCTCATTAGTACTGCCAAACTTTATTTACATACTCCAAAACTTCTGAAATTTTCTGGATCTTGTGAAATAAAGGACTTTAACAATTGCAAATTCCTACCCACATCCCGGGGGAGTTGGAGGAGACAATACTCTCCCGTGTGATGGTATAGCACTTAATACAGACATGGGAGCAGACAAAAATATATGATGGGTACGCAAATTATCCATTTAATTTTAAGACGGGATGCCATTAAATGCAAGGCAAGTTGTGGGATGAAGTCCTTCAACATTTACACATATCTGTTGTGCAATGTTTGTAATGGACTCTGCAGAAGATGTTTCAGCTGTATTTCTTAAAAACAAAAATCATCTTATTTTGCAATTTTTTGCCTATTGTATATGTCTATATTTCTGGGCTCACGTAAAAATTTCTCAGGTCAAAAAGAGTCCCAAGTGGACAAGTTTTAGGAGCTCTGATTTAGAGGATTTCACATCAAAATAGTCCTTTAAAACCTATTTATTTTAGAAGAACAAAATGGACTTCTGACATCAAAAAATATCCTATCATATATACCAGGGTAGCCTTTCAAAAAGTATGCAACCTTCTCAACCAAATAAGTTACACACATGAACATTTTTTCAGCACATTCATTCAAGATGGAAGAGTCCTTCTCCCTTTGGCCTTTCAACAACCTACTATGAGGCCCAACTTCTGCACCTTCAATCATGTTAAAAGGGGGAAATTTCAGGAGGTGACATTTCTCAAGTAACAAGCCAAACTTGCTGAAAATCTAATTTCTACACAACCATTATAGGTATAGGAAAGCTCTCCAGGTTTCATTCTGACAATCCTGTGATTACTGGAAGCAAACTTTACTGGATTTAGTGAGCTTACTTACTGTTTAGTAGCATCCTACAGAAGATACTCCTGATATCATGCACATGTTGGCCTAGGATTGTTATTAAGGATGAAAACGCACACTACAAATCACCACAAATAAATTAAAGCACATTGAAACAAAGCCTAATGTACAGGAATTTCCTTTTCAATAGTATTCTTGTAGTTCAGGGCTTTAAAAACCTTTTTCTCTTGTGACCGCTTTCCACCCAAGAAATGTTTGTGTGGCCCAAATATATTGATAAATAAAATAGATACAGAAATAAAACATTTACTGAAAATATACCAGCATTTGCAAGGCTTACTAAACAGTTTGAATTTCCTTTTTTTTAGTACTGCTGAAGCATTTTCTACAGAGTCTAATATAAACATTGCACAAGAGATTTCTACCTAGTCTAAAACAGCCATTAGATGATGGTCAGAAAACTTTGTTTCCAAATTTTTGTGACCCCAACATTGAGCTAAGGGGACCCCATTTGGTGTCAGGACCCACAGTTTAAGAAAAAATGTTAATAGTTTTATAATATTAAGTTGGTTATTATAAAGGTGATCATACCTAGTTCCATTAGCTGTTTCTTTTAATAAAATTATCATTAGAATTTAGTAACATACTCCCAGTTATGTGTCCAACTTAAAGAACAGTAGCCTAATTTGGATCACAAACTACTGGAGTGCTTCCACTCACATAAATAAGCTTTGGATCAAACTCATTAGACAGTTTGATTGATTACATGTAGCTAGCACTGTGTTATTTAGTTTCTTTGGGATTAATCCAGCATCAAATTAGAGAAAGGGTAGGTGACCTTTGTCAACAATCTTGTTTTATTCTTGTATTCATCTGTTGCAAAGTCACTGCCATCCAGTCTTTTAACAATTAGCACTTAGATTAACTGAACAACAGTCTTTCGGGTTGATTCAGAAGGTTTTCACAGTATCATCGTTGAGAAGGCAGAGTCTAGCATCCATTCTAGTCACCAGGCGAGTTGGAAAGAAGTGGTCCATTTGTTCTAGGTGAGTGGTTTGCAAACTTTATTTCCTCTTGTGTTTGGAATATAAGTATAAAATAGATATGAAAACCAAACATTTACTGATAACAAATCAACCTTTGCAAGGCTTACTAGACAATCTGATTACAACTGAGTCAAGTCAACTTTATTTGTATCCAATCACATCCCCCTTGGGAACTCAAGGTAGCTAACAACATGGATGGCAGCCATTCGATGTCACACAAATGCACAAATATACAAATACACAATAAATTAAAAGCAAATAATTAATACAAAAATTATCATAACGAAGACCCTAACCCTAATAGCAATCAACAAAACAATCAACTGAAGCATTTTCTCTAGCAGAGTCCATGGTAGACACTACACAACAGCCACTAGGTGACATTCAGAAAACATTTATTGTTACCAAATATTTGGAGACCTCAACATTGAATTGGGGCCCACACTTTAAGAAGCAGTGCTCTAGATGATCACTGTAGACATTGCACAACAACTACTAGGTGGCATTCAGAAAACATTTACTGTTGCCAAAATTTGGGGGACCCCAGCATTGAACTAAGGGGACCCTATTTTTGGTTGGGACCCACAGTTTAAGAAGCAGTGCTCTAGATTATCACTCTCCACTGGTTCTCTCTCTGCCCCCCCCCTGGCCGCCGCTCCACTCTTCACTCTTCATAACTCTCTCTTTCTCTCTCTCTCTCTCTCTCTCTCTCTCTCATCTGCTTCCCTGCTCTCAAAGCTACTAGAAGGGCAGATCCTTTCTTCCTAATCCTGAACTGATCGGTTCAGCTCACTGATCGCTTTTCTATGAGGCTGAAAGTTGAATAAGGTCAGACTGAAGGTCATTTCTGGCCTGAGGGCGGACAATTGCTCAACTCAGTACTAGCAGTTTGCTAACAAAATTGCATTATTTTCTTCTTCTTTCACCTTTCCAATGCACTGCTGGACAATCTTTCTGGATAACTGATTCTTCGAATGGATGGGCGAAAAATATTTTCATTTAATGCTTAGGCAGAAGGTACAATATGCAAAGTTATAATCAAAATCAGCAGCATAAAACAATTTAAAGGATTAAAAACCAGATGCAATTGGACTCGACTGTAATTCTGAAAGCAGCACGTCAGTGTCCTTGTTGGATAACTTTAATTTTATTTGGCCTCAGACTTAGTTATTAAAGAAATACTGCTTTTTGGAAGCAAAGAAACATTCTGCAAAGAATTACAATCTGTTCCAGCAATTAATTTGGCCCATAAAAGAGCAGGCAATCCCACCATTGGAAATATATCATTGCATCTCTGCTTTTGGTAGGAATTACTTTAGCACATAATCAATAACCCTGTTCTGATATGTTTTGGTTTCTCAGATTATAGTTACATCATTGAAATAAGAAGAGTTATTTGATTTAACAAGCCAGAACTTGTAGTTTATCTTTCGAACCACCTCATCATGCAGGTATAATTCACACATTACATTGCCTCTGTCTGTGCTATCTTTAGCTGTAGGATGCATTTATTTATTTTTTTACTTCACTGTTTTTGTTTAGAAGTAACTAGAGGTACAGTGAGCATACACAAACCTGACAATTAGCATATTTCTTCTATTTCAGTGGGAAAATATTTTCCCATGATTTGTGGAGACTTTTGTTTTATTTATAGGAAGGTATCCTATATTCTTATGAGTATCCATAAGCATTCAGGTATCTTTAGAGCAGTGGTCCTCAACGTATGGATCCCCAAGTGTTTTGGCGTAGGAAGTTGTAGAACTTCCAGAAATCCCAGCCAGTTTACCAGTTTTTAGGATTTCCGGGAGTTGAAGGCCAAAACATCAGGGGACCCACAGGTTGAGAACCACTGCTTTAGAGTCACTCTCTCCCAGCTATATTTTTTCCTCCTGGCACGTCTAGTCTACTTGTGTCAAATCACTGATCTTGGAACATCCAATACTAGTTACAGTGTGTTTGGGGCACCGTTCTTTCCTACACTTATTTAGAGATTTTTGGTACTTCCTGATGGTCTTCAGAATCCAAAACCCTCTCTGCTTAGCTTCCAGAATCAGGCATGATTGGGACTGACTGATTTATTCAGTATTTGGAACTAAAACAAGTACAGAAGTTGGTATGTGAAACAGTGGAGCTTTCACACTTTCTTTTTACATTCACTGGAACAACAAACCCCTTTGTTGTTGAGATGAAAGGCTTGAAATCTGTAGCCACACTGCATCTTCTTCCCTTTTTCTACATGCCTGGGAGGTTATAGAACAGGGAAGACAATGTGCAATGTGATGGCTCAGATCTAGAGAGCAAGACGTGCTGTAAGGGACTCCTCAATGTTTGATTCTGATGGACTGTGTTGAACTATGAGGCAAGATTAATAGTGTCATGTTTGGTTCCAGCTTCAAGCAAAACATGCCTTCCATGTCACATATATCATGGAAATCCCTTCTGCAAAGTAGCAGTGATTTCTTTACTTGCTCCTCATTTCTAAAATAGAAAGAGTAGGCACCAAGGCTTTGCCTAGGGGATCATAGCTTGATGCAAACAAAGATAGGAATGAGTATAACAAGGTGTCTGGATTATTTCGGTTAGATCTATTCTTACCCATTCCACATTGAGCTGTTTCACCTGTACCACACAAGCATCAATCTTTTTTTAAAAAGTAAGGTAGATTTCAGATGTTAACATCTGAAATATTCATCAGGGAGCTCTGGAAAGAGAAGCTAATTGAGACGGTCTTAAAGATCCTTTGCTCCTTGCAGCCAAACAGACTTGGCGACCAGCCAAGCATAATAAACAAACAGACATCTACAGTTGCTTTTTAAATAAAATAAAATAAAATAAAATGTTAACCATCCTCTCTTTGATTAATTTAAGGCTTGTCTGAATTGGTCTTGAAAAAGATTTCTTTTCAGAGCAGACTGCCATTGTGCCGCAAGGTTGCTAAGAGTTTTGAGAAGCTATACATACAAACATCCCAATCTAATGTGTATGAATATTTTAAGCTTCTGCGCAAGGTCAGAGAGACTGTAGAGGGGAAAAATGATGAAAGTCAGCCATTTTAGGAAAGAATAATCTATTATTTATTTGCATTTCTGGTTACAAATGAGGATAAATAATGTAGCTCCAGAAGCTTGCAGGTGTTCTCAGTCTGAGAGCATTTAAAGGGGGTAGGGCAGGGAAGGTGGAATCATCTACAGGGTATTTTTAGATTCTGCAAGAGCAGAGACTCCATTGAAGCATGGCATGATGTCAAAGTTAAATGGGAATATTATACAAAAGAGTTTCCAAATTATTCATACTGGAATATATTTTCTACTACCTGTTATTCTACTCACACTACAGACATGTCTAACCAACCTTTAGCATGTTTTCCTTTTGAAAATTGTTAAGACAGTTCAGAAACCAGGATGATGAAATGAGTTGCAAACCATAGTTTGTGTCAGCAAAGAGCGAATGTTACATTTTTTCTGCAGAACCTGTAGTTTGCTTTTTTTTGCTTGAAAGTTGAAGGTACCATGGGGTTATAGTCCATCTACCCAGCCAGTCATTGATCCACTCAACCTCCAAAAGAAAATTGCAATGCAAATAAATCTTGTTATGCTAGTATCTGTCGGAAAGAGGGGTTGGGAAATGAAACCATAGCTACATAGTATACTTAGCATCTTAACCAGGTTAGTACATGGTTAGCAAGATATTTATTTATTTATTTATTTTATTTTGTTTGTTCAGTCTTATATTCCACCCTTCCCGGCCGGCTCGGGGCGGTTCACATACATATTAAAATGCACTGCAAAGCAGTGGTACATCATAAAAACAACAAGAACAAGAAATAAAAGTTGCAAATAATGCAACGACAGTATAATAGACAGTTGCACTATCCAGGGGCTTCAATCGAAGGCAAGCCTGAACAACACAGTTTTGCAAGCCCTCCGGAATGGGATAAGCTCTGCCATCGCCCGGACATCGTCTGGTAGTACGTTCCAGAGCATTGGGGCAGTGACTGAAAAGGCTCGTTGCCTTGTGCTGGCGAGATGGCAGGAGCGGACAGATGGTACCGCCAAAAGGTTTCGCTCTTCCAAGCGCAGTGATCTCAGGGGAACGTATGGGGTGAGGCGGTCCCTCGGTGAATCCATCGGAGAAGGAGATCCTGTGGCCTGGTCGCCCTGGACTGGATGAGTGCCGGTTGCCTACCCTGGATGGCGAGCAGCTGAGCCCATCATCTTTGATCAAAAGCCTGGGGGTTCAGTTGCACCCATTGCTGTCCATGGAGAACCAGGTCTCTGCGGTCAGCAAGATTGCCTTTTTTCATCTTAGACAGGCAAGGAGGCTGGCCCCCTACCTCTCCCGGAACAACCTGGCCACGGTGATCCAAGCCACGGTCATCTCGAGGCTAGATTACTGTAACACGCTCTATGTTGGCCTTCCTTTGTCGGTGACCTGGAAGCTCAAGCTGGTGCAGAACACTGCTGCCCGGCTCCTGTCTGGCATGCCAGCTGGTTGCCACATAACACCTGTCTTGCAGGATCTGCACTGGCTGCCAATCGAGCACCGGATCACCTTCAAAGTGTTGGTTCTTACCTTTAAGGCCTTGTACGGCCTAGGGCCAGCGTATCTGAGGGACCGTCTCTCCCCATATTGCCCTATGAGATCTCTTCGTTCGGAGGATACCAACCTTTTGGCCGTCCCTTCTGCTAAAGCGGCCAAACTGACAGCCACCCGCCAAAGGGCTTTCTCAGTAATTGCACCGACACTTTGGAACGCCCTTCCAGCGGACACGCGCGCCATCCGCGACTTGCTCCTTTTCAGGCGGGCATGTAAGACCCACCTCTTCAAGCTTGCCTTCCACGTGTAGGCTAGCGGGACACGCCCCCTGTTAGAAATTGATTTCTAACCCTGGTCGTTTTAACTGTGTATCTTGTTACTTTTAATGATGTTTTTATGCTTGTTTTATTTCATATTGCTGTTTTTACCCTGTGTTGTTGTTGCTGTTGTGAGCCGCCCTGAGCCCGCCGGGAGTGGCGGCATAGAAGCCGATTAAATAAATAAATAAATAAATAAATAAATAAATAAAGGTACCCAGACCATGTAAGGCCTTGAAGGTCAAAACCAACACCTTGAAGACAATTCGGTACTCGATTGGAAGCCAGTGCAATTGCTGCAAGATGGGCGTAATGTGCTCTCTTGCCGACGCTCCCACCAGCAAGCGAGCGGTAGCATTTTGCACCAGCTTGAGTTTCCGAATTGTAGAGGCTGTTACAGTAGTCTAACCTTGAGATGACCGTCGCTTGGATTACCATGGCCAGGTCATCCCTGGACAGGTAGGGGGCCAGTCGCCTAGCCTGTTGCAGATGGAAAAAAGACGTTTTGCTGACCACAGAGACCTGAGCCTCCATGGCCAGCAATGGGTCCAACTGAACCCCCAGGCTTTTGATCAAATATGACGGGCTCAGCTGCTCGCCATCCAGGGTAGGCAACCGGCACTCTTCCAGTGCAGGGAGACCAGGCCACAGGATCTCCGTCTTCGATGGATTCACCTTCAGCCGGCCGGAGCGCAGCCAAACAGTCACGGCTTCAAGGCATTGCTGGAAACAATCGGGTACGGAGTCCGGCCTGTCGTCCATTCTCAGCATGAGCTGGGTGTCATCCGCGTACTGATAACACTCCAGACCAAAGTCGTGCACCAGCTGGGCCAGCGGCCGCATGTAGATGTTGAATAATAAAGGGGAGAGGATGACCCCCTGGGGGACCCCACAAGTTAATGGGAGTCTCCAAGAGATCTCCTCCCCCCTCTCCACACGTTGTCCCCGGTCTTGGAGGAAGGAGGTTACCTATTTAAGGGCAATCCCTCTAACTCCCATCGTGGCTAAACGGTGGGCCAGTAGTACATGGTCTACAGTGTCAAACGCTGCCGTCAGATCTAGCATCACGAGCAGGGCTGACCCGCCATGGTCCAGCTGGCGGCGAAGTTGGTCTGTAATGGCGACAAGCACGGTCTCCGTCCCATGCCCAATACAGAAGCCGGACTGGAAGGGATCTAGTCCAGCTGTGTCATCTAGGAACCACTGCAGCTGATCCGCTGCTGCCCTCTCAATCACCTTGCCTAAAAATGGCGAGTTGGAAACCGGGCAGTAATTGGAGGGAGCCGAAGGGTCTAACCTCTTTCAAACCCCCTGGGAACACTCCTTGCTCAAGGGAGCTGTTGATAATTTTACCCAAGGGGTCTCGTAGCCCCTCCTGGCAAGATCTAACAAGCCAGGAGGGGCACGGATCGAGGGAGCAAGTTGTTGGTCTAGCTGCAGCAAGTAACTTATCGACAGCTGCTGCGTCCAGCAATTGAAAGCGGGTGAAGGTGGGCCCACCAAGTGGCGGCGGAGTCTCAGGTTCACTCACTGTATCAAATGTGGCTGGGATGTCCCAGCGGAGATTCGAGATTTTGTCGACAAAATAGTTCTGAAAAGCCTCAGCTGAAGGAGCCAAATCCCCATAGTTTAGGACAGTTGGAATTGTTGTCAATGATCGAATTATCTTAAAAAGTTGAGCTGGGCGAGAACTGGCTGACTATCAAGGAAGAGTAGTAAACCTTTTTAGCATCCTTGATAGCCTGCTCATAAACATCTTTGAATTGTTTATAAGCTGATCTCGATGCTCCGTCACGGAGACCCCGCCACATGTCCTCTAGCTGTCTCTTCCTCCGTTTCATCACCTGTAGCTCCTCAGTGAACCAAGGTGAGCGATTTCTACGGGGGGCGAGAGGGCATCTGGGGGCGATCTCATCTAAGGCAGCGGAAAGACAGGTGTTCCAGAGTTCCACTTGCCTATCGACCGAGTCGCTGGTGAGCTCCATGTCCCTCAGAGCATTCAGGAACCTTGTGGGTTCCATAAGTCTCTTCGGGCGAACCAAAATAGGTTCGGCACCCTTACAAGGCGGGGTGGCCAGCTCAAGTCAGACTTCCAGGACACTGTGATGCGACCATGGAACCTCCGTTATGGAGGTTGGGATCAATTGCCCCTGAACCAAATCAGCAAGTAAAATAAGAACCCTAACAAAACAACATGGGACATAGGTCATAGCAATGGACATGTCTGAATAATTCTAAAAATATATACAGAGAAAAAAATTTAAAGTTTTATAATAGCTTTTAATAAGAATTCAGTAGTTCAAAACAAAGAAAAAGGTTTACAGGATGTGATTGCCCTGACGTGTAGCAAGCAACACTGGTGGATTGTCGGAGTTTGCAAAGTAGGTTGTTGCTTCATGGAATACAATTGAAGGGGTGATTTATGCAGTCTATTTGGTATTGTGTATTTTTTAATGCAATTGTTTTATGTAAATCGCCTGGAGCATTTTAATGGAGGGCGATTAACAAGTGAGAAACTGATTTTGATGATGATCAAAGGGCAGGAAACTATTAGCTATGCATTTTATTCTTCTTGTATATTTATTGGTAGGAATGGGAAAAGGCAATTGGTGAATTTTCTGCTTTACGTGTCAAAATGATGTATTGGCTTTGACTACTTTGGGTGGCTTATGGTACTAATGTTAGTGAGCTAGTGCAGTGTTTCTCAACCAGTGTGCCGTGGCACACTAGTGTGCCATGAGCGATCATCAGGTGTGCCGTGAGAAAAGCTCTCTGCCCCCCTTCCTTCCCCTTCCTGCTGCCAAACTTCTGCTGCTTTGGGGAGGAGGAGGAAGGGCCGAGCGACAGCGAAGAAAAAGAAGGGGCTGGGGCGCCACCTCCTTCGGTCATTTCCCCAGCCGCCATGACTCCCGCCATGACTCACACCCCTCGCTCGCTGAAGCCGCGTGGAGGAGGAGCCCCGCCTACTGAAGCCTGTCCACCGCTCATGCTTCTCCTCTGTGGGAGAACTGAAGCCAGGGGAGGGGGTGGGGCATGGCGCAGCTTGGCTCCGCCCCCTCCCCCGGCTTCAGTGCTCCCACAGCTTCGCCAGCCTTGAGGGGGCAGTGTGAAGCCAGCATTGTGCTGGCTCTGCCACCGCTGGCTTGGCACTGCCCCCTCAAGACTGACAAAGCTGTGGGAGAACTGAAGCCGCGTGGAGGGGGCGGGGCATGGTGCGGCCTGGCTCCTCCCCCAGCTTCGGCACTCCCAGCAGCTGTACAGCTAACACAGTAAAGAATGGCTGGGGGATGGTGACCTGCTGGGGGTCACCATCCCCCAGCCATTCTTTACTGTGTTAGAGTGTCATTTTGGTTGGTGGTGTGCCCCCGGATTTTTTTAATGTTAAAAGTGTGCCGCGGTTCAAAAAAGGATGGGAAACACTGGGCTAGTGAATTAGCTCAGAAGAAGGAGCTATCCAAGGTACTGAATTCTACCCTTGTAATACGTTGCAGAACATATATTGTTGTTATATTTCAACAACTTGGATAGCTCCTTTAAAATCTATGCTATACTGTAGCTTGGGATGGTTTCACCAAGTTACTGGCATGGAAGGCACTGGCTTTTACTCCTGTGCAACTTGGCTCAGATGTTTGTGGGCACCATTTGTTTCTGTGCAGCAAAAGTGTCTTGGTGCAGCTCTGCTGACCGCTGCTGGTCCATGCTGCATCCAGTCTATTTGGGGTTTGCTGGAATGTGATTGGTCTCCAGGGCAAAGAACCAGCGTTATGTAACTAACTTCAACCCAACTCAGCATTAAGTACTGTAATGTTGGCAGAAATGACCATATCCAAGCTTTCTTTTCCCACCACTAATGTAATTATTTTTCTGTTTTTGCTGAGAAGCAGCTGAGCAGGCCAACTTGAGTCTCAAACTTATATTAAAAAAACAATGCATGAATTCTGTTCTTCTGGGCCATTAGGTGGCACTATGCACCTACTTTGCAAACAAGCACCATTCTGTTTTGCATCCCTGTTCTAATCTGATGACCAGGGCACACCTGGCAACTGGGTCTCCGAGACTTCAGATTCCCTGGATAACATGACCTACGTGAAAGCAACTCCTCAGCATCCAATGATGAGGAAATCTCTATACTAAGAGAATAATTTCACCAGCATTTTAGAGCTTTGGAACTTAAGTAGCTGGATCCTTAGATTAAATTCATATATTAACACATAAATGTCAGGGCCTGACTAATCCTTCCTTCTTTCCTTCCGTCTATCTTTCATTCCTTCCTTCCTTCCCCCACAGAAAGCTGTTTCATGTATACTGGGTTTAGATAATATACTTAACAGGTTTCCAGTGTACATGTCTGGAGATGTATTGGTTTGTATCTAGGAACCCTTCAAAGTGCTGGTTATGTCCCCAAAAGCCCCATATGGCTTAGGCAGAGGTTATTCGAAAGACCATATTTCCCCATATAAGCCTGCCTGTGTTTTGAATTCTTTGAGAAGTTTCTCTCCCCCCCACCCCGCCTCGCCCCCGTTGCACCACCTTTACAGATACATCTAGTAAAAAAAGGGAGAAGGCCTTGTTGGTGTCTACCTCTGAAAGTCCCTCCCTAGGAAGGTTAAACTTCTCCTCTCCATGGTGTCTTTCCAGTGGCAGGTTAAGATTTTTTTGTGCCAAAAGGACTTCCTGTTGTCTCACCCCTATTTTAACTATGGAGCTCTTCACATGGGCAACAAGAATAGCTATGCATTGTGGCAAATTCGATGGTGGAATTGGGAACCAGTCACCTCACGACCTTATCACCTGCTGCTATGATCACTACATCCCATTAGGGGAAGCATTGGCCACCCGGCTCCCCCCCCCCCCCTTGTCTCAAAGGCAACTTGGGAAGTCTCCCATACTGCTGCCACAATGGCATGTGTTGGATCTTCTGTTGTTTATAACAATGCCCCATTGGAAGTAGTTCAATGTCATCTGATGAGAGCTATAGAAGATCTGGTGCATGCCGCTGAAACTAAGCCTGTCTGATGAGGTCATAAGAGTCATATGTAAGTCAGATGTTTGTAACTTGGGGATTGCCTGTACTGTTTATCTGTTTGAAAACAAAATGAGATTCTACTGACTAAAGTCCTTATATTATTTCTGATATGTACTGCAAGGTTATTGTTGTTGGTGGTGTGCCTTCAAGTCATTTCTGACATGGTGATACTTACGATAAACATATAATGGAATTTTCTTGGCAAGATTTTCTCCAAGTTGGTTTTTGCCTTCACTTTCTTCTGAGCTGGGAGAACTGGCTCAAGGTTAGTGTTAGCGTTTCCCTGGTTGAGAAAGGATTTGAACTGTGGTCTCTCAAAATCTAGTTTAAATTTTGCATGTTTTTAATGATTTGAAATTTTGTCAGTATCTATTTGTCTTTTCCCAATTTTGACACCCAGGATACCTAGGATGGATATATCATGACCATGATATAGTATCATATCTTCATCATCACCACATATGTGTCAGAGATCTAAGATGGACTGGGGCTCCCAGCCAGCACACTTCATGGCAATATTGCATTGCTTTCCTTACTTCTATAATGAGTGAATAATGCCTGTGTATCAATGTAGATATATGCTGTGCCCTGGAGCATGTGCCATGGAGCATAATTTATCAAGAAGAAGTCAATATTTTCTCCTCCTTGGAAAGTTGTTAATGGTCTGCAACTAAAACAAGTGCCAGGAAATTCTGCTTCCTTCTTTTTGGTCAGTCATGTGTGTCAGGAAAGGGACAGAATGAAAATTACTGAAAAAGACACTGAAAAGTACAGTGTGAAATTTAGAGAAAGTGTGAGGCAGGCATTCCATGTATTTGGTCTATTTTATTATTCATTGATTTGACTGCAGCTCATGGTAACTCACAGCAAGATACTGGTTTTTAACATATATATATATATTAAATCACAGGGTTGTAGGTTTTTTGGGTGTATGGCCATGTTCTAGAAGCATTATCTCCTGACGTTTCGCCTGCATCTATGGCAAGCATCCTCAGAGGTTAAATCACAATTTTAAAAATTATATAAAAAACTGAATGAGCATTAAAATTTAATTTCAATGATGCGATGAAATAGCCTCCTCCAACACATCCAAACAACTTGGCAGCACAGAAAAAAACCAGCATGGGACATTTCTTGTCGATACCCCTATGGGACTTGTTGACATCCAAGGCAGTTGCCTTATTTCGCCTAATGGTAGTGCTGCACCTTGGTCCTTTCTCTTCTGACTCCATTTCTAAACCTGCCTTGGGCTTTTCTCCTAGGAACTTCCATCTCCAAGAGCTTTTAATTTCAAAATATGACAGTCCAAGCATGTATATTCCCACAAAATGGTGTGGTATAGAACCATGATCTCATTTCATTTTTTTAAAGCCCTTCTAAATGCTGTTATTGCAATTTAGTAAAACTAAGTCCAAGCCAAAACACACTTCTTTGGTTTGATGGGCAACCCCCACTCCTTTTAGTGCTAGCAATGGGATAGTGATCTCCATTATGCCCATGGGGCAGCAATGGCATACAAGACAATAGATGTGGCCCATCAATAAAGTCCTCAAGTAAAAAAAGGAATAGATGACAGGAAGCTAATGCTCTTTAAAGTATCTGCTACATTTTGCCTGGTGATAGGGCTGAGTTGTTCAAAATTAGAGTAACAATAATAATTAGGGTTGCAATCCCTGTGGTGACATTTCAAGACCAAAATCTGAAATTTAGTAACAACTGTCTCTGATGTTACTGGGGTGGAGTGGAGTGAAAGGATGGCAGTATTACATGGATGATATAAGTAAGCATGATTTTGCACAAAGGATGATGTCATTAAAAAATTAAGTGTAACAAATCAGGAATCTATGTATACCTCCCCTTGCAAACTGTCCTGCTATGTCCTGTTGCTCCAGTTTTTCAGCTACTTTCCCTCCCCCCCCCCCATTGAATTCGTCTTATTACAGTTGATGTAGCCTGCACTCACACATTGCACTCCATTAATTCAGCAGGGGAAAAGGGGAAGAGGGAGCAAAATCATTCCCTTCTCGGTCGGCAAAAGTAAAATGTTGAATCCTTCCCAACTTTGTGTGTTTTTCCTCAATTACTTATGTTACCTTGACACCATTCTGAAGTTGCTTGGCCATAGGTTTCCTGATTTTATATATTTTTTAAAAAAAATGTAGGATATGCATGCACATATATACACACATGTGCACACAAACAATTTCAAGCAGCTCCCCCTGAGGATTGGAGATGAGAGTCTTGGCTCTGAAATCTAGGAACTCCATCATAACTGAAACAGTTTTCAGATGGTTTCCAAGTAAAAAGCAGGATACTTATGTTCAGGATTTAGACACAGTCATAATAATAATATCCAATACCATTTTACTGTAAATAAAAATGATGTTTGCGTTTCCCTCCTGTTTCACATATGGAAGATGGCCTCCAAATTTAGTCACGGATCTTTCCTGAGGTCACTGGGCAAGACCACCAAAGTCAGCAATTGCGTGTGAGCTAGAAGAGCATCATTTCACGCATGCTTCAGGCCACTGTTGAGGAATAGGGGAAATATCTTACTATTCAATAAAGCGATGCTGTGTGTCAGTGAGTGAAGAAGCACACATTTTGCAGATTATTTTTCAGCAGACATTCAATGAGCCCTTTCTCCATGATAGTGTACACAGCGAGCTCTCTCATGTAGCATTTGCTTAAGGAGCATCTGGTGTGCTCTGAACCATTCAGGCACCAAGATTTCTTCCGTCACTCTTCCTGCCTGTAAAATATTCAGCAGTGAAATTAAGTTGGTCTGCAGAGCATATAAATCAACGTGGATTTTAGCCTGAGCCTTGTAAAAGAAACTACTCTGAGGTCACTCTTAATGCTGCCTTAAAACATACATGAAAATGTATATTTGGGAGGAGAAAAACCCTATCCTCATTTTTTAAAATAATAATTTAAAAAATTAAGTGAAAGTGACTTTGAAAATGAAATATACAGAGTTATCACTCTCTGAAAAAGACAGCATACACTGCCCCAATCTCCATTGCCCCAACTACTGCCATGTGTGCTGGGTTTGATAGGGGTTGTAGTCTAGGATATTTAGGAGGCATTGGGTTGGTAGATTGAGGAATTACAAGGAAAACGTTGCTCAGATATGTTCACACATGCTTATCATAAGCAGCAAGAACAACCATGAATGCTTATCCCACTTAGCACATCACGACTTGTATTTGCAGTCCCAACTAGCCCCATTGCGTTTTCCTAGCACTTTGAAAATAAGACTTATTTTCAAAGAGAAAGGCAGAGTGCATGTTTTGCTGTGAGCTGTTGGAATGTGTGTGTGTTTGTGTGTGTGTGTGTGTGTGTGTGTGTGAGAGAGAGAGAGAGAGAGAGAGAGAGAGAGAGAGAGAGAGAGAGAGAACCAACTTGGATTTCTAGACAGGGAGGATTTTACTGATGAGGATTCTCTGCTTATTCTTCTGAGACAATTTACAAGACAATGGAAAATCAAGCCATAAAAAGGGGCATGTAAATGTTCTTCATTGTCACCGTTTTCTCATTTAACTTTTGATTAGGTGCTAAATTTCAAAGCAATGTATTGCTGCC
The DNA here is from genome assembly GCA_030556195.1 of Anolis apletophallus. NCBI lineage: Eukaryota > Metazoa > Chordata > Lepidosauria > Squamata > Anolidae > Anolis > Anolis apletophallus. Next base: position 124,592,427 of record JARBWK010000006.1, on the reverse strand, counting down.
TAGTGGGCACAGGCATGACTGTTGGAGAGTCCAAAAATGCAGGTAGCTTTAGTTCATGTCAACAAACCACTTCTTGCAGTTATTACTTCCATGGGACATGGTCTTTGGGAAAGCCAATGAATCTTACTTTGACATTCAGCCTCCTTAGAATCATAGAATCATAGAGTTGCTCTCTGGGGTGAGGTGACTTGGTTAACAGTGGCTGAGAAGGAAGTTGGGAAGGGACACCTTTTATGGAGTAGATCCCCTCATTGTTTAAAAGGATTAAGATTACACAGTTAATAAAAATTGGAGGCTAAATGCAATCGGTTCTAGTTAGTACTTGGATGGGAAAATGCCAATGAAAACCAGATGTTTCAGGTCCCTTCCACACTGCCATATTATCAAAGCAGACAATCTACTTTATCTACTTTGAACTGGATTATCTGAGTCAGGATAATCAGCATTTTATATGGCAGTGTAGATGGGTTCTCAGAAAAAGGAACTGGCAAAATTATCTCTATGTATTTATAGTTTAAGAAAACATCTTGGAATAAATGTGGTCTCCAAACGCGACAAGCAGTGTGAAGGCACACAGCACAAATTTAACTCAAATCGTGGTGCTGGATCTCCTTATTTCTAAAATGGCTCAACAAAGGCCCCTTCCACACAGCTATATAAAATCCACATTGAACTGGATAATCTGGCAGTGTGGACAGATAATCTTGTTCAAAGCAAATTATATGGCTGTGTGGAAGGGCCCAACATTGGTATTCTTCAGAGAAAGCAGTAGGGAGATGCCCCCTCCACTCTCTTTCTTACACTGTTTTATTAAGAAGAAATTCCCAGATAGAAGGGAAACACAGTATCCATTGACTTAGAAGCAATGAGGTCAAAGCCACACTGTAAAAGAGATAATTAAGGTTTCTAAGTAATTTTTCCACCCAAAACTGAGAGAAAATAAATCAGAATGAAATTTCTACCCATTCTCTTCATCAGCTGAACACTAGAAGTAGATTATTTTCCAGTACAGGAATGTAAGTGAGTGGAACCTGTGCCAATACCGAAAATGCTCCCACAAAATTAGTGTAAAGTAGAATTGATACTGGAACTTGTAGCAGAACAATAGCAAGAGAGGAGGTCATTGGCAGATTTCACTATGAAAAAATCTGTTCCTTGTTTGAAAGTGTTATTTCCTGTTTAATTATGCGGTGCTTACTTTGAAAGTAGTTGTTATACTTCAAAAACCTAGTTTTTGTGGCTGTCACAAACCATGTTGAATTGGTTGAGACTCTATGAGATATTCATTGAAAAGCTATAGAAAAATATTCTGTAGGATGTCCTGCAAAAATAATAGGTTTTTTTCAGTTTAATAAATGTTTTCCATGTTTTTAGGATAGAGTCAATTAGGAAGTGACATGTATAAGCCAGGAACAAAAATCATATTACCCAGGGCCCTTCCACACAGCCATATAACCCAGAATATCAAGGCAGATGACTCACAATATCTACTTTGAACTGGATTATCTGCATCTACGCTGCCATATAATCCAGTTCAATGTAGATTTTATACAACTGTGTGGGAGGGGCCCTAGTGTTTTCTGTGGTTGTTGTTTTTTTATTTAAAAAAACCAGATTCCAGGATGTTCCATGTAATTATCTGTATAAAGAAACCACTTTCTTCAATAATGGTCCAAAATTGCATTAAATGGTCAGTGTAGACTCATATAATGCAGTTTAACTGCATTGAACTGCATTACATGAGTCTACACTGACCAAATAATGCAGTTTCAAACCACATTATATGGCTGTGTAGATGGGGCCCCAGTGCGGAAGGTTATGGCCCTCAGTCTGCAAGACCTAAACAAGGCTGTTGAAGACATGGCGACTTGAAGGTCTCTCATTCATAGGGCCACAATCCATCAAAGTCAACTTGATAGCAGTTAACAACATCAAATTGTAAAACCCACCTTGACTGAAAGGCTCTACAGGTGTCAATTAAAAAAACCCAGAAGAAACAAACTTGGAAAACATTAGTATTTATCATCAACAGCAGGTGCCTAAGAGTCAACTCCCAGAAGCTGCAGTATACTAAGCAAAAGCATACGGGAGTAGTAGTCTAAAACAGTGTTTTTCAACCTTTTATGAGCCACGGCACATTTTTTACATTTACAAAATCCTGGGGCACACCACCAACCAAAATGACACAAAATGACACTCTAACACAGTAATACATATAGTCAATATGTTTTAAAATGTATTTATAGACTCAGTGTGAAACATGGGCCTGTTTCGATGAACACAACATAGATATCCTGGCAGGAATGGCAGAAAGACACACACTCAACAGCTGTCAGTCTCTCACAGAATCACAGGTCTTGCTCAACAGCTGTCAGTCTCTCACAGAATCACAATGTTGGAAGGAGGCTCACCACTTTAAGGTCCCTAAAACAGGCATAGGGGTGCTTTGGACTTCAATTCTCACCATTCCTAAAAGCCTGAGGCCCTTTCCTGCTTAAGTGGCTGAGGGGGGAAAAGGAAAAGGGCCTGAGGATGCTAGGAATGGTGGGAGTTGGAGTCCAAAACACCTGGAAGGTCCAAGTTTGCCCATGCCAGATTTCGACAGAGATCTCTTCCTCCCCCTTCCCTTTCGCACCCTTTCTTCCCCCTCCTGCCGAACACTTATTTTTTCTTCTCCACTTGGGCTCCCTTCTTCCCAGCCTCGTTCTGCTCGCTTTGCTCAGGAGGGGAGCAAACACGCTCCCCTCCTGAACATGCTCCCCTCCTGAACACGCTCACCCTGCCCCCTCGGATCAAAATGGCAGCAGAAGCAGCAGCGTGAGCAAAGCGAGCAGAGCGAGGCTGGGAAGAAGGGAGTCCGAGTAGAGAAGAGAAAGTGTTCAGCAGGAGGGGGAAGAAAGGGTATATTGGAGGTTCCAATTTCCCACGGCACACCTGATGATTGCTCATGACACACTAGTGTGCCACGGCACACCGGTTGGGAAACACTGGTCTAAAACATCTGGGGGAACTAATTTTTCCTACTCCCACCCTACACAATGATTGATGTTCCAGCTAAGATAGAATAATTGAATATATTGTATAAACAGATGTGTTGACTCAGTGTTTAACAACTGATTTAATCAATCTACTGTATGTTAGCTGAGACTGCTAATGGGATTTAGGACCTCATCAAACTAGAGCGTGGAACCACTTTAAATCCAGTTGCTGCCTCCTGCAGAATTCTGGGGTTTGTAGTTTAGTGACGCCCAGGACCTGTCTGGCTGAGCAGTTTAAAGGCGACTTCCTAAACTTAATGCCCCAGAATTCTGCAGGAGATTATTTATTTATTTATTTATTTATTTATTTATGGTATTTGTACCCCGTAGCTTCTTACCCCCGCAGGGCTTACATTCGCAGCACTACAGGCCGCAACACCACAATACAATATAAAATACATCATAAAATCAACATCAATAAAAACATTAAAACCATTACATTAAAATCACTACATACAACAATAACTAAGGCCATAATCACAGGATTTAATGTGGATCCATGCTCTAGTGTGATGATGTTCTCAATCTAAATTCTGTACTTGCATTTCAGGGATTTTATGGGCTATGTTTGCTATTTGGCATCACATATGGGGATAAGCACCATCTATTGCAGCATAATATCAGCTATTGCAACAGTGTTTCGAGTCCTCCCTGAATAAGTCATGGGAGTCATCAACCCTATGAAGAATCAGCAAGGGAATGGCTTGATGGCACAAGGCACTCTGTAATGTAATGCAGTCACCAGATATCGGTAAATAAGATCAGATGAGCCAGTGAACCCAATTGTATCCAGTTATGGTGATGTCATGAGCAGCAGAAACTACAAATGATGCAAGAGGACAAGTGCAATGAATAAGTAAACAGTTTTCAAAGAGTAGTAAAAAAAATCCTCCCAAAGAGAGAAACTGTTTTGAGCAAGGTCAAAAATGTTCATGAAAAATGGAGAATAATTCAAGCTGTGATTGCTCTCATTTCCCCCCTCTTACTTCAAAGAAAGAATTCAGCTAGACCAGTGGTTCCCAAACAAAAATTACTCACCGCCCCCCTAGAAATTATTATTTTTAATTTAATAGCAATTAGATAGATATATGTATTAATGCAGTGGTTCTCAACCTTTCTAATGCCATGACCCTAAATAAGGTTCCCCATGTTGTGGTGACCCCCAACCATATTTTCATTGCTACTTCATAAATAATTTTGCTACTCTTACGAATTCTAATCCAAGTATCTAATATGCAGGTCAAAGTGAAGGGGGCGGGGCCAAAGAAGAGGGCCGCATGACCCCTCCTAAATGGCCAATCATTCACCGCCCCTTAAAGGGGTTCACTGCTCCCCCAAATTCCCCTGAGCCTCCCACTGCCCCCTTGGATCACCTCACCGCCCATCAGGGGGCGGTACTGCCCACTTTGAGAATCAGTGAGCTAGACAATTCACATGGACATTATTAACAGGTAGTAGCCGGATATTATGATCAATGCTTTCCTCAAACTGTCTGAGCTAGAAAACGACACAGACCATTTTTAAGGAGTGATTTTTAACTGGGGTAGGGAATTATCAAAGAGGACACTTTTTTAAATCACTTTAATATATGCTTCAAAAAGCATGCATCCCAATAAAGAAGTATGATATCAAAGCTGATTATGACTTCAGCACTATTCTGTTCTCCCCCCCCCCCCAAGTTTTCTCACTGACATAAATTCTCACTGACATAAATCTCTGATAAACTTATAAATTTTCAAGCTAAAAGATGCTTATTCAGTTGCATATCTTCTAGAGCTGTAAATCTGGCAGAAGGGATGTCTTCTATCCTTACTGAAACCAGTTTGTCTGTTCATGCTTTTCCCATCTGCTAAAATCAATTGCCTGACTTGACTACAGAACCATTTTCACACAGAAAATATGACCTCCAGATCTATGCCTCCATGCATGCTTGAAACTCCATGTATGCTTGAAACTCTGCCTGCTGGAAACACCGCCTCTGTGCATGCGCATTTGGGCACGCGGGCGGGTTCCTCTCGAGGCGACAGAGAGGCGCTGAAAACCACGAGGCCACCACCCTTGCCCTTGCCCGCTTTTGCAAGCTTCAGCCGGGTGAGCAGAGCCAGCTGGGGAGGGCCAGTCGGGCTGAGTCCTATCTGCGGGGAGCGAGGCGCCACCTTTCCCTCATCTTTGCAAGAAAAAGGATGAAGCCTTTGTAGCCTGGGCTCCGTTGGCCATAAGGTACATCTACCCTGTGGTTTGAGGCCATGTCAACTGTTATGGGAGCTTGGGAGTTGTAGTTTTATACAATATTTAGCCTTCACCAAACTACAACTTCCATGATCTCATAGCCTCACTGATTAATTTGGGGGGGGGGGGCAAAATACTGTTTGCCTACACCTGAAAATTACTTTGGGCCGGCCAAGATTCTTCTGTACTAAGGGACTCTAAACCTTATAATTCTGGAATTTATTTTCCAATATGGAAAGATCTATACTTCCTACCTATCTAGATCTCAGTCAAGATTTAAAATATCAGATAGACCTCTTTTCTGAGAAACAGAGTCGATGAAGAAAAATATCAGCATGAATAACAATGATAGATATCAGCATGAATACTAATTATAGAACTTCTAATGAGACTCCATGAATATGTTAACAGCAGTTTATGGAGATGGGAGATAACCTGACCAGTCTAATTCTACTAGTGCACATGGGTGTTCATGATGCACATGAAGATCATCCTCTCTGTCTCAATGTCTTATTTCAATGAGTTTAGAATTTTGAAAGATAGAGTAGACTCGAACAAGGAATACAGTTTAGTTATAAATGCAAGAGATCCCAGTTTTTGATTAATTTAAACTTAACCTGAAAAGAAGTAATTGCTTAGTGTGTGCCTACCTTCTAATGAAATCTACATCTCTAAATATGCATTCAGGCTTTATTAGACAATAACTTGCTTCTTCTAAAAATGATGATTAAATAGAACCTTCCTCATTTTAAATAATTAAAAGTGAGTCCTTCTGATAAGTGGTTTAAATCATGACTTAAACCAGTTTGATTTCAATCAGATCAATCCTGTTGATAGTTTTTGGTAAACAAGGATGGAATTTAATGCATCTGCATTTATTCAAATGATTCACAGGTAATGAAAATTATATTGACTTGACAGTGAGGAACTAAGAGGATCCTCTGTGAATGATCAAAGCCAACATTTCTTCTTTGATATTACTTTAAGTTGCATCAAATGAAGATTTGTATTAAAGGAGGGGGGATTCTTATATGGCATGGAGATTGGGAGTGGAAAATAAAATTTAATCTATTTTGAATTTTGGTGATGGTGTAGACTGGGAAACATTTCCATAACATTCTCTTCTTCAGACTAGATCAGGGGTGCTCATTAGGTAGCTCAGGAGCTACTAGTAGATCTTCGGCCCTCTTCCAGGTGATCTTCGGGCCTCACCAGCCGGATGGGGCGCTCCTGCCATGTGCGTGCACACTCTGCACGCATGCGCGCTCCTGCTGCTGGCTTCCGCTCTCACAGGGTTTCTTTCGCCTGCGGGGCATTACAGGAAGAAGGAAACACGAGGCGGGGCCTCTGGAGGGAGCGCCCTGCCTCTCTCTCATCCAGAAGCAGCTGTGCAGCCTCCATTGCCAGCGAGACAGGCAGGGCGGAGCACTCCCTCTGGATGCCCCGCCTCATGCTTTCTTCTTCCTGCAATGCCCCGCAGGCGAAAGAAGCATCGTGAGAGTGGAAGCCAGCAGCAGGAGCACGCGTGGTGGCAAGAGCGCATGGCGGCAAGAGCGCACGGCGGGGGGCAGGTAGATCTTTTGGACTTGGTTGCTTTAAGAGTAGCTCGCATGCTGAAAAAGTGTGAGCATCCCTGGACTAGATATTTCAAACAGTGAATATATCTATTATGAGCCCAAAGGGAGGAAGGAGAACTTTCTAGACCAGTGGTTCCCAAGCTGTGGTCTATGGACACCCAGTGGTCTGTAAGAACTAAAATATGGTCCGCAGCCTCACCGTTACTACGCCATTGTAATGAAAGCGACTGGTCTTGTGAAACTCTCATATAGTTTTGAGGCTTATGAAAAATGGTTTTCTGTGGGCAAGCAGATGGCAACTCCTGGATGGCATATGTTCTGTATCAGAAACTAGAGCTGATGTGGTCTATCCAATGCAATTTTCTGAATCAGCACCCCAAATAACCAAATTGAATTTAAAATTGACTAAAAACTGATTCATAACCCTTTTGTTACTAATGTAGAAGAGTGGTCCCTGGTCAAAGTATACCCTGGTCAAAAAAAGTTGGAAACCACTGTTCTAGACTATGAGGACAGTATGTCCTTTCTGTGGTGTGTTAAAGAAAGAGAAGGGAGGGAGGAGGGAGGAAGGGGTTGCTGGGGTGCATCTTTCTTTTAATTTTCTGGATCAAGCACCAGAGGGCAAGGGATTTGACATACTGTGAGGGATGTTGTGACCTAGCAGAAGACTAGGGATGCATTTATACTGTGGAATTAATGCAACATGACACCACTTGAACTGTTATAACTGAATACTATGAAATCCTGGGAATGTAGTTTGGTGAGGCAATGGCTCTCTTGGGCAGAGAGAGCTAAAGACTTTGTAAAAATTGTAAAATTTCCCATGATTCTATAGCATTGAACCAAGTGATATCAAACTGCATTAATTCCATAATGTACTGTATGTGTACTCTTATTCTGGATGCAGTGAAAGAACATTCGGTTCATGCTCTCCTTCAGGCAAACTTCATGGAAAATATGACAGATGATGTGAAATAGGGAGCTATAGAGCAGCGTTTTCTCAACCATGGAGGAGGGTAGTGGGGGGTGTCAGGGGAATCACCAAAGTCACGGCTGGACTACTGTAATGCCTTGTACGTGGGGTTGCCGCAGTCAACCACTCGTAAAATCCAGCTGGTGCAGAATGCAGCCGCCAGACTCCTCACCGGGACACCACTGAGATGCCATATCGCGCCATCTCTGCAGCGCCTGCACTGGCTGCCAGTCGAGCTCAGAGCCATCCACAAGATCCTGTCGCTTACCTTTAAGGCCCTCCATGGTGCCGGCCCAGCTTATTTAAAAGACCGCTTGTCCGAACCAGCTCATTTAAGGTCACCGCGCTCAGGAAACAGGGACCTTCTCCGCATCCCAGGTGTGAGTGAGGCCCGCCTCGACACCACGAGACGGAGAGCTTTTTCCATCGCGGCCCCTGTCCTTTGGAACTTGATGCCGGCGGATCAGAGAGCTATCCGGGACATGCCCCAGTTCCTGACCGCACTGAAGACCTGGCTCTTCCGAAAGGCTTATGGCTAAGGACACCTCCCAGACTTAGCCTGAGCTACTGGAACTATTTTAATTAATCTTTTTATTCTTTTAGCTTTTAACTATTGAATTCTTTTATGTGTTTTTGTGTGTAAGTCGCCCGGAGCACTGACGTGGAGGGCGACTCATAAATAATAAAATCAATCAATCAATCAAAGAGCATCAAAAAGCACAGTATTTTCTGTTGGTCATGGAGTTCTGGGTGGGAAGTTTGACCCAATTCATTAGTGTGGTTCAGGATGCTCTTTGATTGTAGGTGAACTATAAATCCCAACAACTACAACTCCCAAATGTCGATTTCTATTTTCCCTAAATGCCACCAGTGTTCACATTTGGGCTTATTGAGTATTATTTGTGTCCACAGCGCTCTCTGGATGTAGGTGAACTACAACTCCAACATTCAAGGTCAATGCCAAACCTTTCCAATACTTTCTGTTGCTCATGGGAGTTCTGTGTGCCAAGTTTGGTTCAATTCCATCGTTGGTGCAGTTCAGAATGCTCTTTGATTGTAGGTTAACTATAAATCATAGCAACTACAACTCCTGAATGACAAAATCAATCCCCCCCCCAACCCAATAGTATTCAAATTTGGGCATAGCGGGAATTTGTGCCAAATTTGATATGGTGAATGAAAATACATCCGGCATATCAGATATCTACATTATGATTCATAACAGTAGCAAAATTATAATTATAAAGTAGCAATGAAAATAATTTTATGGTTGGGGGTCATTATTATTGATGTTTTATTCTGTCTTATGCTTATGTAATTGTGAGCCTTGGGGAGTGGCGACATACAAGAATGAATAATAAATAAATAAATAAACATGAGGAATTGTATTAAGGGGTTGCGGCATTAGGAAGGTTGAGAACCACTCCTATAGAAGGAAGCAGGAGAGAGAAAGAGAGAATAGGAGACAGGCAGGAAAACAAAGATGAAAACAATCTTGACCTTTGTCAAACCACCAAATTGCAGTGTTAAAAATGCTAAATCACATTTTTAAAATATCAGGCCCTTTGAGGGGGCTGAGGAGCACTAGTCTCAAAATATATTAGCTTTGTACTTATAAACATTGAACAGGACAGTAGAGAACACAACTCTTTCTCAATGAATTATGCTGATAGTAGAAAGGCATGACTTATCAAAAAAGAAAGTTCAGTATAACACAGGCTCCAGATTTTCCAGCTGCTTTTATAGAAGACCAGGAGGGGCTGCTGAAATGTTTAATTAATGGGAGAGTTTAATTAATGGGAGAGGATCTAAGACGGAGACAGTACTTTATTTCTTGTTGATGTGGACAGTGCCAGGTGTCCGCTGCTTCTCATAGGAATTCTCCTTGGGAAATGGCAGATCCCCTTTTTGCACAGCTGCCTTCCCATTGTATGTTCATAAATAGATGCTTGTTGGTTGGAAGAAAATGGATCTTTCTCGGGATAACACAAACTGAAAATAAATATGGCTATTTTCCCCACTGGTACTACATAAGTCACAGACCAAGCTCTGGTTAACTGTGGCAGCTCTGTTGTAGGTTCAGCTGCATCTCCATTTTAATGAATGGCAAATGATGCCAGTGTTAGCGAGGGACTTATTTTGTGCCAGTTTCATAACCCTCCAACTGTTCGGATTTGGCAGGGACAGTCCTTTTTCTTTTTAAAGTTAATTACAAGTTTTACTAGTCTTGAAAAAAGAGAGAAAGAAAAAGAGAAAAAGGAAAAATGACTCTCAATTTTCTTACCAGCAGCTATAATTACATACATTAATTAATCATATTTCAACCTGTAACATTTACATAAATTCTTTGCTTTCTATAAATTTTTCAGATCATCAGAATCAACAGTAACTGAATTATTGTAATTTAAAAAATTATTTACTACAAATCGTTTTCAATTGTTTTTTAAAAAAAACCTCACTAATGGTTTATCCCCAAAACAACAAAACAATTTATCCATTAGTTCTGTCAGTCTCGACAATTATCACCACACTTTCCCCACTTTATAGATTGTTAACCCACCCCCTCTATAACAATATAGCTATTTTTCTAATATTTCTTTCCAGCAGTGGATTATTTTATTTTCATTACTCTGTCTGCATATTCAAAATTCTTGCCTCCGAAAAATCCTGCAAATCACTTGGGAAGACAGGCAGATAAATGTCAGCATGCTGGAAGAAGCAAAGACCACCAGCATTGAAGCAATCCTTCTATGCCATCAACTCTGCTGGACTGGCCATATTGTCCGAATGCCCAATCACTGTCTTCTAAATTAGTCACTATACTCCCAACTCAAGAAAGGGAAACATAATGTTGGTGGTCAGGAATTGAGATTTAAATATGGACTTAAAGCCAACCTTAAAAACTGTGGCATAGGCACCCAGAACTGGGAAGCCCTGGCCCTTGAGTGCTCTAACTGGAGGTCAGCTGTGACCAGCAGTGCTGTGGAATGAAGGGCAAAAGGGGAAAACGTACCAAGAGGAAGGCACATCAAGGCAACCCTGACCAGGACCACCTTCCACCTGGAAGTAGATGCTCTCACTGTGGTAGAACATGTGGATCAAGAATAGGGCTTCACAGTCACCTATGCATCCACTGCAAGACAATACACTTGGAAGGCCATCATACTTGGACAATGCGGGATTGCCTAAGTAAATAACCATATATAAATTGTTTTCATTTTAGCTGTGTCCAAATGGTCAATCTTATTCTTAAATTCACAGCAATTTTCTCCATCAGCTCAACTTGATTTCTTACATTTACAGTATATTTCTTAGTTCAGCTCCCACTGATACATCTGAGTTGTTCAAATTTCTTTCTTTTTATTCCAATGCCAATTCAATTTCATTTTCCATGGCTCCTGGTTCAACTTGAGTCTGGTTTCCATCTTTCTTCAATTCTGCCTTAACGCCTTGTTCCATTTATAAAGGTTTCTCTCACTTCTTACACATCTCTTTTCAAGGATTTAATCTCTTCCAAAACTCCCAAATACTTTCTGGAGGGACCTTTTGTTCCTCAGTGGCTCTTGCCATTCTTTTAATAAATCCACATTGCTGGCACAGCAATTGCAGAGCTATAATCAAAACCAGGATCCCTATTCCTCCTGCCTCCTTTGTTTTGACCTGCATTCAGATGCCTTGGTTCCAAGAAAACTCATATCTTTGTAAAATGAAAAGCAATTCACGTTCCCACAGAAGACTCCTTAACTCTTTATTTATCACAATTCAGAACTCCCATAGAAGATTCAAGTATTTTTTTAAAAAACCCTTATATCTACTTTTACAATCATGCTCCGTCTGTTTTAAACTTTCTTAAATCAAAACCTTGCTGATGTGCATTTTGCTTTTAAATCAAAACCTTAAAGATAAGCTTAACTTTCTCACTTCTTATTCAAAGCAAGAAGGAAAATTTATAAAAGTTTCCCATTGATGGCTGAGAAAGAAACTCTCTTTTGAAATGCACAGAGATGAAATAGATAGATAATTAAACAGTTAAGAAAATAGAAACTTTGCAGGTCAAATGCTTAAAATGGCCCAAGCCAGCTTATCTCTCAATTACACAACCTAATGGTAATCTAGTCAGGAGCACATGTGATAAGGCAGGGCTGTCCAACTTCTACCGGACCTGTGGCCGGAATTCCAGTTACTGATGACCTGGGGGGCCGAAGGGTCTGCCTCCGCCCCCGGCTCCGCCCACTCCCTGGCTCCGCCCCCTCCCCGGCTCCACCCAGGCTCCGCCCCCTCCCCGGCTCCACCCTCTCCCCGCCTTGGAGGTGTCTGTGGAGGACACCGGGGCTTTGACTTGGAGATAGAGATGAACACCAAAATCCCAGTCTCAAGTCCCAGTCCCTGCTTTGAACTGGATTATATTGCAGTGTGGACTCAGGGCCCTTCACACAGCCATATAACTCAGAATATCCAGGAAGGAAACCCCACAAAACCTGCTTTGAACTGGATTATATTGTAGTGTGGACTCAGGGCCCTTCACACAGCCATATAACACAGAATATCCAGGCAGGAAACCCCACAAAACCTGCTTTGAACTGGATTATATTGCAGTGTGGACTCAGGGCCCTTCACACAGCCATATAACGCAGAATATCCAGGCAGGAAACCCCACAAAACCAGCTTTGAACTGGATTATATTGTAGTGTGGACTCAGGGCCCTTCACACAGCCATATAACTCAGAATATCCAGGCAGGAAACCCCACAAAACCAGCTTTGAACTGGATTATATTGTAGTGTGGACTCAGGGCCCTTCACACAGCCATATAACGCAGAATATCCAGGCAGGAAACCCCACAAAACCAGCTTTGAACTGGATTATATTGCAGTGTGGACTCAGGGCCCTTCACACAGCCATATAACGCAGAATATCCAGGCAGGAAACCCCACAAAACCAGCTTTGAACTGGATTATATTGTAGTGTGGACTCAGGGCCCTTCACACAGCCATATAACGCAGAATATCCAGGCAGGAAACCCCACAAAACCAGCTTTGAACTGGATTATATTGCAGTGTGGACTCAGGGCCCTTCACACAGCCATATAACTCAGAATATCCAGGCAGGAAACCCCACAAAACCAGCTTTGAACTGGATTATATTGTAGTGTGGACTCAGGGCCCTTCACACAGCCATATAACGCAGAATATCCAGGCAGGAAACCCCACAAAACCTGCTTTGAACTGGATTATATTGCAGTGTGGACTCAGGGCCCTTCACACAGCCATATAACGCAGAATATCCAGGCAGGAAACCCCACAAAACCAGCTTTGAACTGGATTATATTGTAGTGTGGACTCAGGGCCCTTCACACAGCCATATAACTCAGAATATCCAGGCAGGAAACCCCACAAAACCTGCTTTGAACTGGATTATATTGTAGTGTGGACTCAGGGCCCTTCACACAGCCATATAACTCAGAATATCCAGGCAGGAAACCCCACAAAACCTGCTTTGAACTGGATTATATTGTAGTGTGGACTCAGGGCCCTTCACACAGCCATATAACGCAGAATATCCAGGCAGGAAACCCCACAAAACCTGCTTTGAACTGGATTATATTGCAGTGTGGATTCAGGGCCCTTCCACACAGCCATATAACCCAGAATACCTGCTTTGAACTGGATTATCGGAGTCCACACTCATATAATCTGGTTTAAAGCAAATAACATGGGATTTTATTCAGATGTGTGGAAAGGAAGGCAAATAAGAAGCCAGGGCCCTTCCACACAGGCCTATAACCCTGAATGATAAGGCATAATATTCATTCTGCCTCTGCTAATAATAATAATAATAACAACAACAAGAACAACAACAGGTTCCTGGAGTAGGAGACCTCCAAGGGCCATCCAGGGCCATCCAGTCCAATCTCCTGCCATAAGGGGAAAACACAATCAAAGCATTCCTCACAGATGGCCATTCAGCCTCTGATGATAATAATATAATAATAATAATAATTACAATGGGTTCCTAGAATAGGAGACCTCCAAGGGCCATCCAGTCCAATCTCCTTCTGCCATAAGGGGAAAACACAATCAAAGCATTCCTCACAGATGGCCATTCAGCCTCTGATGATAATAATAATAATAATAATAATAATAATAACAATGGGTTCCTAGAATAGGAGACCTCCAAGGGCCATCCAGTCCAATCTCCTTCTGCCATAAGGGGAAAACACAATCAAAGCATTCCTCACAGATGGCCATTCAGCCTCTGATGATGATAATAATAATAATAATAATTACAATGGGTTCCTAGAATAGGAGACCTCCAAGGGCACCAACTTGAGCTCATCTCCTAGCTCAGAATTGTCAAACTATTTACATGGAGGACCACATCAGTCGTAGGTTCATTAATAATTGTAAGACCATATAAACGTAACTATGTTGCCCTGGCATTCGAAGCTTCATGAGTCATATAAAATGATGTTGTGGGGTTGTGTTTGGCTCATGGACCTTGTGTTTGACATGTGTCCTAGTGGTCAATTCACCTGGCTACACATCTGCCTCTCAGAGCTAACTGGGCAGTCCCATAGCTCTAAGGGGTAGGTGTGCAAGTGGGTGTAGCTATTATGTGAGGTACATCAAAATCCCAATGTTGGCACCCTAAAATTGGGAGTGCAACTTGTATGCAGTGGCAACTATTATGCAGTGAAATGTGGTGTATCTTCCTCCATAATCTCATCATTTTGCTCTTGAAATACAACCCTATCCCTCAAAGTAATTCATGGCAGGAAACTATGTTACTTCTGGGTTGCTGTGAGTTTTCTGGGCTGCATGACCAAGTTCCACAAGCATTCTCTCTTGATGTTACTACTGCGTGATGAATCTTGTAGGTAGTAGGGGAAACTGTCTTTCTGTGCCCCACATCACCCACATTGGCACTTTCCCTATCCCACAGGGAAAATGTCACCACCTGGCTTTGTTCTTATCAATAGAACATAGGAAGCCTCTTGTGTTTTATTGGCAGCGTCCTAGGATGTTTGGAGGATGCTGGGGGGACGGAGCCCCGCTGGAAGTAACTGATGTCATCTCATAGGGAGGAGGGAGCAGGCTTGTTTTATGCTGCCCTGGAGACTAGGATGCAGAACGATGGCTTCAAGCTACAAGAAAGGAGATTCCATCTGAACATTAGGAAGAACTTCCCGACTGTGATAGCTGTTCAGCAGTGGAACTCTCTGCCCCAGTGTGTGGCTCCTTCTTTGAAGGCTTTTAAACAGAGGCTGGATGCCCATATGTCAGGGGTGCTTTGCATGCAATTTTCCTGCTTCTTTGCAGGGGGTTGGACTGGATGGCCCACGGGGTCTCTTCCAATTCTATGATTCTAAGCAATCTCCAAGCATCCTATGATGCTAAAATTGGCTCATGTCCAAAGACAGGACAGAAGTTTGCACCTAAAGTTTCCACTACACTTCATGTATTCTTTAAGTTGCAATTGCAATAGGTCTGCATATCTCCTCTCAATTCCGCACAATTGAGCTACTGCAGACCTGCCCCAGGGAAATTTCATAGCTGTTGAAGGATGTATGCATAGTGATGTTTGACTATGTCTTCAGGTCTCGGCGGTGGCCGGGAGAGCTTTTGCACAATTAAAGCTTGTGCACCAGCTGCGCCCGTACCTTGGGAAGTCTGACTTGGCCACGGTAGTCCATGCTCTGGTGATATCTCGAATAGACTACTGTAACACTCTCTACGTGGGGTTGCCTCTGAAGACTGCTCGGAAGCTGCAGTTAGTCCAATGCTCGGCAGCCAGATTATTAACAGGAATGGGGTACAGGGAGCATACAACCCCTTTGTTGCGCCAGCTCCACTGGCTGCCAATTAGCTTCTGAGCACAATTCAAAGTGCTGGTTTTAATCTACAAAACCCTATATGGTTCCGGTCCTGTTTACCTGTCCAAATGGATTCCCCCCTATGAACCATCAAGGACATTAAGATCCTCCGGAGAGGCCCTACTCTCGGTCCCACCTTCTTCTCAAGCATGGCTAGTGGGGATGAGGGACAGGGCCTTCTCTGTGGTGGCCCCTCGGCTATGGAACTCTCTCCCAAGTGTTGTTAGATCTGTCCCCTCCCTTGTGTCCTTCAGGAGGTGGGTGAAGACTTGGATGTGGACCAAAGCTTTCCCAGAATAGGTTGTGATTGATTATAGTATGAATTGAGTGACCACGTTTTTAGATTGAGTTGAATTCGTTTTAAATGGCAATATATTTGTATGTATGTAGTTTGGTGTTTAAGTTTTTAATAATGTTGTTTTAACAGGTTTTTAATTGTATAGAATTAAATTTTGGCTGTAAGCCGGTCTGAGTCTTTCTATAGAGGTGAGAAGAACGGGGTACAACATTTTTAAATAAATAAATAAATAATAGTCAAATGCAAAAGGTTTACATAATCTGTGTGAGTTCTCTTGGAGATCTCAGTCGTTGATGTAGTCATTTATTTGCTTGGCTATGAGGCCATAGCCGGATAAACTACTGTTTTCCATCTGAAGCAGGAAGGATTGGGGGAAAGGGATGCAGCGGCTGAACTGTGGGTTTGCAGGTGGATGAATTTGGTCCCTGGGGAGAACGGAAAATAATATAAAATGCTCAATGACAAAAAAAGACATGCATATGTCACTGACAGGATGCTAGCTGGAGTCTCCTTAATTCTGATCTTTTGCTGATACTTGAAAATTGATGGATTAAGTCCTTCTCTACGTGTTTTTATGGTCACTGCAGCCAAGCCTCATTCCTTATTTTTATCCTCTATAGTTCTCGCCTCTTGACCTGTAGCTAGCAAATTGCTCCAATAGTAAATTAAAAGGTACGCAGCCGAGAGCAATAAAATCAGTCCAGTTATCCTCTGGGTATAGATTATGATGATGGCAACAATGATGGTGAAGCAAAAAAACAACAACAGTCAAGAATTCTATATCACCTTGAAGGGCAACAAAGTTATTGTAGCATGAATTTGCACTGTAGCCTACATCATCAGACAGTGACTGTACTAATATATATTTTTAATAAATGGTCTTTATTAGGGTTTTTAGAGATTTAAAAAAGTGACATAGAATGCATTACATAACAAAACATAACCATACAAAAGGGGTAGGGGGGTTGCAGAGGGGGCAGGGGGGAATTGGGGAAAGGGTAGGGAACACAAAGGGTCACTGAAGGGGGTGCTCCAGACAGGGACATGGGGGGGAGGAGAGGGTATGTTCTTAGTGTGTTATGCGACTCGTGGCTTATTTTTCATTCTTCATTTCGTTTCACATTATGTCTGAACCGTGCCTAAAAAAAGGTATATAAAGCAAAATATCTATAAATCATCTTTGTTCATAATATAGTGTTAAAACATTTCATCTGGTAGTTACATCAGTCCCAATTAAGCTTCTTAAAAATTCCAGTTCAATATTAGGTCTATTTTGTGCTCGGTGCTGAAATAGTTTTTGACTTTTGACCAGTCCATCTCTGTTGTCGGGCGACTTTCATTTGGTTTCAACGCCACTCCATCTGGATCGGTGACTGTAAGCCACTCCATCTGGATCGGTGACTGTACTAATATTAAGGATATTATTTAATTTATACTTATACAGCTTACACACACAGAGAAAATTGAAATAGAAGCCAGCAAAGTAGCTATAACAAATCCCTGAACAGTTATAAAATAAGCTGTTGCCTTAGAAGAGTTGTTGATTTGCCCATAAAAGATTAAGAACTACAGATTTCTTCCTCAAGCAAATATATCTCCAGCTAGACAGTATTGTGAGTTTCCTCTCAAACATGGTTTGATGTCATTTTAATTTGTTTATTTTTTTCTATGATAGCCTTGTGAATTTGAATCCTGGCAGGACAATGTGCATCCTGTACTTTAAAAATCCAAGTGGAATAAACCTTCCAATTCACAAAAAGCTAAATTTTACGGCCTGCACAAATCATGCAAATCAACCCTATTTGCATTTCTTTGTTTGCATAATTTATTCTACTATTAATCATGGGCAGGAACAATGAACTATGAGAGACTGTGAAACCCTATCCCCAGACTGCTGAAAATCTTTTCTAATGACTCCTTTGGCCTTTGAGATTACATTAGGCAATGCCACTAACAGTTGAAAGCTATTTTTTGCATCCAAAAGTACTATAAATTTGGCCAAGAGACAAGAAACAGTAAAAGTCTTGAGATTCTCAGTTCTATAATCAATGACCAGCTCTATAGTTTTTCAGATGTATATTCAAATGTTTGAAGCATTTAGAAATCCTGAAATATGTTTACAGCTATAGGGAACAAAAGCAAGCTTTTCATGAATTGGAGACAGTCAATCATTTTTTTTCTTTCATTGTCCATGAAACAATTCTCTTTTTCTGGCATCTCAAGCCAAAATGGCTGTGTAGATTTCTCAAACACTACAAAATCTACACAACCTATTCACTAGAGGCAGACGTAAGTGGGATAAAAGTATATACTTCAAGCAATATATTTCGTAATATACCACACATTGGGGACATCTACGCTGCAGGCTGACATCACTGAAAAGGTCATGGCTCAATGCTATGGAATTATGAGAGTTGTGGTCTTTGCCCTTCTGTGCCAAAAAGTGCTGGTGCCTCACCAAACTATGAACCCCAGAATTCCATAGCTCTGAGCTATGGTAGTTCAAATGGTATCAAAATGCATTCATTCCAAAGCAGTGGTTCCCAACCTTTTTTTTAAACTAGGGACTACTTGACCAGGGACCACTTTGACCAGGGACCACTCTCCAACGTTAGTACCCAAAGGGTTACAAATCAGTTTTTTGGTTAACTTTACAGGCCCTTCTCGCCTAAGGGCTGAGAAGGGCAGTATACAAATACAATAAATAAATAAATAAATAAATTTGGTTATTTGGGGTGCTGATTCAGAAAATTTTATTAGATAGACCACATCAGCTCTAGTTTCTGATACAGAACATACGTCATCCAGTAGTCGCCATCTGCTTGCCCACAGAAAACCATATTTAATAAGCCTTAGTACTATAAGAGTGGTTTGCAAGGCCAGTCGCTCTTGTTGCAACGATGTCATAACGGTGAGACCGAGGACCATATTTTAGTTCTTGCGGACCACTGGTGGTCCATTGACCACAGGTTGGGAACCACTGTTCCACAGTCTAGATGCAACCCCTGTTAACTGAGATTTAACCACATTTCTTGGTGTAAGTGCAAGAGCAAAGAAGATATTAAATTAACCAGAATAAACTGTACTAAAACTGGGTGCATGAGGCAAAAGAGAGATTATGTGAATATTTGGGTTGAAAGTATGGTATCAACCATGCTTTCATGCTTCAACACTGTCTAATTCCAGTGATTTTCTGCAGACATGATCTCAGTTTTCTACGCTGGGTACTTCTCTTCAGTCTGAGATTCCATGCCAGTAACTTCATAAAAATGACCCCTCAGCTGCACTCAATCTTGCTGCAGTGTCTGAATCGCCCTCTGGAAATTTGTTCCTTCTCACATGTAGGTTATAGTGACTTGGTTGACGTGAAGAAGCACTTGGAGTGCTCAGAATTATTATGTCAGCCATAACTGTCAGCGCAGTGCTATTTATGTTTCAGTATGTTAAGGACATTGCATTAAGCATTGGCTCTCAATATCAAGCTTCTCTGAAAGCGAGGACTTAGATGAAATGTTGGCTCACTATGCAGGACAAAGTAAAATGGGAAAAGAAACTTCCAAATTTCAAGAATCTGACTGCAGGGCGAAGGATTCTGTAGTTTTACCTTTCTAACTAGGGTAATTGTTTCATTGGTGGTTCATATTTTTTCTCGTCCTTCCTAGAGCAGCTGCACTTAAATGAATATTATTTATTCCATACAAGTAACTTCAATGACATTGATTTCATTGGGCCTCCTCGAGATAGATCAAACATTAGACATAGTCTGGATATGGTGATAATGCAGACCTCTGAATATTTCTGGATTGGGAGCAGGAGTGCTTCATAATCGCCTGCTCTAGTTTAGCCTATGATTTCCCTCTAACCCTGTCCTAAGATATCTCTCTGACTGAGACATAGTGGCAAGAGCTCATTGATCACGGTACATATTATTTATTATTTATTCATTTCCAGATTCTGAGGTTCTGCATTAGACATACAACTATGATGTCTAATGACTATGCTCATTCTCCTGACCTAACCTCTGAAATTCACCTTAAAATCCAGCTAATTGCAGTGACACGTGGTGTTCTGGCAAGTTTAGTGCCAAAGGTGTGACAGACCTCTCCCACCAGTGAATAAGCGTGCACTAACCATAAACACATATCCCTGCCAGGTTCGGTCACTACGTTTTGGTGCACTGGTAGGAAAAGACTGCATCATCTTTTAACATCCTGGTCATCAGCATATCAGAGCTCAGTCCCTTGATGTATCTAGCTGGATTTTAAGGTACATGGGGGCATACAATTCTGATTATCGTACCATGATTGCAAATGTGAACAGGAAACAGTCATGAGAAATCTAACTCTAGCTAACAACATAATAACCGATTGACAAAGTCCTGGCGTATAAAGTTGAACCTCCACATTTGTGAGTTTATAGATTTGATTATTCACATATTTGATTAATATGTTCTCTATGATACTCTAGGTCCTCTTGCATGAATTTGTGGTCAACAGCTACTGAAGTTAACACTGGAGGACCTAAAGGTTCTTAGAGAGAGTGGTGGTTCTCAACCTGTGGTTCCCCAGGTGTTTTGGCCTACAACTCCCAGAAATCCCAACCAGTTTACCAGCTGTTAGGATTTCTGGGAGCTGAAGGCCAAAACATCTGGAGACCCACAGGTTGAGAACCACAGTTATAGAGAATGCTTTCTGGGCATTTATAGGTCTTCCAACATGTTTTTATGGTCAACTTCTGGCAGATGTTGACCATACAGTTATGGTGGAAGACCTAGAGATTCCTAGACAGGTTTTTGTTGCTGTTTGCAATTTTAAATTTATATATTTTATCCACTTCTATTTTAGCCACTAGCACAACAAAAATTGAGATCTTGCTATATTTCTATGTCACTTCATATCATAAGGTTAATGGGAAGCTTATAATCCAATGAATTGGAACACATGTAAGATGACACAAATTTAAATCCATAACAATACTATCAAAATCCCCCAAATCACAGGAGACATTTTTCTAACATCATTTAAAAAGGCTGACATCAAAAGAACACAAAATGTCATCCATAACCACTGGGTAGGGTCATTAGACCCATATATATAAAAAGCCAAGTTGTCAACTAGACTAACATTGGAGACCATTGGATCTCTAAAGAGGGCATTCCACAGCTGGGTTGCCATGACTGGCGACACTCTCTCCCATGACATCACACAGTAGATTGCTCCCACTGGACACAGAGGATGGTCCCTAGTCAATCCCAGTCCTTAGACAGGTATATATGAGAAAAGATGCTCCTTTAGATCAGGGCCGTAGCCAGGAGTTTGTTTTGGAGGGGGCTGAGTTTGGTTCGGGGGGCTGAGACTGGGTGGAAGAGGGTCTACCCTAGCAAATCTTTTGTATTGTTATCCCAATAACCCCATTAATGTGGGATATAATGAGCATGGTGATCAGATCATGATATGAATAAACATAACAGTTTAAATAATGTACCAGTAAGGCCTTTTCGCGGACCACCCTGAGAATTTCGGGGGGGGGGGGCTGAAGCCCCCTTAGCCCCCCCTGGCTACATGCCTGCTTTAGATATTATCCAAAGCCAGTAGATTTATTCCATTTCATAAGGTAGCAAATTTCACAAGTCCTTCCTGCCTACAAAAATACTGACAAGGTACTTAGCAAAAGCAGTAACTCACAATTTTCATGACATTACAGGTCTGCTGCCTATGTCAGCTGTGTCACTTTGTCTAATCCTTCATCACTAATCACAGAGCAGGAATTTCCTTGACTGTTCACTCATACAGCTTGTGACAATCCAGTTGAAATTGGTTGCTCCGATGTCAGGGAGTGTGGGTGAATCCTTGTGGTCTTTTAACCCAAAGTTTAAAGGAGCTATCCAAGGTGCTGAACCTATAAAACCCAAAACAGATTCACTACAATAGGTTTTAATCTCTTTGGAAAGACAGGCTTCAGCAACAAACTGATGACTGTTCTAAAGTCCATTTCCCCCTTTGAAAAAATTGGAGCCTTTGAGAACTCTTAAGAAAGGATTCCTGCGGTATCAAAATTGCTCTGCTTTGTTTTTTGAAAAGAAACTGCAGCTCTGCTGCTTTTGTTTACAGGTTTTCTCTTTCTTTTTTGGTGCTTGTGTATTTTCTTGGTATTCTCTTTTCTTGGTTCTATCAGGATTTTTTGTTTTCAGGAATTAGAGTACAGACAAAACATTAAAGAAATATAAATGGCTATGCTTCACGAGGAATATAATGTCATCATGATACAATCAGCCCTCCACATTTGCTAGACTTAAGGGCACAAAGTTGAGCAGTTTTAATCTGGGGAGGGGGATGAGCTCCCTCTGTTAGCTCCAGCTTGTGCCAATCTAGCAGTTTGAAAACATGCAAATGTGAGTAGATCAATAGGTATTGCTTCAGTGGGAAGCTAATGGTGCTCCATGCAGTCTATGGACAACGTCAGCTCTTTGACTTAGAAATGGAGGTGAGCCCCCCCCCCCCCCCGAGCCAGACATAATTGGACTTAATGTCAAGGGAAAACCTTTACCTTTATCTAAGGGCACAAGGCCTCGGTGAAAGTGAAAAAAGTGAAAAAATTCAAATAAAAAGATTGCTCTTTTTTAACCTGTTAGAAAACTCTATGTCTTCCTGCATGACTTTTTGCTCAGCTTCCAGGAACAGTTGACTATAGTGTCCAATTGAAAGACTAGAGATTCCTACAGAAAATATTTAAATCAAGCCCATCACGAATTCTATTTGCAAAATCAAACCTGCAAATGTGGAGGACCAATAGCATTTTCTTGTTTGTAGAAAACATTAACTCAAACTAGTGAATGCTTGACACAGAGGCATTGGGAGCATGCTACTGTGCACCACAAGGGTAACCTCCCCTGCTTTTGTTTCAGATGAAGCTAATAAAAAGCAATGTTTTCAAACAGTATTCCTGCAGATGCTGAAACTTCTTGAGAACTTTTGGTGGGGTCCTCAATGAGAAGCAGCATGGGCTGGCTACTCCAACTAACTAACTAATTTTATTATTTATGAGTCGCTCTCCACAAAAGTGCTCCGGGCGACTTACACAGCTAGGCATCTACAATACTAAAATATTTAAATGTTAAAATATGGGAATAGACAGGTTCCAGGTCACTGATTGTCACTTATGCATATGCTCTTCTAAATAGCCATGTCTTAAGTGCCGCCAGAAATGAAGGCAGGTAGAAGATGGCTCTTTGGTCTGGCGGCAGAGAGTTCCACAGGACAGGGGCCACAACAGAAAAAGATCTCTGTCTCGTGGGCTCCAAATGAGCCTCTCTCAGACCCGGGACACAGAGAAGGTTCTCGTAGGCTGGCCATGGTGCTCTCGGATGGATAGATGGTATCAGACAGTCTTTTAGGTATGTAGGACCCTGGCCCCACAAGGCCTGAAGTGTCAGGGTCAGGGCCTTATAAAGGACTCTGTACTCGACCGGCAGCCAGTGTAAATGCTGTAAGGATGGCGTTATGTGACACCTCATAGGTGTTTTCGTGAGGAGCCTGGGGGCAGCATTCTGTACAATCTGGAGCTTGCGAGTTACTGACTGAGGTAGACCCACGTATAAAGCGTTGCAATAGTCCAGCCTTGATGTAACCGTGGCATGAATCACCGTGGACAGCGCCTCCGTTGGTAGATAGGGCGCCAGTTGCCTCGCTTGACGTAGGTGGAAGAAGGCCCTTTTGCTCGTGGAGGTGATCTGGGCCTCCATTGTCATTTTAGAGTCCAGGATGACACCGAGGCTCTTCACAGTGGACGATGGAGTCAGCGGTTCCCCTTCAAAGGGTGGCAGTGGATTGACTAGTTCTGATGGGCGGCCCGGCCATAGAATTTCAGTCTTTGCTGGATTTACCTTCAGTTTGTGGGCCCGCAGCCATCTCGTCACTGCTCCCAGGCACTGGGCAAAGTTGTCAGGCACCGAGGTTGCTCCAGGTTCCAACTTTAGGAGGAGCTGAGTGTTGTCGGCATACTGGTAACATTCCAGCCCAAAGCTCCGGACTAGTCCAGCGAGAGGCCGGACATAGATATTGAACAGTGTAAGGACTCACCTATCCTAAGTGGGTGGAAAGCCTGCTTGGAAGTTTTGTATTTCTGTTGGAAGATAGCTGGCATCCATTTTGGTAAGGGATTTGCAGCTAGCAGCCATCAGGGGGAGGTCATAGCCAAAGAGGGGGCGTGGCCTTAGAGTCAAGCCTGCTCAGAGATAGAGAGTGCCCTGTGATTGGCTGAGTGCCAGAGGGGAGGAGCAGAGCTGACTAGAGGAGGGATCTTGTCAGAAAGATCCTCAGTCTTGGGCAGAGCTGTGATTGAGAGACATCTCAGCTCTAGCCGGTGTGGTTTGAGGTTGGAGTGACAATATCCTCCAAGCCTCAGCCATAGGATCTGCCCAGTCTGTTGCTATAGTGCCACATCCAGGGTGTTTGGGGTGACACTGATAGTTAGGATAGAGCCATTAGGGCTGACTCTGTATAGTCAGACTAAACACCTTGTCTCCTCAGTGTATAGAGGGAAAGGTGGGTTCTGTGGCTGGAGAGTTAGCAGCAAGCTAACTCAGGCAGGGAAGACTCAGAGGGACTTCTGGTGTATAGAAGCTCCTAGTTCCTACTAGGAGCTTCTATACACCAGAAGTCCCTCTGAGTCTTCCCTGCCTGAGTTCCTACCAGCTGTTCACTGCTATTTTCAGACAATAGGGTGACAGGTTTATATTTTAGTCAAGACTCAGTACTGACTAGAGTATTGTTAAGATCTAAGCTTAGTGCACTATTTTCTGTAACCACACGCTTAGCATATTATTATCTGTAACCGCACGCTCCAGCATATTATCAGTAACCGTACGCTATTGTTGCCTCTCTATAGAACCATTACAATCTGTGCCACATTGATAGCTGTTTGTTAATTAATAAATTCTTTTTATTTGTTAACTTTAAGAAGCCTCCATCTCTCTATCTTTTAGTTCCTCACAGTGTGATTGTTTTGGGCGGCTCGGTTAAAGAACTACCAAGTAAACATCTTAATTAGCAATCTAAAATCCTAATTTGACTATTAGGTTGGTGGCAGTACTACCAGGAGTATTATTTTAATTAATAATCTCTAAAACCAGTGTCAGGTCAGGACAAACAGCATAGGTGATAATATGGCGCCTTGGGGTACTCCACACTCAAGGAGAGATTTTTCAGATGTTTGGCCTAGCCATTCTACTAGTTGACTGCATCCTCGTAAGAACTAGTTGAGCCAAGTTATGGCTGATCCTTGAATTCCCGTGGCAGCTAGTTGTTGAATCAGCAGATCGTGGTCCACCGTATCAAAGGCAGCGGTGAGATCGAGCAGCACCAGAACTACTGAACCTCCCTTGTCTATTTGACGGCGGATGTCATTCGAGATGGCCACCAGAACGGTCTCGGTCCCGTGTCTGGGACGGAAACCTGATTGAAAAGGGTCCAGGCCATCCGAATCCTCAAGAAATTTTTGGAGTTGAGTCGCTGCCGCACGTTCGATCAACTTGCCAAGGAACGGGAGGTTTGAGACTGGGCGATAGTTGGCTGGCGTCGCAGGGTCCAAGCTAGGTTTAACATAACTGTGCTGCCATATTTTTTCTTCTTCTACCATTGTTGCTACAGAGAAAGGTTATATAGCAGGTTTGGTACCCTCTGATTGTTCTCTGATGTAAAGAATAAAATGGCATGTCTTACTTTTTATGTATGGAAGCAGTTTAGTCTGGTAAGTGAATCTGACTTTGGATGTAGCGAGGCAGTGGTGCCCTTGACCACTTCTGAGGTCTATTGGAATATGGGATGCGCATAGCACAGGGCAGATTATGAGCATTACTTACTCTTTCCAGCAAGAATCCAAAACAAAGATGAATTTTAGTCCAACCACATCCAACCAACTTCAGTGCCACTTTCTAACTGAACAATAAAGGTATATATTCAAAAGACAGCAGTAAAGTCCAACACAGCAGTAAAGTCCAACAATAGCCACTACCAAATAAAACCCGAATCCTTTAGAAAATGTACAACAGTAGTGCAGATGTCCCAGAGCATGTGAGTTGACATGGGATATCAAAATATTTGAATATTTGGAAGTTATTGGGACTCCAGTCCACTCTTACAGCTCCAATATTCTATGACAGCAGATTGTATGTATCCTATTTGACATTATCATCAATGTCATCACATGTGCTTTAGAATTTAAGAGTTATCTATCATACTTAGCATTATAACACACACATTTCTTCAGATACTTAACATAACCTGGTGAGTCAATATTGTGACTGCTTTCTTGTCAGCTGTCAACTTGCAATGATCTCAGAATTCATAGAGTTTTCTTAGGAAATGAATACCCAGAGGTGGTTTTACAAGTTCCTTCCTCTGAAATTTATTTATTTATTTTGTTTCAAAAGCATCACATACATTAAAACTGATAAAAACAGAAGGAGCACAAGCGGCTAAATATCTTTTGACCAAAAATGGGCAACAGCAACGTTATTGTCTGTAGCCTCCTACAATTCTTCCTCTGTACATGAGGCAAGGCATAGTGGACAAGCATACAGATGCGGAGTGTGGGATTCTTTTAGGTATTGCCATTTTGCCAGGTTGTCATTTGATCTGCCCACTCTGCTTCTGAGTCTGTTCAGGGACTTCCACGTTGACCATTCTTGGTTTGCCCATGGAGAAAGACCCTCAAAGGGGGGGGGGGCATCCAAATGGGATTTCTTGGTTTAGCTGCCCAAAGGGATGCTCTTGCTGTTGCTGGGAGGACGTTAAGATGAGTGAAGCCTTTATTTGAGTGTACTGGGAGGAGGCTGACAGCCATCACAGCATTCAACCATCACAGTGTTCAACCTTATTTCTCTCATAGTTAGCAGCAACTTCACTTTGCACATGGGGGAGGGGGGGCAGGGGAGAGGGGGCATGTCAGCTAGCTTGTAGAGTTTATCAACACGTATAGGTTGAAGACATCCTGTGATTATTCTGCATGTTTCGTTCAATGCTATGTTCACCTACCAAACAAGGCAGGCATACTCGGCAGTTGAATAAGACAAGGCTAGGGCTGATTGCTCTTTTTCCTCTGAAATATAGCCTATCTTGTATTCATGGCTGGTCTCTTATCCAAATATAGAGAGCTGGTCTTTCTAGTTTCCAAGAGGATATTCCTAGACAATTTCTCACAAATGCATCTTCACTTTGTTTTCTCCTGGTTATATTATTTTACACCATTCATGTTGTAATAATGTTTTTTTTGAAAAATTGTAAAAAATAATTCTAGTACAATAAAATATTATTTTATACATAAAAATGTGATTTTTGTACCCATATCATCACCATCATTAACAATAGCCATGATTGCTAGAATGAATTCCGTTATTTAATTTGATATAAAAATCACACCTCCAGCTAGATAGCAAGACATTTTTAACATTGTGCCATGGAGTGAGAAGAATAACAGTTCCCTGGGTCCTGAACATGTACAAAAGTGCGGGAACACTATCCTTCTAAAGGCCATAGTTGAGGGAATTCAGCTGAAGATAATTTTCCTCTCACTGTTTTCATTAAAATATATTAGACCCAGGGAAAAAATACTGCATGATCACCGCAAAGATGCATTGGAAGGATGTGTAAAAGCAGTCACCTATTTGATCTCTCACCCTCATTGTCATAGTCCTTCCTTCCACATCTTTCCTAAAGACAATCACTCTAAATTTGAGAGTGATGAGAGTCACACTAAACTTAGGTGTTCCCTCATTTTCAGAGTATGATGGCCTTCCAAGTTGTTGGAAGACGCCTGTGCTCGAGTTTTTTTAATGTGTGGAAGTCGGTGCACAGCCGATCAACATACAGTCTTCTTAGAGTGAGGGTCCCAACCAGTGGCATAATGACTTCTTCCAACTTCTGACCCATGAAGTTGATTGGATGGAACTAAGACCAGAAAAGCATGTTGTGTCCTGGGGACAATTGATTGATTCCATGACACCGAGTGGAGAGCACACTCTGTGATTTAGCCCCAAATTTATAAGAACAGTTGAAGGTTTTGAATCTTATTTCAGGAAGAGGCTTCAGCTCCTTAGATATATATTTAAAAGTTTGGACTAAAAGTACATTCATTAGCCATCTGACATGGAAGCCAGAAGCAGCCACTCATTTAGGAGTGACAGCATTAAAGACACACACATTTAACAATACCTCCCCCTGGTTCTTGTGGGTTGATACTCACTTTGTCCGATCATGGCCTGTCAATGTGGGGATTTTAAAAAAATCATTGGGCTACGGGTTTCTTTGGCAGGACTCAATATCTTCACCATCAAAACTAACAACCTGAATAAAATACAGCTGAGTGAGGATGCAATAAATATTGTGAGAGAGATTATGCTCACTAAGGAGATCTTCGGGGTGTAATTGGATGCAAGCACAATACTAATTGCTTTAGCCAGCATGCAAGCATCTAACACAAAATGAATTATTTATGCTAATAAAAAATTGCTCCTGTGATGATTGTGTAAATACTTGTTGCCACTGTAGGATTCTTCGAACCTAGAGTTCACAAGAGACAGTGACAGAAAGGTTACTAATTGTTGCCAGCACCACATTTTACAATTAATTGTGTCAATGCATTTTTTTTTCTAAACT
Source organism: Anolis apletophallus (assembly GCA_030556195.1). Lineage (NCBI taxonomy): Eukaryota > Metazoa > Chordata > Lepidosauria > Squamata > Anolidae > Anolis > Anolis apletophallus. The sequence continues at coordinate 124,563,787 of JARBWK010000006.1, read as the reverse complement.
GCTTAGTCTAAAATGAGGCATGTAAATTTTACCACAGTATGTTTTCTTCACTTATCAGCACCAGCCATACCACATCATTCATTCCTTTCAATAACTTTTAGGACAAAATAAGGGTAAAGGGGGCATTGTGGTGTAATGGTTTGAGCATTGAACTGTGACTCTCGAGACTGATTCCTTGTCCAGCCACAAAAACCTACTGGGTTCCTATGGGCAAGTCACACATCCCCAGCCTCAGAAAACCATGATAGGTTCACTTTAGAATTGCCATAAGTGGAAAATGACTTGAAAGCATACATAAACAACAAAACTCCCAGTCTCATGAATGGTATTTGATAGGCTGCCATTAAAAGTTATTTATTTATTTACTATATTTTTATACTGCCCCTCTCAGCCCGAAGGCGACTTGAGGCGGTGAACACATTTTATTTATTTATTTGTTCGATTTCTTGGCGACCACTCCCAAGTGGCTCGGATGCCCATAGATAAAACATATCATAAAAAATTAATAAAACAACCATATAAAAAAACCATTAACAGTTAAAATTATAAAAAACAAATCTTAGTGTCTCATTCTTAAAATCGGTTTCCGTTGCATCGTCATAACATTCCGTTGGTCTCAATTAAATAATTACACTTTATCTGCAAATGAAGTTCAGGAGCAATGCCATAAAACAGTGCCAAACAAGGAGGTAGATTGTCATGCAGAGATGAGGAAAGCAACATTTACTGCCCCTTCTATGTCACTATTCAAAGAAGTAGTTTTGGTTTTAACCTTGGTCTTTATCTTCCAAAAAAAACCCCTCGGAGATAGTGCAGAAAGAATGATGACTGGTGATCACTGTGACAGTAGAGGAGTAAACCCACTCTGGATTTTAATCTGAATATTGAAGGAGCTATGGAAGGTGATTAACCCTATCCTAAAGCAGAGTTAGCACTTTGAATAGTGCCTTTAAGGTCTGGAAGAAAATGCAGAGTGGATTCATCACTTCTCTAGCTTGAGAATCACCAGTTATTGCCCAGACCTTGGGTTTGGTTGTTTTTGGACCTACAAACCCTTAGCTTTTGCAGTGAGATGGGCAACTAGCACAGGCTATAAGGCTACATTAGCATTACATCTGAAAACCAATCTTGGGTCTAAGATATTGGAGGGGCCGAAAAACACCCACCTCAATACATTTGAAACAAATATCTTGAGCCCAGGAAGATTCCAAGTTCTAGCACAGTGGTACTCAACCTGTAAGTCCCCAGGTGTTTTGGCTTACAACTCTCAGAAATCCCAGCCAGTTTACCAGGCCCGGATTAACAGATTTTTGCGCCCTAGGCCACGCCCCCTCTTCAAGCCAACCTCTGCCGCACTCCCCACCTTTCTCTCCCCCCCTCCACCTCATGCCGCTGCATTCTTCCTGTCATGTGCCAATGGGGCTGAGGGGAAAGGTGCGTGCACGCAGTCACTGAAGAGAAGGGCGGGGAGTGAGTTCGTTACCCCTTGGGAAGGAGGCAGAGGAGGGTGAGCGAGTGCCACAGAGCCGAGGCCCAAAGGGACAGAGAAAGCCAGGCTGGGTCCAGAGCATGCTCTTCGGGGCAGCGGCTTCAGAGTGGCCCCATGTGCGGCTCATGGCCCAGCAGCTGCAGACAGTCGGGGCCTTCCTCCGCCTCAGGCTCCCCTCCGGGCCTCCATGCCGCATGCCGCCCTTCTTCCCTACTCTTCCCTCAGCAGCCTGTGAAGGAAGCCGCTCTGAGCCAGGCCAGGCCAGGCCAGGCACTCCCTCCCCTCCCCTCAGGCGCAGAAGCACTGGCTGAAAAGCAGCGGCGTAGATGGATGGGCTGAGGCTGATGCGATGAGCATGAGCACTGTTTCCATGGAGCCTGGCCTTGGCTCCGCCTCCTTTTGGGTACCAGGCGGCAAGAGCCAATCGCGGTGCGATTTTAAAAATTATTTTATAACTTTTTTTTGGTCCGTGATCTGCGCTCCCCTCGGCTTGTGCCCCTAGGCCATGGCCTAGGTTGGCTTTATGGGTAATCCGGGCCTGCAGTTTACCAGCTGTTAGGATTTTTGGGAGCTGAAGGCCAAAACAACTGGGGACCTACAGGTTGAGAACCACTGTTCTAGCAGAATAGCATAGAGGGTGAAAGGTAGTCAATTTAATTTCCGGTTTCTGTTGTACTGCATGTAAAGATAGCATTTGGAAAAGTTACAGCCCAAAAACATATTAAAATGGCCAAGTTCTGAATCATGTGCTTTGCAGGCCTGATGGGTGTGATCATCTTTGGTCAACAGTCACTGTGGTTTATACTCTGGATTGGACTCTAAAAGGCCAAGTTCATGTTCCTGTTCATCCATGGAAACCCCCTGGGTAACTTTGGACAAGGTTCATCATGTCAGCCTAGGGCAAGGTAACTGTAATCCTCCTTTGAATACATCTTGCCAAGGAAACCCCAGGAGAGGGTCACCATAAGGCACATAACAACAAGTTACTGGGTCAGCAAATGCTGTGGCTGAGAATCATTCTCCTTCTATTTCCTTGAATAAAATGCTACCTGTGCAGTTTGGCCTTTGCTTTATTTCCAGCTCCCACCCTCCCCGAGTTCTTTTAAAAACTACATCAATCTTGAACATGTGACAAACATCTATATTTTTACTAAAAGCCCAAAAAGCACAAGAGTATTAAGTTTGTCTACCATCAGGGAAATACGAGATCTTCACAGAAAAAGCCCCGACAGCATTTTTTTCTGCTTTCAAGAATGTCTTCAGCATGTCCCTTCTTAATTTGTGAAGAAACATTGGAAGTATGGTTGAAAGCTAGTGGCAAATCAGCAAAAAAGATTCTGCAACTGTGGAAAAAAGGGGACATTCAGCATTGAAATTCCTGACATTACATTCTCACTATCTAGTTCCAGCAGTCAAATGATGACCATCATCTTTCCATTCATTACCTAATGGTCCACCAAAAATTTCCCCTCCCCTCCATCTGCCACTCTTAGCGATTCAGATTTTGGCAACTGAAATCTTTAAAGATAAAAGTTAATTAGCCCTCACAAGGCAAGCCATTTTCCCAGCTCATTGTCATAAAATGGATGTGTTCTAGTCAGCATCAAAAATTATTCTTCTGATTCTGTCTCCCTGTTCCAATCATCATCATCAAGACTGTGAGATTTAGAGTTGCCTGCTGTCAGGAAGCCTCATGGAATTGTCATGCTTCTCTAGGTTTTATCAGATATGGAGGCAAATCTCAGGGTGAGGAGCTGTGAAGCAGAAGAAAGAGACAGCTACAGGGAGCACACATGCCCCTATTGAAACAGCTCCACGGGCTGCTGACAAGTTTCCGGTCCCAATTCAAAGTGCAGGTTATTACCTACAAAGCCCTACACCTATTATTATTATTATTATTACTTTATTTTTTAGACCGCCCTCTCTCCCTGAGGGGACTCATAATGGTTTACAACACAAAAAGGCAAACATTCAATGCCCAGACAAATGCAAAAACTGACATCCTCATTTAAGAGCCTTGGGGTCGTTTTTGAACCGTTGCTGTCGATGGAGGTCCAGGTCTCCAGCGTCGGCAAAACTGCCTTTTTCCATCTGTGGCAAGCTAGGCGTCTGGCCCCCTACCTATTCAGAGGCAACCTGGCCACGGTGCTCCAAGCCACGGTCATCTCGAGACTGGACTACTGTAACGCCCTTTCTATCGGCCTGCCCTTGTTAGTGATCCGGAAACTTAAGCTCGTCCAGAATGCCGCTGTATGACTTCTCACTGGGGCTCCAGTCAGATGCCACATAACACCTATCCTCCAGAAGCTTCATTGGCTTCTAGTTGAGCACTGGATCACCTTCAGGTGATGGTGTTAACTTTCAAGGCCTTGCATGGTCTGGGGCAGCTGTATCTGAAGGACCGTCTTTTCCCCTATCAACCCCAGAGGTTACTTCGTTCCGAACAAATGAACCTCCTTGAAGTACCGACCTTCAAAGCAATCCGTCTTACATTGACCCGGCGCAGAGCCTTTTCTGTAGTGGCGCCGTCAATATGGAACACTCTTCCTAGCAATGTACGGGCCATGCAAGACCATTCCTCCTTCTGCAAGGCCTGCAAGACTCACCTTTTCTGGCTAGCCTTTGATTGCTAGGCCAGAAATCTTTTTTAAGCTAGTTTAATATGTATGTTTTTACCTCTGTGTGTTTTACCTGATTGTAAGCCACTCCGAGCCCTCGAGGAGTGGCGGCGTACAAGTCCAAATAATAAATAAATAAAAGCATTTACAATAATGCAATATAACAAACATAATAAAGACAGTGAACTCTTTGTATAAAAACAAGATAAAAATCTCTGCCATTATTTCCCGAACTAAGATTCTTAGGAAGGACTCATCCTACACTCTCTACAAGCGCATTGATGACTAAGGAGGTTGGATGTGTCCTTCGAACCTGTGCAATGGATCTTTCTGGTGGAGTGCAGCATGCACAGAACTGGCCTCACCCTTTAAACCAAAGGTTCATCTGCCAGGGCCTAGCAAGCTTAGGACCGTGGCAGCGAGGTCCTCAGGTCATAGGTTTGATTTGAGTTTCCTTCTCTAGATGATTGACCTTACAGGGTTAAACGAGCACCATCTGCCTGGGTTTGAAATTAGAGTTTTCCTTCTCTTAGGATGGCTGCCAAAAGGCTAGAGAGCCCATCCTACCCATTGATGCTCTTTGTCAGACCCTTCGGTTGTGACCTGTCTGGCATGGGAGGCCCTACCAATAGCTATGCCACTGCCAGAATAGCTCACAACTTTATTACGGCATGCAAGCCTCTCCCCTGTGACAAGGGGACGCCAATGGAGAGGCTTATAAATGCCTTATAAAGATAAAAATAATCACATAGAAACAGGTTACACTAATCACATACTCAACATTAAAACGTCTCAAATGGTAATAACAATTAAAATAAATGGAAATTGGATGGTTATAGTTGTTCTTGAAGTGTACCCAAGTGGTCATGAGGTGCAAGGTCAGCCAACATTTCAATTGATCTAGAGGAGTGGTTCTGAACCTGTGGGTCGCCAGGTGTTTTGGCCTACAACTCCCAGAAAGTCCAGTCAGTTTACCAGCTGTTGGGATTTCTGGGAGTTGAAGGCCAAAGCATCATGGGACCCACAGGTTGAGAACCGCTGATCTAGAGGGTCCTAGTCCTCTTCCTCCTTTCCATATGCCAAAGTGCAAAGGTGCGTCTTCAAGTTTTTTATATATATAAAGGAGAGGAGGGTGGGGGCCATTTTTATTTCTTTGGGGAGGGAGTTCCAGAGATGAGGGGTTGATGACAGAGAAGACCCCTCCCCCCCCTCTTGTTCATACCAACTGGGCTTGTGACGGAGGTGGGACTGAGAGCAGGGCCTCCTCCACTGACTACAGTGCACAGGATGGTCTATATAGGGAGATACAATTGGACAATTAGCCTGGACCCTAACTATTATCAGAGACAGCAGCTTATGAAATTCATAGCATATATCTCTGAATACCTGGTATATATGATTTGAATAGGCTGATAAATACTCAAGAGCATTATGTAAGAGTTTGACTTTTTAAAGGCCTGTGTTAATTTTGCCCCTAATCTCTAATTTATAAATAGACCTATAGAATAAACTGGTTTTGGCCGCTGGTTTCTATGTCACTCATGCTATGATTGAATGCAAACCTTGCCCATAAAAAAGGGCCCAAGTGCTTGAATAGCTCCTTTAAATTTCTGGTTAAAATTGAGGTCAGCTTCACTCCCTCATTGCCATATAAGCCACCAGTTGCCACTAAATAAAATATAACTTACAAGCTACATTTCAGACTTGCAATGAGCATCACCTGAAAGTTAACATTATGCTTCCATTTTTAAAACTTTCTTCTTCATATCTCTCCTCTGTTGCCTTTCTCAATTTAGAATGGCTTCACAGCTTTCAAGGTGCCTTTAATTGGGAGTAAGCCGTAGTAGATTCAGAGAGCCTTACATCTGAGTAAACATGATTAGGATTGCACTTTTATAAAGCAAACTTATCTGTGTCTGTCCGAAAGCAAGTCCTTCTGTCTTCAACTGCATTTATGCCTTGGTTAAGTGGCTTTTTAAGATTGCAGGCTACACCTTGGTTTCTAGCTAAGGATTAACTATAGTCAATCAAAGCTTAATTGCTACAGAAGAATTGGAAGGGGGGAAAAATACTGTGAGATACTACAGAATTACTCCTCAGGAATCAGCTCCTGGCATTGCAAATGAAGAAGAAATCTCATACCTTTAATTGCCAGGTGGCTGGAAGGTTGCAAAGAAATTCACATTGCCTCTAGCTTTCACAGCTGCTTGGCTTAGATTAAAAGAGCATCCAAGTCCACAGTTTGCAAGCAAAAACAGCAGTAGCAGCTGGTCTCTTCCAATTCGGAGGTGGTGAAACTGCCCTCCTTTAATGCCTGTATTTTGAAGGATCTGTCCAAGGCGCTGAACCCTATTACACATATAGGTGCAATAGCTGGAATAGCACTTTTAAGGCCCCATTCAAACTGCTGAATAAAATTCTAAAGTGAACCTATCTTGGAGTTCTCGTGGACAACAAGTTAAGCATGAGCCAACAATGTGATGTGGTGGCAAAAAAGGCCTTTATTTTGAAGGTTCTGTCCAAGGTGCTGAACCCTATTCCAGATATATGTGCAATAGCTTGAATAGCACTTTTTTTTTTAAAAAAAAGGTTTTATTGATTTTTCAAATAAAACAAGTTACAGAAGTAAAACATTAGGACATACAGGAATAGCACTTTTAAGGCCCCATTCAAACGGCTGAATAAAATCCCACATTATCAGCTTTGAGCTGGAATATATGTCAGTGTACACTCAGATAACTTGGTTCAAAGCAGGTATTGTGCAATATTCTGCCTTGATATTCTGGGATATAGGGTTGTGTGGGAGGGCCTTAAAGTTCAAAGTACTATTTTGAGCTTTAACCTATAAAACCCTACATGGTTCTGGCCCATGTCTTCCCCTATAAAGCATCAAGGACTTTAAGGTCTTCTGGAGAGGCCCTGATCTCGGTCCCACCAACTTCACAGTTGCGCTTGGTGGGGATGAGAGATGGCCTTCTCTGTGGTGGCCCCTCAATGAGGTTAGGTCTGCCCCCTCCCTCCTCACCTTCAGGAAGAAACTGAAATCCTGGCTTTGGAATCAGTCATTCACAGATTGATGTATTGAACCGGTAAAGACTAAGAGTGGTTGGACCACAATGTCTGGATTGAGTTGGATGATGTCTTTAACTTGGAGAAGTTAAAGACATCATCGGCTGGTTCAGGATTTAACCAGGAGAGGGTATCCCAGGTGCTGCCTGATGAAAGCGACATTTAAGGTGGAACAGACTCCTCGCCCAACGCTACTTGCACCCAAACAGAAACAAACCCAGGACAGATTGGTGTGGCCCCTTACCCTGACACCCCACAGTAATCAATTACGTAAAATAGTGAACAAGTACTGGGGTCTAGTGGCTGACATCCCTGGACTAAATAAAACACCCATGATTGCCTTCAAGAGAAGTCAGAACATCAAAGACTTAATTATTCACTCTACTTTCTCTGAAACACCTCTCTGAAACACCATTGTAGTGCATGTAAGGCAGAAAGCTCACAAATGTACGCCAATACCAGATGTCTGTAAAACTACTGCAATTCTTCTGGATTAATTTATGCATTAATTTGCTCTTGTGCCCCTTAATTTACATAGGCCCAAAATTGTCTTAGTGCATAAATGTGAGAAGAATATTCAGCAGAATGAGAACTTAAATTATCTCATTGAGAAACAAATGAAGATACATGCCAATACTCCACAGAGTGTCTGTAAAATGCTCTCTTTCCCTACCTGCCCAATTCTTCTGGAATAGTTAATTTATGTTAAATTACATTAATTTGCTACTTGTTTGGCCCGTGCCCATGACTGATTGATGGTATGTATCTTTGACTATGTATATTGAAATGCTATATTAACTGCCATTGTATATATCAAAATGTTTGCATGGGATTGAACTACTGTTTATTACTTGGACCCATTTGTGTGTTTATCCTTAGAATTACTGACTGAAATAAGGGTTTTGATCTCCGCGTGAAACGGAGCAGGACCTGGTGATAACCCGGCTCCGCCATTGGCTCCACTTTCAATTTTGTCCTTTATTCACATTGCTTATGATTTGACATTTTCATAAACACGGGGACCTTTGATGGGAATATGTGGGCTTGAACTGTTATAAATTTGCCCATTCTTGACATTGACGAATTTGTGTGGTTTATAATCCACCTTTACCTAAAACAAGTGAAATATTGAATATTGAGTGTGAAATGAAGATTATTATCAACATCTTTGTGGCCCTTCCATACAGTCTTATACTCATCAAGGCAGAAAATCCCATATTTTGTCAACTCAGTTCAAAGCTAGATTTTTGCCTTGATATAGGGCTGTGTGGAAGGGCCCTGATTGAGAAAAAAATCTAGCACAAGTTTTTGTCAACTCTAGTTCACTTCATCAGTTGCATGGAGTAAAGTTTCTGTGGACAGGCCCCAATACTAAGAGGTGTGGCGGGGAGAGGGGTGTATGAATTAGAACAGAAATGTAGAATGTGTGGGTATGGGGTGGCAACTTTAGCCTCAACAATGGTCAAATAGTCAAAGAGATTTTACATTAAAGTCAAGATAAGCAGACAGTCTAGTGTATTAGTATAGATAGGTACAGGACCAGCAAAATGTTGCAATGGGAGAATAGGGTTTAAACCTTTGCTAATCCATGGAAATTCAGTGGGTGACCATAGGCAAGGAGCAGAATTCAAAACAATCTTAACAGGTTAGAGAGATGGGCCAAAACTAACAAAATGAAGTTCAACAGCGACAAATGCATGAGACTCCACTTAGGCAGAAAAAATGAAATGCAAAGATACAGAATGGGAGACGCATGGCTCGAGAGCAGTACGTGTGAAAAAGATCTTGGAGTCCTCGTGGACAACAAGTTAAGCATGAGCCAACAATGTGATGTGGTGGCAAAAAAGCCAATGGGATTTTGGCCTGTATAGTGTCTAGATCCAGGGAAGTCATGCTACCCCTCTATTGTTAGACCACATCTGGAATACTGTGTCCAATTCTGGGCACCACAATTGAAGGGAGATGTTGATAAGCTGGAATGTGTCCAGAGGAAGGCAACTAAAATGATCAAGGGTCTGGAGAACAAGCCCTATGAGGAGTGACTTAAAGAGCTGGGCATGTGTAGCCTGAAGAAGAGAAGGCTGAGAGGAGTCATGATAGCCATGTATAAATAAAATAAATAAATAAATAAATATAAGTATGTGAGAGGAAGTCATAGGTAGGAGGGAGCAAGCTTGTTTTCTACGTCCTGGAGACTAGGACGTGGAGCAATGGCTTCAAACTACATGAAAGGAGATTCCATCTGGACATTAGGAAAATCTTTGTGGCTGTGAGAGCCATTCAGCAGCGGAACTTTCTGCCCCGGAGTGTGGTGGAGGCTTCTTCTTTGGAGGCTTTTAAATAGAGGCTGGATGGCCATCTGTCAGGGGTGATTTGAATGCAATTTTCTTGCTTCTTGGCAGGGGTTGGACAGAATGGCCCATGAGGTCGCTTCCAACTCTATGATTCTAAGTCACACTGTTTCAGCCTTAGAGGAAGGCAAAGGTACCCCCCCCCCCCATTTCTGACAAGAAAACTCCATGATAGGTGGCTTTGGCTGCATAACTATGCCCATTTCACTTGGGATTAGCTAACTACAGAACAGATCGGCATAGTAAGGTCAGTTAATGTTATTTTGTTGCTGGAGACAAAGGAGAAAATGGCACATCCCTCAGTGCCATGTACTAAGAGCCATTTTGACTGGTAATTGAACCTGACTTTAATTATAGTTTAGAAGGTTACTTAAAAAATTAATTCCATTATTCATTACCATGTTTTAAATGTAGCCTCTTGTCAGTGCTCGTTACAACAGTGAAACATGCAATGTGTTGCTTTGCTTGCAATTTCCTCATTAGTTTCTATTTCCACAAAAGGAAACCTTTAAGATTTAGAAGGGAAATATTCCTCACCAAATGCTTTAAAGTGCTCTTCAAAAGTAATTTTTTACAGTGACCAGAAACTTTTGCTCATTAGACTGAAGTACTTTTAACTTTTACTCATGCTTTAAAAAAATGGTCTCATTAAATTCCAGTAAGTGGAGAGCCCATGTTCCATAGTGGTTGGAGTGTGTCAGGGGCCTTCCAGACAGGCCCTACAGTATATCCCAGGATCTGATCCCAGGTTTTCTGCTTTAAACTGGATTGTATGAGTCCACACTGCCAGATAATCTGGGGTAAACAAAAAACCTGGGATCAGATCCTAGGATATAGGACTTGTCTGGAAGGGCCATCTGAAGGTGACTCTGTAGACTCTTCAACAACTCATGTTTTGTCTGCCTCAGAAAGAGACAAAAGATAGAATCATAGAGTTAGAAGAGACTACAAAGGTCATCCAGTTCAACCCCCTGCTATGCAGGAACTCACAATCAAAGCACTCCTGATAGATGGCCATCCAGGCTCTGTTTAGAAACCTCTTAGGAAGGAGACTCCACCACATTCTGAAGTAGCTTATCCCACTGTCATATAGTTCTTACTATCAGGATACTCTTCCTAATCTTCAGATGGCTTAGCAGGTCTGGACTGAACAGGAGCAAACAGAAATTTCTTGAATTTCACTGTTTGGAAGAAAATAGAGGAACCAGCTTGCCAAGGAGTGTAAATTCTATTTCCGTTATTAACTCAGCTGCAGACCAACAAACACTTGAATTTGATTTGCTCAGTCAAAAACAGTCTACTACTTTATACTCCCCGACAGACAAAACAGCCTCCCAAACATCACCATTTGCGCGCTTCACTGCAACATTATACTTCATCAGCATTTTCCTTTCTTTCAGCCGCTTTGCCAGAGAAACGCATCAGAGAATACTCTCCCGGCAGTGGCTCCGCTTGCCCTTTTCATTGCATTACTCAATCAATAGCAGAGTAATGATTTCATATGAGTTGGCTGCAGAGGTGTTTTGTCATATGCTGCCAGAGAATTGAAAAAAACTGAGCACCATACTGCACGCCTTCTCTTTGACAACTCCCAAAGTAATTAATTTCTATAACTTGCATGCCTGCCATTTTAGGATATTGCTATAACTTCTTAGTCCTCGTGAGGGACTTGTGTGGGGAAAAATGAAAAAGCTGTATCCAGAAGTTATTTTCTTTGACCTGATGGATAGATTTGTAAAATGCTTATTGGCAAGAGGTCAGAGGTTTATAGAGGAAGCTGGTAGATAGATATCTATGAAATTAAAGAAGCTGGCATTTTCTGTAAGACTGCAATCCAGGAGTTGGCAGAGTGCAGCTGCAGGGCCATATGTGGTTGCTCCAACCCTCCCTTCCAAGAACACTTTCTGGAGGAAAGGGATATCTGCCTTTCCAGAAGCAGTGGTTCACCTTTTGACTTCATGGCTTTGGTCTCATAGTCCACCTAAAGGCATAATCTAACACTAATAATAATAATAATAATGTGGATTTCAAAGCACTTGGAGTTTTGAAAGCACAGCAGCATCTAGTGAGGACCCTTCTACACAGCCCTATATCCCAGAATATCAAGACAGAAAATCCCACAATATCTGCTTTGAACTTGGTGATCTGAGTCCACACTCAGATACTGTGGGATTTTTTGCCTAGATATTCTGGGATAGAGGGCAGTGTGGAAGGGTCCTGAGTATCCCAGATTTTGGAGGTTTAATCCGATTTAAATGAAGTTGGAGTATACTATAGAGTTGACTGGAAACTTTGTTGAGTTCTGGGACTTTACAGAGATCTGAACAGCTGGATAGGATTCTGATCAATCACTTGTCCAGATGGACACCGCTTCTGTCACCTTCTCTGCACTGATCAATACAAGAGAAGGGAATTGATCATGTCACCACCACTACTTTTCCTTTTGGCCACAGAGCTCTATCCGAATGCCTGACTATTTTTATTTATTTTATTTTATTTTATTATTGAGGCTTCTATGCCGCCGACTCCCGGGGGCTCGCGGCGGCTCACAAAGCCAGAGGCATAAAACAGGATTAAAACATAAACAATTAAAAACATAAAACAATTGAGCAATTAAACAATTAAACAATTATTGTGGTTGCCTCAGCTGCTTGTGTCAAAAGGGGATGTCTACATCACCAGCAAGAAGGAGGGCTCAACCTCTATTCCTTGTTGATCATGTAGAGATGTTAGTAGGCACAACAAGTTATAGCTAGGTGATTGGACAGAAGTTTGTTACTGGTGGGAAATGACAATGGCAACACAGGATGAAGCAATAGCCTAGCGGGACTGCTGTGGTCATGGCCACTGGATTCAGCATCTATGGACCAGATTTACATTATAATAATCTGCCCAGTGTAGACATCACCCTTCAGTGTTATTTTTAATAGAGGGATTTTTGCACTCTTTCTTGCCTCTGGAACTACCAAAACTTCCAAATTCTATTGTAATACTACTATAATCCTATAAACACTTGTTTTAGGAGTGATCCCTGCTTTGGTAGATGCTTAGGAGCAAACAGGTAGATATAGTGATTTGAAATTGGACTATGATTCTAGAAATCAGCATTCCAACCCCAGCTCAGCCATGGAAACTCACTGGATAAGCTTGGATACATCGCCCTCTCTCATCCTCAGAGGAAAGCAAAGCCAAACTCCCTCTGAACATTTTTTTTTTGCCAAAAATCCCCATGATAGATGCCGACTGGTCGCTGGGACAGCCACTACAATCAGAGCCCCCGCTGGAGGCCCTAGTTACTTCCAGGCTGCTGCCGCCGGGTTCCCCGATGGAGGCACTTGATGTCTCAGGGGTCCTGGCGAAGGCCCCTGGGGAGAGGCCCCGGTGAAGAGCCTGCCGACTGCCAGCGGCCCCCAAAGCTGCGCCTGGACCACAGCCTGTTCCTCCGCCCTCTGGTGGCCAGGGGGAGAGTTGCAGCCCTGGTCGGGGCAAGACAAGATTGGGGGCGGCTAACCGAGAGAGTCCCATAGGGAGGAAGCGCCCGCCTTCAGGGGACTCAAACCCTGGAGGCGCCTTGCAGCGGAGGCCACACGGCCATCGGAAGAAGCGGCGCCGGAAGCCAAGGAACAGCAGATCTCATCTCTCTGGCTTTACCAGGGACCAACAACATGGATCGCTCCCCTGCCGAGGCTGCCGTCCCCTTGGACCTATTGCATCCTCTGCGAACTACTTACGAGAGAGGAGGCCCCCCTCACTTGAGCCCAGGTTCAGGAGATCGTTTCGCTCCAGAACCTTTTGGAGCTCGAGTTTAAGGCGGCTTGAGCTCCACCAGTCACATTCGAGGCTGGAGATAGACACTCCCTTTGCGGATCTGACTCCCTCTGTCAGACCTTTGGACAAAGGAAGCCAGGCCACCCGTCTCTCCTATGGCCTGCTACGAGAGATCTCCCCGAGACCTCCCGCGCTTCCGTCTTTTGATGGCAAGGTGGCATCTGCCAGTTCTACCTGAGCACCCCCTGCCACAGCCTGAGCTCTACCCCTTCCTTCCCTCTTCCCCCCTTTCTCTCCCCCTATTTCCTTCCTCTCTTGATGTTGTATTGTCTGTTTGTTGACCATTGTTTTGTGGACCAGACTTGTGAACCGCTCCGAGCCCTCGGTGGAGTGGCGGTGATAGAAGTTTGATTTAATAAATAAATAAATAATAATAAATAAATAAATTTACAATTGCCATAAGTTGAGAACAACTTGAAGGCACACCACTACTACAGCAATATGGATTTGAGAACAAATCAAAATCAAAAATCAAATCCAAACTCCACAAATAGTACTGCATTAAGCCTGCCGATCACGACTGACTGCAATGAGTTGTGTTTCAAATATACATATTTCAAAGCAATGAATACATGTATCTATGATCAAAGTTAACTCTCATACTTTTTTCTTCTGCATGTTTTCTACCATCTTTGACTGATAAAGAAGCCAGTGAGTTTTGAAAATCAGTATACTCTTTATTTAGCTTCTAGTTGGCATAAATCAGAGATCATCAAAGTGAATTCTGGATGGGTTTTAAAAGGATCAACACATTTACTTCTGAATCTTTTCATATGAGAAGCACAATAGGTGTAGGGTAACTTATAGCTCTCCAGATATTAGTGAACTGCAGCTTCTCTCAACTTTTGGGAGAAGACTGAGGCATTGAACAGTTTGACCTTTTCTCTGTCCTTCTTACCATTTCGCCATCTCAACTACACAATGAGCATTTCATTTCCTTGTTCTTCCACTTGCTCTACACATAGGCAACCAGCTATCAAAATCTAATTTGGCCAGCAGTCAGGAATTCTAGGAACAGAAGCCTAAAACATTTAGAGGATCAAAGACTGGGAATCACTGCTCTAGAGGGGCAAATCCAGAACAAAAACAATGGAAAATGAATTGCCAGGACTGTACTATAAGTTTTTGTATTTTTCGAAAATCAGTGACATTTACAAAAACCACTGGAGCTACTTATTTGAAATTGCTTTGAGTTAAGCCATTTGTCCAAATTTACAAGGATGTGTGAACATTTTGTAAAAAAATGTCAGCCATCATTGGTTTCTCCATTCAAGTAAAAATGTTATAAAAAGGAAAATGGTTCTCATCCCCAAATCTCTAGTTGTATTTAACTTCTAGATTGGAACAGATTGGGTCTGAATCAATCCAATCTGAAATGGGCTTTACACTGATCCTGTGAGCTTGGTCATAGAATCAAGGAAAACTGAGGTCCCTTCCACACAACTGAATAAAATCCCACATTATCTGCTTTGAATTGGGATATATGGCAGTGTGGATTCAGATATTCCAGTTCTAAGCATACTGTATATTCTGGGTTATATGGCTGTGCTGAAGGGCACTAAGGCTTCTTCTACACTGCCATATAAAATCCATATTATCTTCTTTGAATTGGATTATATGCCAGTGTGGACTCATATGATCCAGTTTAAAGCAGATAATGTGGATTATTTGATTAATCTGGATTATATGGCAGTGTAGAAGGGGCCTGAGTGTAACAGAAAATCCTCAGTGAACTGGATTAGTGTGACAATAGGATTAACAAAAATGAACAGGTTGGCATTTAGAAATATCAAATGACAAATGGAGAATGAAGGAAATTGATAATCCAGGAAAGAAAAAAGTAGATTGTCTTAGGTTCACATGATTTTTTTAAAGAAAAGATGCCCCTCACCCAACTAGAATGAATGAATCCTCCACTTAGGACACATGCCTTTGTAAATCATGGTAGCACAAGAAAACTGTAGGTGCCTTTTATTAAGCAATGTGAGCTACTATTTGTAGCCTGAGGCAGGTGAGTGCCCTACAAAAATCATGCAGATCAGTGGGACCTGCTTTCAGTTTACTAGAAATGCCTCTCCACCTTCTCTAAAAATCCCTGCCTATTACAGGGAAAACAGCTGATTCCTAACCCATCTAAAATATGTGTGCTTTTCATCTTAAGAACAGTCAAGCATCTCAAGTTCAGAGGATTACCTGGGAAGGAATCCCACTGGAGCATTGCAGCACACCCAAATACTGGGAGTCACTCTGGACCGTGCTCTGACTTACAAGAAGCACGGTTTGAATATCTAGCAAAAAGCAGGTGCTAGAAACAATATCATATGAAAGATGACTAGCAAAACCAGAAGATCACAACCAGTCACAGTGAAGACATCTGCCCTTGCACTTTGCTACCCTGCTGCTGAGTATGCATGCTCAGTGTGGAACACATCTCACTACGTTAAAACAGGTGATGTGGCTCTTAATGAGACATGTTTGGCTATCAGCCAGTATGCCAATGCTTTAAATCAAGAAATAGTTTTCTGAGATCTACAAAGATACTCGTAGGAACACCTCAGCAAGCGAGAGTCCACAAGTGGCAGGCTAAAGCCTGGAACCTCAACCCATGACTGATACCAAATGAGAGACTCCCTCCCATAAGAACATAAGAACATAAGAAGAGCCATGCTGAATCGGGCCTCAGCCCATCTAGTCCAGCATTCTGTGTCACACAGTGGCCCACTAGTTGTACACTAGCAGAAAGGAGGGCAAAATCCTCACCTGCCCTCCTTTCTAGCAGAAAGGAGGGCAAAATCCTCACCTGCTCCCGACCCCCCACAACCAGTACCCGGGGAAATCCTGCCTGCCTCCATCAACACAGAGGTGGCACTTGGATGTCCATTTCAGTAGCTACTGATTCCCTTGGTATCCATGAATCTGTCTAATCCTGCCTTGAAGCTGTCAAGGCTGACCGCTGTCACAACCTCCTCTGGAAGTGAGTTCCATAACCCAATGACCCTCTGGGTGAAGAAATATTTCCCTTTATTAGTCCTAACTTTCCTACCTTGGAGCTTTAGGGAGTGGCCCCTAGTCCTAGTGTTGTGTGACAGAGAAAAAATATTTTCTCTGTTCACCCTTTCTATCCCATGCATGATTTTATACACTTCGATCAAGGCACCTCTTAAACGCCGTCTTTCAAGGCTGAAAAGACCAAGGCGTTGCAACCTGATTTCGTAAGGGAGCTGCTCCATCCCTTGGATCATTCTTGTTGCCCTTTTCTGTACCTTTTCCAGTTCCATTAGGTACTCCCGCAGAAGACTGGGCAACTTGGAAGGCTCTGAACAGGCTGTGCTCTGGCACCACAAGATGCAGAGCCAGCCTTAAGAAATGGGGTAACTAAGTGGAGTCCACAACATGCAAGTGTGGAGAAGAGCAAACTACAGACCACCTACTACAATGCAACCTGATACAATGCAACCACATGCACAATAGAGGACCTTCTTATAGCAACACCAGAGTCACTCCACGTGGCCAGTTACCAGTCAAAGGACATTTAGTATAATTCCAAGTTTTTAAACTTTCTGTTTTTTAAAAAATACATTATAGCTGTACCTTTGTTTTGATTCTGATATGAGAAATAAATCTAAACATCTGTTATTTTTCTCTTTCTCCCTACTTTTTGGATTTTGGCAGAGTATGTTCAGTGTATATATTAGGAGATGGAGAAGGGAGAGAAGTCTGGAAAGGCTTTGCTCCATAAGTGCAAAATCAGTGTGTATAGAGCTATCGTACTATCTATTCTCCTTTATGGGTCTGAAACATGGGTCACCTATTGCCAACACCTACGACTCCTCAAACGCTTTCATCAGCGCTGTCTTTGCTCAATCCTAAATATACACTGGACTGACTATGTGACGATGTTGCTGTCCTTGAGCAAGCAGGGATCACCACCATTGAGGCCATGCTATTGAAAACACAGCTGCGCTGGGCAGGGCACATATCTAGGATGGAGGACCACTGCCTCCCAAAGATACTACTCTATGGTAAACTCACCACGGGTCAGCGCAAGAGAGGTGTCCCAAAAAGAGATATAAGGACTCCCTGAAACAACATCTCAAGCTTGACCAGATTGATCACCAACAATGGTCCACCCTGGCCTCATATCAGGAAGCATGGAGACGCACTATCCATAATGCTGCGGCCTCTTTTGAGAAGACATGACAAACGGGTCTCAAAGAAAAACGACAACGCGGAAAGGACTGCAACTTGGAAACAACATCACCCAAAGAGACTTTCTGCTGTGCTTTCTGCAACCAAACTTGCCTATCTCAGATTGGCCTTTTTAGTCATCAATGCGCTTATAAAAAGCGTGAGATGAGTCCTTCCTAAGAATCTTCATTGGTGAAGTAATGACAGAGGAGCAATAATTGTTGGCAATTCCCCCTCCCCACTTTGCTTGTCCACTGTCTCCTTTTGCTGCATGACTTCATTAAAACAGTTGCCTCTGGCCTTTGCTTTGCTCTGTGTCAGGCAATATCAAGGATATCCATGCACTCCCCATTTTCTCATTCTGCTGAAGGACTGCAGACAGTAGAACCAGCAAATGTTTTATCTTCCCATCTTATCTTCTTAAAAGAAAATGCTAAAAAGGCCAGGGTTTTGTTCAAATCAGGACAGAATTAGCTTTTGCAAGCAATTACTCTAGCAGAACTACTTTTGCTCCAGCCGCAAAATGAGGACACGTTAACAGTTGATTACAGAGAATGGCCACCAGAACGTATCAGCTCTCTTTGAAAGGCCATCTTTAGAAGGAAACAAGGAAATCCAAAGGCCATTTTTGGTGTCATTATTTTCAATCTAATCCAAAGGGCACAGTTCTGGCAAAACTCCATCAAACAAACTCAGACAAATGCTATTAATAGGAACTCTCCAGACCAGTTCTTTTCCTCCACTTCCCAGCTCAGTACTAGAGGAAAGAAAGCAGTCAGAGATATCGCAGAAACATTTGCGACAAATGACATTTTCAGTACAATCCTCAGAGTGCTTCCTTGGAAGTAACTTAGTTTAGTGGCATTTAGTTCCAGGCAAGTGTATGCAAGGTTGCACCATTTCATTCACAAGATAGAAAATATTTTATAAATTTCTTTTGTTTTTTTAAAAATAAAGAGGGCAGGAAAAAAGAGGAAATAAAAAGATAATTGCTCTATTTAGGCTTATGGTCCTTGTGGTTGACAATGGACCATTTCAGTGGGCTCTGTATATTTAACAAAAAAATCAGATGTGGTTGACCAAAGCCTGAACACATTTTTTAGGAGTCAGGAGCAGTTTCTTATAGCTTTGACAGGAAACATGAAATATCACAACCTCTGATGATGCCTGCCATAGATGCAGGCGAAACATCAGGAGAGAATGCTTCTAGAACATGGCCATACAGCCCCGAAAAACCCACAATAACCCAGTAATTCTGGCCATGAAAAATGCCTTTCCAGTAGTCATCAATGCTGTTCTCTTTGGCCCCTTCCACACAGCTGAATAAAATATCACGTTATGTTATTTATTTATTTATTTATTTCTTCAATTTTGTATTCCGCTCCTCCCTGCAGGCTCGGGGCGGATAACAATAAAATACACATGGGCAGCATGTCGCAGACATGCAGTCCTACAATAAAACATAAGACAAGTTAAAAACACGGTTTGACATATCACGAGGTGCAGGGAAGATACAGAGAGTATACGAAATACCATCCGTTACGTTTAGTTGAACGCTAATTCAAAAAGAGCGGTCTTACACGCCCTTCTGAAAGGGGCTAGTTCCGAGACGGCTCGGGCACTGTCCGGCAAAGAGTTCCACAGCACTGGAGCTGCCGCTGAGAAAGCTCTCTGACGAGTCGCGGATAGATGGCAGGAGCGGACAGATGGTATAGTCAGCAGATTCTGTTCGTCTGACCGCAGTGATCTCGGGGGCACATACGGGGTAAGGCGGTCCCTCAGGTACGCAGGCCCTAGGCCGTGTAAGGCCTTAAAGGTCAATACCAACACCTTGAAGACAATTCGGTACTCGATGGGAAGCCAGTGCAGTTGCCGGAGGATGGGCGTAATGTGCTCCCTCACTGACGAACCCGTCAGTAAGCGGCCGCGGCATTCTGCACTAGCTTGAGTTTCCGGAGTGTCGACAAGGGAAGGCCAACGTAGAGGGCGTTACAGTAGTCTAGTCTCGAGATGACCGTCGCTTGGATTACCGTCGCCAGGTCATTCCCGGACAGGTAGGGTGCCAGTCGCCTAGCCTGTCGCAGGTGATAGAAGGACCCCCTGCAGACCGCGGAGACCTGGGCCTCCATGGTCAGCAGGGAGTCCAACTGAACACCCAAGCTCTTAACCGAAGATGACGGGCTAAGTTGCTCGCCATCCAGGGTAGGCAACCGGCACCCACCCAGCCCGGGGCGACCGGGCCACAGGAACTCCGTCTTCGACGGATTCACCTTCAGCCGGCTGGAACGCAGCCAACCAGTCACGGCTTCCAGGCATCCCCCCCAACCCCGGCGCCGGCTAAACGGTGGGTCAACAGTGCGTGATCTACCGTATCGAACGCTGCTGTCAGATCTAACAAGACGAGCAGGGCTGACCCGCCCTGGTCCAGCTGGCGGCGAAGTTGGTCTGTAATGGCGACAAGCACGGTCTCCGTCCCATGCCCAACACGGAAGCCGGACTGGTAGGGATCAAGTCCAGCTGTGTCATCTAAGAACCGCTGCAGCTGATCCGCTGCTGCCCTCTCAATTACTTTGCCCAAAAAGGGCAAGTTGGACACAGGCCTGTAATTGGAGGGAGCCGAAGGGTCTAAATTCGGCTTCTTCAGCAGCGGTCTTACCATAGCCTCTTTCAGTCCCCCCGGGAAGACTCCTTGCTCAAGGGAGCTATTTATGATCGTGCCCAGGGGGCCACGTAGCCCCTCCCGGCAAGGTCTAATAAGCCAGGAGGGGCACGGGTCGAGGGAGCAAGTAGTTGGCCTAGCTGCAGCCAGTAACTTATCGACAGCTGCTGCGTCCAGCTTTGGGAAACGGGTGAAGGTGGATCCGCCGAGTGGCGGCGGGGTCTCGAGCTCACTAACTGTATCAACCGTGGCTGGAATGTCCCGGCGGAGATTCGAAATCTTGTCAGTGAAATAGTTCTGAAAAGCCTCAGCTGTTGGAGCCAAACCCCTATCGTTTGGGACAGTTGAGATTGTTGTCATGGACCGAATTATTCTAAAAAGTTGAGCTGGGCGTGAACTAGCTGACTCTATCAAGGAGGCATAATAAACTTTTTTCGCCTCCTTGATAGCTCGCTCATAAGCCTCTTTGAACTGCTTATAAGCCGATTTTGACGCTTCATCACGGAGATTCCGCCACACGTCCTCTAGCTGTCTCCTCCTCCGTTTCAACGCTCGCAGCTCCTCGGTGTACCATGGCGAGCAATTGCTACGGGGGATGAGAGAGCGCCTGGGGGCGATCTCGTCTAGGGCTGTGGTAAGAGTGGTGTTCCAAGATTCCACCAGCCCATCGACCGAGTCGTAGGGGAGTTCCCAATCCCTTGGAGCATTCAGGAACCTAGTGGGTTCCATAAGTCTCTTCGGGCGAACCAGAATAGGTTCGGCACCCTTACCGGGAGGGGGGGCCACACTCAATCGGACTTCCAGGACACTGTGATCCGACCATGGAACCTCCATAACGGAGGTTAGGGTCACCTGAATTCCGGCCGCGAAGATCAGATCTAATGTAGGTCCGGCTTGGTGCGTGGGGCCGGTCCTACACAGTGAGAGTCCTAGTGTCTCCATGGTGGACACTAGGTCCATGGCTGCTGTCGACGGGGAGGTGGTGTCAGCGTGGACATTGAAGTCCCCCAAGACAATAAGCTTAGAGAACCTCAATGTCCACTCCGCAACCACCTCCAGCAGCTTAGGTAGACTTCCTGCCGGTGCGTTGGGTGCACGGTACACCAGCAGGAAGGCCACACTCTCACCAAGGTCCCATACCAGGCCCACACACTCCACTCCGGGGATGTTCGCAGTCGGAATTGTCCTGGAATTAAACTTGTCTCGACTGAGTATAGCCACCCCTCCCCCCCGCCCCTCTGTCCTCAACTGGCCACAAACCCAGGTGGTGTTAGTTCGTGCACGATGACATTGTCGCCCTCCTGTAACCATGTCTCCATAAGACAGGCTATATCGGCCTCCTTCTCCAGGAGGAGGTCCCTGATGGTTCCGGACTTGTTGCGCATGGACCTGGTGTTGGCCAGTATCAGAGTTGGAGGAGAGGTAACTTTGGGCTCCCCAACTGCATGCCTAGGGATAGCTCGAAGGTCAGAGGGCGGGCGAGCCTCTCTTCGGCTCTTCCGCCCTCTCTCATAAGGCCTACGGCTACCGTCCCTATTACCCCTTCCCGAGATCACGCGAATTGCCCGCCCCTGCACATCTTCTTCCGATACATAGGCTAAGTGTCCGGCCTCCTGTTCCCCCTCTGAAAAGGGGGGGGATACTGCTGTTTCCCTTCAACGCATGGGCCAGGAGGGCCAGAAGACTGAGGGGGGGGGGACTGTGGGGGTGGTCGCATCCCTGCGGCTCCTGTTGTTAAACCCCGCTCCCCAAAAGGTCTTGTGTCTTCCACCTTCCGACCTGCCACCGGTTATCGGAAGGGAGGGGGCTGGATTGTCGACAGGTTCTTTCCTCCGATTAAGAGGTTGCCCCAGAGAAGGTTGCCCTAGAGACAGTCTTTGTCTGGGGGCTGGTCTCAACTCCATAGAGGTCCTCTTATCCGTCGGCTGGGTTCCTGGATCTCCGGCCAAATAGTCAACATTTATGGGTTTTAGGCCACCTAATATTGAATCCCTCCGTTGCTCCAGGGAGCCCAGGGTCAAAAACTGGGTCCTCACCTGGAGATTTGAAGCCGGTACTAGTGCTGGCGATAGTGCAGATGGTCCTCCAGCGCCCAGGTGGCGCTGTTGCTCTTCTTCCTCCTGTCCGACAGCCACCTCCTCACCGGAAGTAGGCGCTGGAGATGGTCTGGTTCCGCTAGGCCTACGGCGGCGGCGGCGCTTCCGGCGGCGTCTCCTCTTTGTCCCGCCTCCCTCCAAAAGGTGGGGGGCCGGCAGGGGCTCAGACGCCACTTCCTGCGTCGCCTCCGGCTCATCGGTCCTCTGATCAGCCAGGTCGGTGATTGGGTCATCGGCCGGGGAGGCAGTCACTCCACAGCTTCTCTTCCGGCGCCGGCGCTGATTGCGGGAGGGCCTGCTCCGAAAGTCTCGCTCGTTATCTGCTTTGAACTGGAATATATGTCAGTGTGGACACAGATAACCCAGTTCTAAGCTGATATTGTGGGATTTTCTGCCTTGATATTCTGGGACATAGGGCTGTGTGGAAGGGCCCTTAGTAAAAATAAAACTAATCATACACTACTTGCTATGTAGATTATGTTGAGGTGGTGGGCATTCAATACAATGGAATCATAGGAGTTGTAGTTTTTCAAAACCTTTGACCTTTTCTGTCAAACTGCAACTCCCATGATTCCATAGCATTGAGCCATGGCAATTAAAAGGGTGTCAAACTATGTTAATTGTATAGTCTATTGATGTCCCGGCATTGAATGTTTGCCGTTTATATGTTGTGCTCTACCCTGAGTCCCCTCCGGGGTGAGAAGGGTGGAATATAAACGCTTTAAATAAAGAAATAAATAAATTCTACAGTTTATATGTGTCTTTCATCTATCCTGACTCAGCACTACGGAACAACATGATGCATTTCTCAACAGGAAGTAAGAAAATATAAATAGATTAGCTACTTTAATGTGTAGGACGACCGCAGTGCAATGTAAATCCACGGAGTTGATATAAATGAAGCAGCTTGGACTATAATTACAGAATTAGGTGCAATGTTTAACTGTTTTTGAGCCAAATTTATATGTTTTATTTGATTTTATAGTTTAACTTGTGTATTTGTATGTTTCTATGTTTAATGTGACATTGAATAATTGCCAAAACTGGAAGCCGCTCTGATAATAAATAAATAATATATTATAATAAATAAATAATACTTTAGGAAGTAATATTAGTAGAAACCAGTGACACTCCCTATTGAAATATGTATCAACTCTGTAGTAAAAAAAACAAACAAACATAAGCAGCAATGTGCCTGGTTATTGCTTGGATGGCGAACTGTTGAGAGATACCATATATTGTAGGCTACATTTCAGAAAAAGGCAATGACATACTGTCTTGGAATATTCCTTGCCTACAAAAACACTGTGAAAATCATGGGGTTATTGTAAGCTAACAGATGATTTGAAGGCACACACACAGATATGTAAGTAGAAGAAAACAACTCCTTACTACATCCATCAGCAGCACTCAGTGTGCATTTTATGATATAATGCCACCCATATAACAATTACTCTAATGGGTAAAGAAAATGCTTGTTGAAAAAAGTGACTATTTTTAGTATTTAACAAGAATAACAGGATCATCCTCTTGCTACATCTCATCTGTCTCCTGAGAAACTCATTATCTATGGTTTGTGCCTTTTATGATTTTCCTTTACATCAAGTATTGTCTTGTAAAAACAGTACAACTCTCTATGCAAAACTGTGGATGATAGTGAAATCTTCCAGCACAAAAAGACCACAGAAGATCCAGAAAATGCCTGGAGAGGCCATATTTTGTCAGAAGACAAAACCATAAGTATTCATCCTGTGAATACAGGAGTCATACTGTACTTGCATTTTGTCCTTCCTTTCCTTCTAATAACTCAGGTTATGATATTTGTCCTTCCTTTCCTTCTAATAACTCAGGTTATGATATTTGTCCTTCCTTTCCTTCTAATAACTCAGGTTATGATACGTCATCTTTTTATTTCAAAACTGGGAGTCAAAATGACTTAAAATTTAAATTAACACAATATAGTTCAAAATCAAGGTTAGAATATTTTGCCAGTTATGTAATTATGCAACCAATGTAGTTACACAGCTATGGGGTGTGTCTTATCCGTAGCCCAGCAATTCCCACTCACGAGGCATCAGCTGCTGCAATTGACAAGGGTCTGTTCCCTGCTGATTTGGGAGCAGCTGACTAACATTCCCATTACTCCAATGGTCCCCATCATAAACCTTGCACCAGAAATCGTAAGATTGTGCAAAGAGGTGGGTGGGAACATCAATCAGCTGCTTCCCAATTGTCAGGGGAACAAATCCCACTGATTGCAGCAGCTGGTACCCCGTAAGTGAGGACTGGAAGACTTTCATGGTCCCTAAGTAGGGGTACTTGTGGATCATGAGTACAAACCTGTCATGGATGTGTCTCTCCTATTTAAGCATTCATAACTACCTTAGTGAACTCTAACCATGGGAAGGGTTAGAAATCAACATTTTTTAAAAATATATAATTTTATTAACTTTCAGATAAAAACAAGTAGTTACAGAAACACACAGTGATTTGAAGGCAAATTTCCTTCCGTCACAGTAAGAAACCCCTTTGCAGGGTGTGAAATAAAAGAGTGAAAATAAGGGAACAGGAAAAAGAAGAGGGAGAAGGGAAAAGGGGTGGGATATAGAACTAGGGGTTTATAGGGGGGATAGAATAGAAGTGCATAGTATAGATGGGAGGGAGTGGAAATCAACATTAAACTAGAACTAAACAATTAAGAATGGTAAAACAATTTAAAGCATGCACTTAACAATAATTACAAAGCGTTTAGCATGGTACCATTTAAAAATAGTACAGCAACCTGCTAAAAGCCATTTCCCTAAGAGCCTTCAGTTCTAAAAACTGAGTTCAGTTTTAAAATCTGTAGAAATAAACAAAACAAAAAGTCTGGTAATGGAAGAACATCAAGAAGGTGGTTCATTTCAGCGTTCCTAGAAAGAGGTAATGGGAAGTTATACCAATGAAGGTGATGGGACCTGTAAGGATTACAAGGCCAAGGCAAGCTCATAGAGGCAGCTGGGCTTCATAGTTCACATCTGGCACTTCTGATCTGTATGAATAGACTGTGAATAGGCCCACTTGTTCAAAGGAGACTTAGATTTTATGATATAATGATTTACATGGTTAACCAGACTTTACTTCCAAATCCCTCCAGTCTAAATCCAATATATTGTTGACTATTTGCCTTCCTTCCCATGTAGTCTTCTTTGTGTTTAAGATTACAGCTACCAGAAGACTCTAGTGGTCATCAAGAATGATGGGCTCTGTGGTCTAAAACATGGAGGGGGCAGATTCCTGAAAATGCCACTGCACTATGACTTATTATTTATTTATTTAAACCTTTTGTATCCCTATCTTCTCACCTCCATAGAGGAACTCAGACTTCACTTTTGTATTCTTCATTCTTGACAGAATTCTTGAGTTGCATTTATAGGGAATGCGTAAATGAAAATTTCAACCTGCTTTTTTTTTACTTTGCAAAGCCAAGGCTTGGATTAGACAAATTGAAAAAAAATCTTTATAATCCTCCCCATATGTATATGTATATATACACACAAACACACACATACATTACAAATAAGAATTGGATATGTGTTTTTCTTAATCTCCTCAATTTTGCTTACTGAATTCTGGCTGACTCTCAGCTCCTAAGTATTTTGTAATTCTGTAATGCCATTTTAATTCAATGTTGATTGCTCGTTTAATCACCTGGAAATTCAGGAAATAATTAGAACAGTACATATTAACAGATTGTCTAACCTAGCATCACACAATAGTCTTTGAAATAAATTACCTTTCTCTAATGTCAGTTAATGATTTTATAATGTCTTGAATTGGATTTCATACCAATGAAAAAGCTAAGTTGTCCATATGGTTGGTTAAAGGGCATGAGCATGATCGCAGAATGCAGAGATATTCCAAATTTATTTTTTCTCCCCCCAAAAGTAATACACATTCAACAATTTGCTTAAGTAGCATTGATGACTACTTTCAAATGCCGCATGTGGTAAAAGGCGTTCACACTCCATTTGACAGCATACAACTTTCCGAAAAACAGAATTGAGCAAGTTTGTTGTTACAGTTTTTTCCTAAGCATAAAAATACTTGTGTTATAAATTATATATATTGGTTCTTAGAGAAATGACTTGCTATCTCCGTAGAAACAATGTAGTCTTTGAAGGGAAAACTATATCTGCATTCTTCTTAATGCTTTCAGTTTTCTATAAATCAATTCTGCAATGTTAGGAATAGGAAATATGGGTAATATATGCTTTGAACTTTGGATCATGATCTTTTAAAAAAGGAACTCAGGAAAAATACCTTTCTTTCTTAAAACTTCCTGTCAAAGTAGGAAGGATGCATTCAAACCAGTTTCTTTGGCACCCTAACATGGCAACTGCCGCAGGTGTTGGATTATAACATGGATTACTCACAGACAATATGGTTATTGACCATGTTATCCATATGCATTGGTAATTATCCAGTGCAAATGGCAGCCATGGGTTGGTAAAGAATCTCTTAAACCAGTGATTTTCAATCTTTGATTCTCAAAATGTCTCAGACATCAATGGCTAGACATGCATGCCATCAGGACAGGGGTCAGGGAACTTTCAAAAAGTCTGGAGCAGTGGTTCTCAACCTGTGAGTCCCCAGGTGCTTTGGCCTACAACTCTCAGAAATCCCAGCCAGTTTGCCAGCTGTTAGGATTGTTGGCAGTCAAAGGCTAAAACATCTGGGGA
This sequence comes from Anolis apletophallus, assembly GCA_030556195.1. Lineage (NCBI taxonomy): Eukaryota > Metazoa > Chordata > Lepidosauria > Squamata > Anolidae > Anolis > Anolis apletophallus. Next base: position 124,536,768 of record JARBWK010000006.1, on the reverse strand, counting down.
CCCACAGGTTGAGAACCACTGGTCTGGAGGATCCAAGTTGAAAATTATTCCCATATGAGAATAATACGAAGGGGAAATACCCTTAGAAAATAATGGTGTGGCCCTTCAATTGGCTTTGGGGAAGCTATTCAAAGCTTACTTTTTGGATTGCACTTCCTAGTATCCTCAGTCCCTTTCTGGGCGAAGTTCAGCTTTCAGTCTTCAGATACAAAGGAAAGATGAACCAAGAGCACATTATTCTTCCCTTTTCCAATTTTCTCCTCATTTGCTCCTGCAGTCTATTGTTTACCTGTCTGAACAGTTTACTTGTCCGAATGGATTCTCCCCTATGAACCATCAAGGATCCCCCGGAGAGGCCCTGCTCTCGGTCCCACCTTCTTCGCAAGCGCGTCTGGTGGAGATGAGGGACAGGGCCTTCTCTGTGGTGGCCCCTCGACTGTGGAACTCTCTCCCAAGTGATGTTAGATCTGCCCCCTCCCTGCTGTCCTTCAGGAGGCGGGTGAAGACTTGGATGTGGAACGAAGCTTTCCCAGAATAGGCTGTGATTGATTATAGTATGAATTATTAAATTGAATATAGTATGATTATAGTATGAATTGAGTGACCATGTTTTCCGATTGAGTTGAATTTGTTTTAAATGGCAATGTATTTGTATGTATGTATTTTGGTGTTTAAGTTTTTAATAATGTTGCTGTAACAGGTTTTAATTTGTATAGCATTAAATTTTTGCTGTATGCCGGTCTGAGTCCCTCTATAGAGCTGAGAAGGTCGGGGTACAAAATTTTTAAATACATAAATAAATAAAAACATTGCTCTGGTCTCACCTTTTAAAATGCTCTCTATTTGGTTTAAAAGGAAGGAAAAGATGTGATTTTGTTTATTGTGACACATGGTGGGGCTGTGTAGTGTATTTGTTTGCTTAGTTGTTATCAAGAGATAGTATCAGTCATTTATCTGCTTGCTCAACTTCTTGTTCGCCCCACAGCAGGGAAAGCTAGAAAAGGCCAGCAACAGAGGGAGTGCCTATCTATCATTCATCTATCTGCAAGTTGCTTCTGGTGTAGCAGGTCTTTTCAGGACCAACCATGACAATATTCTCAATTAACATCGAAGACATGTCAGCTGCCAAAGAACAGCTGCTTTATGATCTGTGCCGAGATAAGAAATGTAATGTACTGTGTGTCCAAGAAACACACAGTAATAAACAACCAAAATGACCAAAAGTTCCAGGAATGATCTTAGTGGCAGAAAGACCACATGCGCAGTATGGAAGCACCAGAGCTCCAAGTCAGCAGTGCCCATGACACTGAAGAAAACAATATAGAGGTTATAACAGTAGAGCTTAATAACATCATTATTACTTCTATGTACAAGCCCAAATGAAGAGTTTTGTTTCTCCTCTCCTGAGAACTTTGATAGGCACCAAAGGGTGGTAGTAATTGGTGATTTTTACAGCCATAGCCACTAGGCATGGGTAGGTTTTATTGGAATCCTCGTAAATTGGATTAAATCAGAATTAATACATTTTTGAATTGATTCCAAAGCGATGTGGGAACTCGGAAGTAATCTTGCTCTTTCGAAGCCACTGCCGCCGTCTTTTTTCTGATCCAGGAAGTGAATCGGAAAGGAATCTGCCTTTGGAGGCAAGCAGCTGGTTGCATGCTGGGATGCTTGTTTCCAGCCAATGAGGGGAAACCACCCCGGGAGAGGTGAGGTTTCGGCACAGCAGCCATTGCCCTTTAAAAAGGGCTGCATGCACCTCGTGGGCTCATTGTGAGCCTGGGACGCAAAGGCAGAGGGACTAGGGCAGGCTGCTTGGGTGGGAAAGGTGCCACACCACCACTTTGCAAGGAAAGGACTGGGTTGGGAACAATTTCTCCTTTGCTGTTAATTCCCTTCCTGAAGCAGAGAATACAACTTTTAAGGGGTTTTTTTCTCCTGGGGTTTGACTTCTGTGCTCTGGAAAACCAGAATTCCCCTTTGCTGATAATATTTCCCTTCCTGAAGCAGGGAAAACGAATTGTAAGGGTTTGTTTTCTCCTAGGGTTTGACTTCTGTGCTTTGGAAAACCAGAATTCCCCTTTGCTGATGATAATTTCCTTGGGAAAACACACAAAAGTTTGGAGACCCCTTTGTCTGCCTGGGGTTACACAATGTACTTTAGGAAATTATAAATCTAGTAATCTAATCTTTTCCTTGGGGAACAACACAAAAAAAGTTTGGAAGCCCCTTTCCTCTCCTTGGGCTTACACGTGGTACTTTTGGGAAACTAGAACTCAACTAATCCAATCCTTTTCTTGGGAATCAACACAATAACGCTTTGGAAGGCCCCTTTGCTCCCTTGGGCTTACATGTAGTAGTTTGGGAAACCAGAAATCAACTAATCCAATCCTTTTCTTGGGAATCAACACATTAATAATTTGGAAGGCCCCTTTCCTCTCCTCAGGCTTACACGTGGTACTTTGGGAAACTAGAAATCTAATAATCTAATCCTTTTCTTGGGAATCAACACTATAAAGCTTTGGAAGGACTTTTTCCTCTTCTTGGGGTTACAAATTGTACTTTGGGAAACTAGAAAATGGTCAAGGACCCAGTGATCTTCTAAACACATTGAAAGTTAGTATGCTGACAGAGGAGAATCTTTTCCGCCACTGTGGCAAGTTTTGTCAGTAGCAGTCTAAAAATGAAGGAAAGGGAATCCCCCAAGTTTTCCCTGTCCTGTTTGCAGGTTTTCTCGCATTGCACAGTCGTGCCTGCCATTAACGAAGCAATTTGGACATTTCTGAAATTTCTGAAAATTCCGACCTTTCTTTGGGGAAATTTCGGAAATCATTTCAAAATCGTATCGGCAGCACCTCCTACATCCAAAACAAGTTTTGAAACAATTTTTTCTTGATCAAACAAACCTAATAGCCACATATGGGGATTATGCTGAAGAGAATAAAAATTGAGATGTTGCCCTCTCCTGGGCTGAATTGCATAAACTTTCACTTATTCATGACTGTAAGCTCCCACCATCCTACAACAGTGGGAGATGGCACCGAGGATATAACCCCGACCTCCTATTTGTGAGTGACAGCATTCTGCAGCAATGCACTAAATCATTGGGACCACCGAAACCACAGTATCGGCCAATAGTATCTCAATTGTTTCTAACTATAAGGCCTCAGGAAGTTTGATTTAAATGAAGATTCAACTTCAGAAAGGCAGATTGGTCTAAATTCTCAGATATGTTAAATGACAAGATCATATTGGTTGCCCCAATCACTCAGGAATATGAGTGGTTTATCAAAATAGAAAAGTCATCAATCAATCAACCATCTTTCTGTCTTTCATTTTCTTCTTCCACACTCCTATCTATCTATCTATCTATCTATCTATCTACCTATCTATCATCCATCCATCCATCTATCCATCAATGCTTTCATAGTCTCATCTTCAAAAAGAAAGAAATTAACTCAGCTAAAATATTTGTGCTTTCCCTCTTACATGACAAATAAAAAGAGAGCTCAACTGACATTTGATTTAATTGTCATCTTTAACTGTAATTCCTTTCTCAAATGAATAAAATGATACAAATATACAATCTAACCTGAAATATGAGTTACTGCATGCTTTAAAAAAGTTTCAAATAATGTCTTTTCTTTGGGATTAAGCTAACAACAGACATCAACCACACAGAAAACTGGGCGACTTGGAAGGTGCTGAACAGACTGCACTCTGGCACCATGAGATGCAGAGCCAACCTTAAGAAATGGGGCTACAAGGTGGAATCCACAACATGCAAATGTGGAGAAGACCAAACCACAGACCACCTATTACAATGCAACCTGAGCCCTGCTACATGCACAATGGAGGACCTTATGGCAACACCAGAGGTACTCCAAGTGGCCAGCTACTGGTCAAAGGACGTTTAATAGAATACCAAGCATGCAAACGTGGTGGTTTGTTTGTTTGTTTGTTTTTAATGTAATACAACTGTTTGGTTCACTCCTGACACGATAAATAACCAAACACCACTGGCTTGAAAATTAAAACAAAGTTATTTGGATGCCATATTTGTAGCAGAACCTCTTGTGTTTGATCGGCAATTCCCAGAGTTTAAGGTCACATTAAAATTCTCCGCTAATAGCAAATGACCTCATCTTAAAATTCTCAATAGCCTTTATATGTTTTCTAAAGAAAAATGATAAAACATTTTGGTTTGCATAATGTTCCTTAAAAGCACATTGGTTTTATACCCAAGATGCTAATAACCCCCTTTGTTTCGTTATATGAACAAGAACTACACACAATTCTAATCTATTCACATAATGCAAGTCTTTTTGCTGTAGATAAATTTCTGGGAAGTGGATAAGATCTCTTTCTTCAGTGGCACAGAAATCTTTCTATTTTACTCCGTGTGCAGAAGATTACAGAAATTCTATAAACACACTTCATTTTAGACATTATGCTTGAATTAAAGTGCTCTATTACTTGATTATACAAAACGGGCCGTGGAGTGGAGGAAAGAGAGGGAAGATGAGAAAAATATAATATTCTGAGATCCTATGCATTTTGACTAGCAGGATGTTCCCTTGCCTATTCTGTCTGAATTAGAAAAATATTTTGTCTTGGCCTTGGAAAGTATTGTCTTCATGAGGAAAGGGGCCCATTGTCCATGGCCAAGAAAATCGACTTTGGGTTGTAGGCTGTTCCACCTGCAAGCTCCTCTGAGGGCGCATCCAGACAGCCCCTTTATTGCGGTAACTCCCACAATAAAGAAGGGGCTGTCCAGATGACATCCTGGACAACCCCAAATTAATTCGCTACAAACCAGGAAAATTCTGGTTTGTAGCAAATTAATTAGATAGTAGATTTATTCCGTGCCTTCTTGGAAGGCATGAGATAAACCCACTATTTCCAGTGTCTGGACTGCAGGCATGAGATAAACCCACTATTTCCGTTCCCAAGACTTCCATTATGTGAATAGATTAGTTCTTGTTCATATAATGAAACAAAGGGGGCTATTAGTCTGGACTGCAGTCCAGACACCATTCCCACAGTTTTCCGGACTAAATTAGTGAGAATACCCGGGGGGTAAGCCCCCAAATTTCTTTGAAAAGTAAAGAAAACTTACCTGCCCTCCATTACAGTCTTAAAGCAGCTCTTCTGGTGCATAGTAATGACATACCAGAAGAGCCAGGGAGGGGGGATGAGGAAAATCGCTCCCTCTCCTGCTCTCCTGGCATGTCATTTCTACGCGCCAGGAGAGCTGCTCCAAGACTGTAATGGAAGCCAGGTAATGGAGGCCAAGTAAGTTTTATTTACTTTTCAAAGGGGTTTGGGGGCTTTAGGGGAGGGAAGAGGCTCTTCTGAGGTGGGTGTAGACAGCCTCCCAGGAACATCCACGTTTTTAAAACGCAAATGATCCTGGGATAAAGGGCTGTCTAGAACCGCCCTGAGTTGTGTAGAAACAATCCTGGTACTAAAGCATATCCTCTCAAAGGGTTGCCACTAGGAAATGATCCATACAATTAAGAGCAATTGCAGGAGGAGTAAAACTGTATCAGTAAAACTGATAATGATCACACCAGTCCTGCAGCAACAGATCCACCAGTTGTCTTGTTTACTGCCATTGGCTGGCTCAAGATAACTTTCTGCTTATGATATACTAATAATAATAATAATAATAATAATACTCTTAATTTATATTTTACCCTTCTCCCCTAGAGGACTCAGAGTGGATTACAGCATTTACACGCAAAGGAAATTACAACTAGTCCAACGGACGGCAGCCAGATTACTAACTGGAGCGACATACAGGGAGCATACCACCCCCCTGTTGTGTCAGCTCCACTGACTGCCTATCCACTTCTGAACTCAATTCAAAGTACTGGTCTTGACCTTTAAAGCTCTATACGGTTCTGGCCCAGCTTACTTGTCTGAACGCATCTGCCGCTACGTCCCACCTCGTAATTTAAAATCATCCGGGGAGGCCCTGCTCTCGCTCCCGCCGACTTCTCAAATGCGGCTGGTGGGGACGAGGGAGACGGCCTTCTCGGTGGTGGCGCTTCCTAGTGACATACGATCAATTCCATCGCTCCTGACATTCAGGAAAAAAGTAAAAGCCTGGTTATGGGACCAGGCATTTGCACACTAGCACAAGGCAGCATTTTAGACTGGATTTTAATGGAAAGTTTGATGAATAGGGCTCAATACTTTTATGGACGGAACACTGTGGTTTTTGTTTGTTTGTGTGTTTGTTTTTGTTTGTTTGTTTGTTTTTAAACTTAAATGAATGTGTATGATATGTTGATGTAATTGTATTTTAATGTGTAATGTTTTGGGGGGTTTTATACTGTGTTTTATGTGTTTTACTGTGTTGGCATCAAATTGTGCCTTTTTGGAAGCTGCTCTGAGTCCCCCCTCGGGGGTTGAGAAGAGCAGGGTAAAATGCCGGAAATAAATAAATAAATAAAGGCAGACATTTAATGCCTTTACAGTCATATTCAACAAACAAAAGGGTGAGGCTTCTCTTTTCGTTTCCAGGTTCTTGGAGGCAGTGCTCATCTCTGGCTCTTGGAGGTGCTTTTCTTCATTTTCAAGCCGAGGAGCCTGGGTTGTCACCACATGGTTGTGTGGCCAGCAAAATAGCTTAGAGCATCTCTTTGCCTTTAGCTGCCAAAGTGGTGCCTATTTATCTACTCACATTTGCATGTTTTCAAACTGCTAGGTTGGTAGGAGCTGGAGCTGACAGCTCCCCATCTTATGGACTCAAACTGCCAACCTTTTGGTCAGCAGTTCTGCCAACGTTCAGGTAAGCAGTTCAGCAGTAGAAGAGGGCAGGATGATGCTTGCTTGCTCCTTTTCACCTGTGGGAGTTGTGTGAACTTCCAGAAGAAATGTGCTTCAGTACTGATGAGATTAGATCTTTCATAGTTAGCTGAAAGAGCTTTGTCATATAATACAGGGAAATAACCTAGGGACCAAGATAGATAGCTGGGTATCTGCCAATGTATTTCCCAGCATCTGGCATTTGGCTTAAGCATGAGGCTGGCATGTCAGAACTGATGCATTGATGACATAGTGAGGACAGAATCATACTCTTATCCCTGTTCCTGATCTACACACATTCGGGGTCCCTTTGTGAATCGCTGTATTTTGCTTTGGTCAGACTTCACTCTATCAACAATTCAAGGGTATTGACAAGAAGGAAGAAGAAGGCAGTGAAAATAATCAAATGTTTGGAAAGCATGAATCCCTATGAGGAACGGCTTAGGAAGCAGCACTACACTGAAGCTGGAAGACAATCTTACTCGGTCAATGAGGAATTGCCTAAGTAAGTAGGTAAGTAAGTAAGTAAGTAAGTAAGTAAGTAAGTAGGGGAGCTGCTTATATTTTGTCTGGAGAAGCCGAGGTTAAGGAGGGACATGACAAAAATGCACATATTAAAACATATTTGTACAATATTTACACACATGCACACAGAGAGAACAAAGATTAAACATAAGACACAAGTTTAAAATTCGTGATTAAATCTGGTTGGGTAGGCCTGCCAGAAGAGATAGGTCTTCAAATGTGGTTTAAATCTGACAGCTCATTTATTTATTATTTATTTATTTATTATTCGGACTCCCAAAGGCTCGCGGCGGCTTACAGGAGCCGAAAGGCACAGTAAATACAGGCAATAAACAGTTAAAAACAATTAAAACAACAGCACTATGGCAGTTAATAACACAGTTAAAACAATGAGCAGCACATCGTCCTAGGAGAACGAACAGATGGTGGGGCATGGGCAGGACTTACTCACCAAAAGCCTGCTTAAACAGGTATGTTTTACAAGCCCGTCTAAACGGGAGCAAGTCCTTCAAAGCCCGAGTTCCGGCCGGGAGGGCGTTCCACAGCGTGGGTGCTATGACAGAGAACGCCCTCCGGCGGGTAGATGTCAGCCTTGCGAGTTTCGCCGAAGGTATCTCCAGGAGGTTGGAATCCTCAGACCGAAGTGATCTCGGAGGGCAGTATAGGGTGAGACGGTCCCTCAAATACGCTGGCCCCAGGCCATGTAAGGCCTTAAAGGTGAGAACCAACACTTTGAAGGTGATCCGGTGCTCGATTGGCAGCCAGTGCAGATCCTACAAAACAGGTGTTATGTGGGCGCCTGCTGGCGTGCCAGACAGGAGCCGGGCGGCAGTGTTCTGCACTAGCCTGAGCTTCCGGGTCACCGACAAAGGAAGGCCAACGAGCGCGTTGCAGTAATCCAGCCTTGAGATGACCGTGGCTTGGATCACCGTGGCCAGGTCGTTCGGGAGAGATAGGGGGCCAGCCTCCTTGCCTGTCGCAGATGAAAAAGGCGATCTTGCTGACCGCAGAGACCTGGGCCTCCATGGTCAGCTGGGAGTCCAAATGGACCCCCAGGCTCTTTACGGAAGACGAAGGGCATAACGCCGCACCGTCCAGGCTCGGAAGCTGGACATCTACCCCACCCGGGCGGCCCAGCCACAAGATCTCCGTCTTCGCCGGGTTCACCCTCAACCTACTGGCTCGCAGCCATCCAGTAACGGCTTCGAGGCAGTGTTGGAAATTATCGGGGACGGAACCCGGCTTGCCCTCCATCCTCAGAATGAGCTGGGTGTCGTCAGCGTACTGGTGACACTCCAGCCCATAACTCCGCACCAGCTGTGCAAGCGGCTGCATGTAGATGTTAAATAACAGAGGGGAGAGAATGGCCCCCTGGGGGACCCCACAAAGTAATGGGGAGCCCTCGGAGACCACCTCGCCCCTCCTCACACGCTGAGACCGCTGGTGGAGGAAGGAGGTCAGCCATTTAAGGGCTGTCCCCCTCACTCCAGCCATGGCTAGGGGGTGGATCAATAGATTGTGGTCGACCGTGTCAAACGCTGCCGTGAGGTCCAATAACACGAGCAGCGCAGACCCGCCTTGGTCGAGCTGGCAGCGGAGTTGGTCTGTGATGGAGACCAGAACCGTCTCCGTCCCATGCCCCGAACGGAAGCCGGACTGGAAGGGGTCTAGCCATGTTGCATCATCTAAGAAGGACTGCAACTGCTCCATTACTGCCCTCTCAACTACCTTCCCCAGGTACGAAAGATTCGACACGGGTCGGTAGTTGGAGGGAACCGCAGGGTCTAATGACGGTTTCTTCAGTAATGGAGCTACCACCGCCTCTTTTAAGCACTCTGGAAAGACTCCTTGCTCAAGGGAGCTGTTTACGATGTTCAACAGAGGCCCACGTAACCCCTCCAGGCAAGATCTAACAAGCCAGGAGGGGCACGGGTCGAGGGAGCAGGTGGTAGGCCTAGTTGCAGCCACTATCTTATCAACAGCATCTGCGTCCAGTGGCCGAAACCGGTCGAGTTGTCAGATCTCTTCCTAGTTTTCCACTTAAACATATCTAAAACAGCTTACCTTCCTAAAAACACAATAAAATAAATAAAAATCTGGTGTGAATTAAAACCAACCAATCCAGCCATTGAAAACTATCAAAAATCATAACCGAAGCAATTCAACTCTTACTACTTGACAAAAAGTGAACAAAGACAGTGACAGGGATGTTTTCTCGGAGAAAGCATACTGTTTAGTGTCCCTGAATAAAAGTTCCTGTCCCAACGGCCCATCTGTCAGACTACAGGTGAAGAGAAGGACACTGATCAAAGTTGACACTGACCTTAGTCTTCAAGTTTGTTTACCTGGGAAAATGATGGCGAGATCTGGGCTACTGTATTTAGATCTTTGAAAGACAGATAAAAAAGTATTTTTTCAGATATTGTCTGGAATTTTTTTAAAGGAGGTGTTTGTATATAAGTCACACTACATATGAAGAGCTAAAAATTCACCACCACCCTACATGTGGAGAGCCAAAAAAATTCACCACCACTCTATGGATTCTGTTGCACACTGGTTAATAGGTGTTGTTGTTGCACATAGTATAATTTGCATCATGCTAAGTGACAAGTGGCCAATGTAATACCTGCTGACTGGCTCAAGGAAGAGAATGGAAGGGGAACACAGGGCAGCCATGTAAACAGTTCTGACCTGTTCCATCTTGGAACTGGTCCAGCTTTTAAAATAGGCCCAGAGTTGCTCCAGATTCTTGGGGAGAATTAAGAGCACCCTGCAGCTTTAGCGAATGCAATCCAAGGCCATATTAAGCAGCTTTGGCTTGTATTAATCTAGATTATTATTATTATTATTACATTCACATTTGTATACCGCTTCATCCCGAAGGCTCTAAGTGGTTTACATAGGATTGTGTGCCCATTGGCAGCACAAACAGGACAGTACAAAAGACATGGGGAAAAACACAAGGATAGGGAAAGGGAGGGGGGAGGGGAAGAGATCAGCAGCGATGCCTACTGGAACACCACCCCGCCATCAAAAGAAGGGAGCGGGAGGGGGCAGCAGAATCGCTGGCACTGAGGCGCAGGCAGGAGCAGGGGCCGACGTCTCCCCATGGGGGTCGGTCTTTAAGGTCCCGACCCGTTTGCGCAGTGTCCAGGTTGACCTTCGCGATGGTCTGGCGGGTCCTATGGAGCTGTGCCGACCTGTAGCCGGCGCTCCAAAACGTCCTGGATGGGAACGTCCTCACGGGTCTTAGAGTCCTTGCTTCTGGGGGCCCACCTACCAGTGAGCCAACCAGAGCTCCGCCCTAGTGTCCCGGTTCCCTTGGGTTCTCCGACAGGAGATGGGTCCAATCCGGGGCTCACGGCACGTAGAGTGGGAATTCACCTCCCTTTCGCTTCCGGCGCCGTCTCCTCCTCCGGCGGCTGCGTCTCATCTTGCCCAGCCCACCGGTGGAGGAAGAGTCCTCCGGGCGGGGCCTCTAAGACTTCCGGCAGGGCACCACATCTGGGTGCTGCCTCTTCCTCTCCAGATCCTGGCACGGATGGTCCGCGTCATCCAGGAAAGGGTCCTCCAAGGGTGGGACTTCCGGGGTGGTCTGGCGTCATCCGGAGAGGGGCCATCCGGGGACGGGGCTTCCGGGGGCATCCGGCTGCCTGCTGCTTCCGGGTCCCGCTTCTTCCTTGGGGTCAAGCACATGGGGAAGATGGGCGTCATCTAGGACGTCCGCCATGTTAGGCCTCGCTTCCTCCAGGATGCTCCCCAACTCTTCGCCACACGGCGGCGCGTCTGGCTGCACCTCGGGAGGGGGGCCAAGACAGCCTCGATGTCAAGCTCGGCGATCTGCGCGTCCACCAGGGCCGGCGGGCCTCCAACAGCCCGCAGTAAGTCCTCAGGGCCCTTAGCTGGGACTTCAGTGGAGAGTGGGTAGGTTGGGTGGAGGTCGTCGCACTCAGCCGCAGCCGGAGTCACCGTAGGGGCATCGTCCTCCACAGCAGCTAGTCCATCCCCGGCAGCTGGGATGGATCCCCGGGGGCATGCTGACCATTCTTCAGTATTTGGGGCCGGTGGTTCTCGATCGACCTCCAGGGTACTGGAGGGAAAGTCCCACGATCGGTCCCAGGTAAACTCTTGGTCGGCGGGGGGAGCACAGGGGGGATCACCTACGCTATTTGGCCCCAGGTCCAGGATAGGGAACTGGGCTGTAGGGATCCCTAGTGACTCTAGTAGGCCGCCAAATCTATTCCCAAACTCCCGGACATGGGCCATGAGTTTGGTGTATTCTGCCAGCAATACTGAATAGGTATAGGGGTCAAGTTGGTTGGTGGTAGAGTCCTGGCCATCTCGTGCTGCCCTCCGTGGGAGCTGCTTCGTGGGGTGTCACACCTCAAGGGTCCGGGGCCTCGAGACAACTGGGGGCTTTGTCTTCATGGATGGTGTAAGAAATGGAGGAGGCAGGTTCTTAGACAGCGATCACCCACTGAACCTTCTTAAGAAGCGGGCACCTGAGGCCGTGATCGGCCGAATGGTCCAACCGTTCCCGGGCGTCCTGGGCGTCCTCAGTAGCTCCTGGGGCAGATCCGATCCTTTTCCTAGCCAGATTGAGTCCTCCGGGGTCTGCGGGTCACCAAAGGAGACCCTCTGAGTCTGGCGATCAACCGCCGTCTCCTCCAGGGGGGAACGGCGGGATCGGCCTGATGTAGCCAGAGAGTCAAGAGGCCATGCCAGAGCTCACCCGAAGGGAGCTCCACAGCAGTCGCCATCCAGCCTCTGTTTAGATCAGCTCATGCATCTTCCATCTACCAAGGGTTGATTTGCTGACATTTTGCACTAAGTGGACACTGTAGACGTGCCCCTAGTGGTCTGAACAGAGGTGACACCTTTAAGATCAGCAGTGAAAGAATGAGGCATCTCTTCTGCTTAGAATACAAGCTATCAGCTGCTGGATTCAGGTGTGAATGTGATTCTCTGGGGTTTCCAAGAGTTCATCCCAGCCCAAAACATGTAATCAATTGGCTACCAAATCATTAGAACATTTAACCTGCACTACTTTCAAATCCTTTGGATTAATTAATTGTCTAACCCCTCCCAAGTCCTGCTACATTATTGAGAATAAACATCCATTTTATATAGTGAGGTTGTTTTCATTCCTGTCAACATCCCCCCTAAATTGAAAATCCAGAAACTTGAAGAGTAGCAAATTTCCCTAATGATTTGGAATCCTTCTTAAAAATTGTATACAGCACTGAAGCATGGCTAGCATATAATTGGAAGTCTACCAAGCAGTAGCAGTGTATTCATAAAATTTACAACACAATGATTGTATATAAACCTATTCAGCAAGTACATCAAGCAAGGAATTCGATTAAAAAGAAGGACTTCATGTTATGCCACCATAGTTCTAATTCATGTACTGTGTGGAAGAGCTTCTGATTACACTTCAGTCAAATTCAGGTGTGTGTTTGTGTGTCTTTGTGTAAGTGAGATATCCATAGCATAATTTTTTTGTTGGTTTCTTTCTTCTGTCATGTTATTACAGCCTTGAGTCACTGTAAGGCTGAGAAAGGCAGGCTACAAATGCTACAAATAAATAAATAAATAAATAAATAAATAAATAAATCGACATTTTTGCTCACCAGAGTCAGCAATGCAACCAAAGCAAAGACTGAACTAAGATTTTGGACCTGACATTTTAAATTTCTCTCCCTCCCTCTCCTTCTCCCCCCTCCCTCTCTCCTCTCCCTCTGTGTGTGTGTATGTATGTGTACATATGTATATACAGTAGAGTCTCTCTTATCCAACATAAATGAGCCAGCAGAACATTGGATAAGCAAAAATGTTGGATAATAAGGAGAGATTAAGGGAAAGCCTATTAAACATCAAATTACGTTATGATTTTACAAATTAAGCATCAAAACATCATGTTCTACAACAAATTGACAGAAAAAGCAGTTCAATACACGGTAATGTTATGTAGTAATCACTGTATTTATGAATTTAGCTACAAAATATCACAATGTATTGAAACAGCTGTATATCCGGGCTCGAGGCAGACTACGTTGGATAATACAGAACATTGGATGAGTTCAGCTGGAATCTCCTGTCCTGTAATTTGAACCCATTCCTCCAATTCCTAGTTTCAAGAGCAGCAGAAAGCAAGCCTGCTTCTTCTTCCTTATGACACACTTTCACATATTTATGCAATGTTATCATGTCTCCTCTCAACCTTCTCTTCTGTAGGCTAAACATTAGGCATGGTTAGGTCCAATCAGAACCTTCATAATTCGGATTAAATTCAGATTAAATTCCTTTTTAATTAAATTAATTTTTTCCTGAAACCAGAAGTATCCTTGCCCTTCCGAAGCTGCTGTCGCCATCTTTGTTCCGACTCAGGAAGTGAGTCGGAAAAGACTCAGTGTTTGGAGGCAAGCTGCAGCCTGCATGCTGGGATGCTTGCCCCAGTCAATGAGGGGATAACATGTGGGAGGGGCGGGGTTTCGCACGGCAGCCATTGTGGGACCTCGACCTGCATTTCAGCCAGGGGGGCTTGGACAGGCCCCGGGGGTGCCAATTGCTTTGGACCAAGATGGAGAAGACGAATGGCCTGATGGGTATGAATGGAATGATCCTTATGATAAAAGTTTGCAATGGGATTATGTTTGGCCTGAGGAATATTCTGAAGAAGAGATGGAAACAGATTCCGGCTTGACTGTGAATATGAACGTCCAGGTGGTTTCGGTCTCAGGAAAGAGTATCAACACCGTTTCCGAGGAATCTCTGGGAGACAAGGAGATGCCCTGTTCCCAGATTGATAATGCACCAGATGTTCCGGCTAATGAGCAGACTTTCAATAGAAGACGGAATATTATGACTTTGAGGTAAGATTGGAGACGGGGATCTGAAAGGAGTTGGATACACAAGGGTTGGATTTAATTAACTGTTCCATGAGGAAGTTCTTCAGACTGGAGGCTACGTCGGTAGAGAGTGGACGCGGATCTGGCCCTCTCGGCCTTGTTAACTACGGAGCAGTTTGCCTGTGTTTTCCAAGCTGTTTTACAGGAACTTTGTTTATGGTCTCTGGACTTGAGACTTTGGAATAGCTGATTTTGACCCCTTCGTTTTGGAACCTACTGTATTTTTGACTGAACTTTATGCCTATTTGGATTGTTTTACCCTTTTGCTTTTATTCATTAATTTATTCTAAATAAAGAGTTTGTTATTGAGCCCTGGTGTGTGTGTTTAGGGGGTCCGGTACGGCCTGCGTTGCGACAGCCATTGTACTTTTAAAAGGGCTGCATGTGCCTCAGGATCTCATAGCGATCCGGGACAGTGAATGTGAAGGGAGCTTGGGTGGGATTGGTGCTTGCACTGCTTGGGAAAGGAACAACAGAGTAGTGGAAGGGAAACACAGTGTTTTGGAAGGGAACTACAGGGGAGAACGGCTGTTAGCAGGCCTGTGCAATCCTTGAAGCCTTTCCACTTGTGGTGTGTTGGGGAAGGGGGCAGGGCAGCACACAGCATCACTTTTTTCCTTTTCCTTTCCTTGCACAAGCAGTGAATCCAACTTTGAATAGCCTTCCTTCCAATTTTGGCTAGAGTTTGCAGTTAGAGATACCAGAATCCCTTTTGCTCCTATTACTTTCCTTGCACAAGCAGTGAATCCAACTTTGTAGACCCTTCCTTCCCATTTTGGTTTGAGTTTGTACTTAATTTGTATTCACTCATATCTTGCTCTGACTTTGTCCTTGGGTATACTAACTATCTCAATTTCTCGTACTGTATTCCTTGCTGAAACACCAAATTCAAGTTTTGAAACAAACACCTCATTCATATGTTGCTCTGACTTGTCCTTGGGTATACTACAATCCCCTTTTCTCGTACTATGACAGAGGAGGTTTTCTACCACAGTGGCAAGTTTTGTCAGTAGTGGTCTAAAAAAAGAGGGAGAGGGAATCATTCCTCCTGTTCCGTTTGCAGCTTTTTGCGTATTGCACAATCGTGCCCGCCATTAACAAAGCGATTTGGAAATTTTGGAAATATCGGAAGTATTCTGAATTTTTTTCCACAAAAATTCAGAATTCAATTCCGAATTGAATCACCAGCACCCCTTACATCTGAAACGAGTTTTGAACCCTTTTTTTTAATCAGCCAAGCCTACTAAACATACCCAGTTCTTTAAGATGCTCCTCATAGGGAACAGTATCCAGACATTTGATCATTTTAGTTGCCCTCCTCTGGACACCTTCCAGCTTGTCAATATCTCTTTTGAACTGTGGTCTCCAGAACTAGTGGATACAGTATTCCACGTGAAGTTTAACCAAAGCAGAATATAGAGGCACAATTACTTCTCTCAATCTAGACAATATACTCCTTTTGATGCAGCCCAAAATGCCATGGGCTTTTTAAGCTGCTGCATCACATTGTTGGCTCTTGTTCAACTTGTGGTCCATGAAGACTTCAAAATCTTTTTAAACGTACTGTTGTCGAGCCACGCATTGCCCATCCTGTATCTTTGCATTTCATTTTTTTCTGCCTATGTCTAGTATCTTACATATATCCTTGTTGAAATTCATTTTGTTGGTTTTGGTCCAGCTCTCTAACCCGTTAAGATCATTTTGAATTCTGATCCTATCTCCTGGAGTATTAGCTATCCCTCCTAATTTGATGTCATCTGCAAACTTGATAAGCACACTCTCTAAACCTACATCCAATTCATTAATAAAGATGTTGAATAGTACTGGGCCCTGGACCAAACCCTGTGGCACTCCAATAGTCACTTTTTTCCAGGATGAAGAGAAGCCATTCATGAGCACCTTTTGGGTTTGATCGCTTAACCAATTACAGATCCATCTAATAGTAGCACTGTCTAGCCCAAATTTGACTAGTTTTCTTGCAAGAAGGTCATGGGGGACTTCGTCAAAGGCTTTTCTGAAATCAAGATATGCTACATCCACAGCATTCCCTGCTTCTGTGAAGTGCAAGCTTGTAACTCTATTAAAAAAGAGATAAGATTATTCTGGCATAACTTGTTTTTCAGAATTACATGTTGACTTTTAGTAATCACAGCATTCCTTTCTAAATGATTGCAGACTGTCAGTTTAATGATCTGCTCAAGAGTCTTTCCTAGTATTGTAGCAGCAAATTGGGAGTTATGGAACTCCAAGTGGCAAGTTACCTCTTACCAAAACGGCGGCATGGACGTGCGGGCGCAAGGATGAGGAATCACCCAACAACTTCACTGCTCAACGTGAAATCAAAGATTTATTGATTAACACCAGCTGGTGGGGTTGCCCACAGAACGTGCTGCGATAAGGGGCAAACGGCCCCGGTCATCCTAACACAAAGCTTATATACCCGTCATGGCGGCATCCACAAAAGCCCGCCCTCCTTCATGAACATTTCACAAACATCATTGGCTGGTGATACAGAACATTTCATTAATCCAATAAAACATAACATTTT